>CM077147.1:48508169-48940320 GCA_039583875.1 Platanthera guangdongensis
GCCGCGAGGGAGGGGATTAGGGAGCAGGCTCTCGAGGCCGCCCCATGGTTGGCACGCTGGTCGCCCGCCCCCCTCTTCAAGCCAGTGAAAGGGAAAATTGTTAGGCGGTCTCCTGCAAACGACCTCCCAAAATCTAGCTTGGCGGCCAGTGCCGAGGTCGCTCATGAGGTATGCGCACCTCCCGCTTGATTCGCTGCTTTGACTCTGATTCCTTTTTCCGCAGGTGCCGCCCCGCGAAGATGGAGGAGACGGAGGGGAGCAAAGCCATTCCCTCCCGATGACAACCGAGCGGGTCGCCAACTTGTTGGGCCAGGGGCACGCCCCTCTAGAGATTTATTAGTTGCCAATTCCCCCTAGGCTGGGGAAATCCTTCGCAGTTCTGGAAGGGGGCTCTTCTAGGGCCGGCCGGGCTCTTATCGACCATCTGTTGGTGCGGGCGACGTGCCGACCCCAGGTGAGCTTGCACTTGTGCCTATTTATTACCTCTCGCTCTCTCTGACCTTTCCATTTGCGGGCTTTTAACGCGAAGATCTCCTTCCCCCAAGAAAGTTCCGTCGATGTCTCGCGCGGGTGCGCATGAACCGTGTGCCCGCATGCGTGGAGTCCTGCACGTGGGCGCACATGGACCGCATGCCCGCATAGCCAGTGCATGCGCGCGGAGCGGAATTCGCGCACGTGGTGGTGGTCGCATGCACGTCTCCCATGTACACGGTGTCCGTGCACGTGTGTGATTGCGTTGTAGCGTCATTTTTGTGGAAACCCCATCAAATATCCCCTAATTTACGCAGGTCACAAATTGCAAAGAGTCAAGCCCGAAAAATTTTAGTTGTATCGGACGACTTTGAGCTGTGGGATTTGATTATGACTGCACGTACTACAAATTTTTTACTTGCGGACGATATTAGATTTTAAGATATTTTGAATTGATCCCAAGGATTTATTGTGATTGGAGCTAGCAGATATTTTCTGCCCGTTGTGTGAGATGAATGATTTGGATCTTGATTAATTCAATTTCCTCTTTTAAGGGGATAAAATATGGTAACATATTCTCCTTCTTTGATGAGGCCTTTCCTTCTGGGTTGTAGGACTTTTAAATTCGGGATTTTCCTCCCTTGTTCTTATTAGTCCGTGGAGGAACTTTCGAAGAGGGCACTTACTCGGAGTATGAGTAGAACTTCCGTCGCCGTGTCTCAGTCCGCAAAGTTGAAATCTATTTTCATATTTTTTCCATGGAGAGTGAGAAAAGGAGGGAAAAGGGGAGGAGAGGAGTTGTAAGTGGCATGCCAACTGTCGCGCACGTAGCTTGCGCACGCAGGTAGTCTGGCGACTACTACGCGTAGCCTGGTGACTACTACGCGTAGCCTGGTGAATCCTACACGTAGTCGGAGGTACCTCACGCTATCATGTGGGGCCGCATAGTGCTACGCGGGGTGACGCTCGGCCACGCAGCCTGGGCGTCGTGCCGTCTGGCAGGCACGAGTGATGCCTCGCGCGACTGCACGAAGCTCGTACGGGTGTATGGTTGTGCGACTTGCGTGGGAGTGTGTAGTCCATGACGGGCGCTCCCTTCATGCGTTTCCCCTATCACGTGCATCCATGCTTGTGTTGCAATGTTTGTCATGTACATGGGGGGCTTGTTCGGGTAGGAGTTGGCTCCTAATGCCTTGTAGCTTTTCACCTCTTCCTTTTCGTCATTGCTGATTGTGCCGACTCACGCTTATGCATTCAGGTTTCAAAGTGCAACGCTTCCACGTGGTTGATGTGTGTTCCCTCAACTTTGAGCGAGGGTAAGATTAGTGTGTGGCAGAAGCGTTTCAGTATCATGACAGACGTCAAAGTGAGGATTTCGCTCCCGGAGTAGTGTTGTTGGGTAATGTATCTATATAAACCCAGATTTGATGAAGTCACCCTTGAACTAAGATGAATTAAGTTGTATTTGATGCTTTGTTTGAGTTATGTGATTGCAGGATTCCAATGGGAAGTGTAGACCAATGTCAGTCTACATTGGGTCACCAAACGCAGGACCATACAATGTAATCCCTCATTGTATGACCCAAGGTGTTGACTCATGTGTAACCTCTCTATTGAGATACACTTCATATTCAAGCACTTGGACTATGTGGATAGAGTTGGATGCTGATTTCACCAAAGAAGAAAGAATTTCCACCTTGAAAATTTTTCTAAGTATTCTACTCGTGTAGGTCATTAACTACTCGAGTGAAATACTTGCTTTATACTCAAGTCAAAATTCTTATACTCGAGTAAGTATATCTCCCTCTCGTGAAGTTAAGTCCATATACTCGAGTAGACTGTCACATACTCGAGTAGGTTACTTAACTACTCGAGTAGATCATTCTTCTTACTCGAGTAATACAGATTTCACTCTCCAAGTTTTTCCAAGTTAACCACTCGTGTAAGTATATATATATACTCGAGTAGTTATAGTTTCTGACTCGGGTAACTGTTTTCTTTATCAAGAGTAAATTTTCTATACTCGAGTAGTATACGTTATTTACTCGAGTAGTTCACTTACTACTCGAGTAGTTCAAGCTTCATACTCGAGTAAACTAAATTTCTCTTCTCCTAAAGTTTTTCCAAGTCATTTACTCGAGTAATTCTTTTCATATACTCGAGTAGACTATATCCTCTCGAGTAGTTCAGCCTGACTACTCGAGTAGCTCATTTTCTAGTGTTCAAAAATTTTTCGAAGTCCTATCACTCGAGTAGTTCATCAAACCACTCGAGTAGTTTTTCTCACCTACTCGAGTAGTACAACTTGTACTCGAGTAGTTCAACTCCACTTCCCGTGAAACTTTTTTGTATACTCGAGTAAGTTGATTATATGTACTTGAGTAGTTGCTTTCTACCTACTCGAGTAGTCCTGAGTTATATACTCGAGTTATTTCCCTCTATCCACTCGAGTAGTTTTATACCTACTCGAGTAGTCGTTTCTTCACTCGTGTATATCACTTCCTTTTGTCAGAAATTTCGCTAAATCCAGATTTGACAGATTTTCAAATTCCGTGACATGATTGGTCCACGTGTACGTCATTAAAACCAATTATGACCGTTATTAGTATTCTTATATAAGATCCTGTCTAATCGAAAAACCCTAACAAGAATAATAAGCTTTCAAGATCAAATTCTTTGAAAACATTTTCTGCAGCCGTTTCTCTCCCTCCAACTCGCTGTTTCTTCTCTCTCTCTTCACGGAACGAAAGCCGCCGCCGCCGCTGTTCTTCTCCGGCAAGGGCTTCGATTTTCAGAGGAAATAGACTGAAGAAGTTTTACTGATCGAGATCATTTTTCAACTACTCATCTTCTTCCCGATCGTGTAATAAAGAAAATTCCAGATCTGTTGTCGAGATTTTCTTCATTTTTCTGAAAGTGTCGCAAAGCTTACAAGAAGAAGATCCTGGTTGCTTGCTTGCAGATTTGACAGAAAAAAATCATTGTTTGTATATTTTTAAAACAATTTTTCATTCTTGTAGGAGAAGTTTTCTCCGAGTGTAGGAGTTTTCAACTCCGAGTTTGTAGGAAGTTTTGCCTTCTGAGTTGTAGATCCAGTTGGTTGGATTGAGATTGTAGGAACTTTTGTTCCGATGGTAGGATTAATTTTCAATCCGAGATAGTGGAGTAGCCGAGTCTAGTATATTGCTAGATCGGTGAGGTAAAGTGGATGTACCCAAGATCGGGGAACCACTATAAATCTTGTCTCGTCTGTGATAATTTGGTAGATAGATCTGTGCTCTGTTCTGAGATTCTTTTATTCTGCAAAAGACACACAACTCACCTATTCACCCCCTCTAGGTGATTTAGGTTGACAACTATTATCTTTCAATTGGTATCAGAGGGAGGTTGATCATTAAAAGGTTAATACCTTGATCAGCTACTGCAATAGTTGTCATTTGAGATCTACCTATCATGGACAAGGCGAAGGATTTTGTCAAGCTTCCCATATGCAACAAGAACAACTTTCCCATGTGGAAAGAAAGGATCAAATTTTTTATGGAAGTTGTGGATCCGAGGATCTTCATGATAGTTGAAGAAGGTCCTTATATCCCGATGACTGTCTCCACTATAGATCCTACCAAGAAGGTTCCAAAGAAGCTGATGGATCTAGACAAGGACGAGATTGCACTTATCTATCTAGACAAGAAAGCTAAAAACATTATAGCAAGTGCAGTTGATGATTCAATGCTGCAGAACTTAATCCACTGCCAATCTGCAAAGGAGATGTGACAGTCATTAGTTACCTTGATGGAAGGTACATAAGAAGTAAGGGATGATCGGAGATCCCTCATCAATCAGAAGTATGAAACCTTCCGACAGGGAAGCAAAGAGACCATTGCTGATACATTTGAAAACATTTTTAAGATAGTGAATGACCTAAGAGTCTATAGCAGAGTATTCACTAATGGAAAATTGAATGACAAGTTCCTGAGATCTCTGACCAAAGAATGGGACAACAAGGTCTGTGCCATCAGGGAGTTTGGGAAGTTGGCTGAGACAGACCCACAAAATCTCTTCGGGAAGCTTATGTCATATGCGCTTCAACTCAACACCAGGAAAGCTGAAGAAGAGAAGAGCAGGTCTGCTCTCAAAGAAAAGTCTGTTGCTCTCAAGGCAGACACTTCTAGAAAGACAAAGGCTGCCTCCCCTGCTCCAGCTCCAGAAATTAGTGAAGAAGAAGAAACTTCAGAGCCAAGCACCTCAGGCTCTGAGCTATCAGAAGGAGAGTTCTCACTGCTCTCACGTCAGTTCAAGAAATTCTTGAACAAGAAGAAGCAATGGAAAGGCAAGGATGCCTCCTATAGAAGATCACGACACGATGGTGATCGGCAAAGAAAAGGCTCAAGCAGCCATGACTAGTATTCCTCTAAACAGAACAAATATGCTTAGACTGACATCATTTGTTATTGTTGTAATAAGCCATGTCACGTCATCGCCGTCTGCCCTCATAAGAAGAAGGAGGGTGGTAGAATAGAAGAAAAGAAATCCTCATATAACAAAAAGAGGAAAGAGAAGAGCCTGATAGCCAAGAAGAGCAAGACGCCTAGTGACTCCGACTCATCTGAGTCAAGTGAAGAAGAAGAAGCTTATTTTGGGCTTATGGCTCAAACAAATGATGATCAAGAGCCACAGTTCACTGGGAAGGTAAACTCTCATACACCTCTTTCAGATTCTGAAGTCTGTGAACATGATTGTGAGGATAGCTCCTCTGATGATGAGTCAGAACTAATGGCCCAGTATAAGGAGTTAATCATGGCTTACGACAAATGTCATCGAGTTGTGAAGACTCAGGCTAAAGAGATCAAATCTCTGAAAGCCGAAGAGTGCATCTTGAGAGAGAAAGTCGCAAAAACTGACTCCCTCGAAGAAAACTTCAATAATGCTATTGAAGAATATAACAAGGCTCTTGAGCACCTTGACCTCAAAGAGAAAATCATCAAGGAATTGGAGGGACAACTTGCCGCTGAAAAGAAACTTGTTGAAAGTTTCTCGAATCCCAAAACAGTTCTTCCATTTGTTGCTGAATTCTCAACAAAGGCCAAGGGAGCTGGGCTAGGCCATGAAGAAGCTCATAGTAAATCCTCTAGCAGAAATAAGTCTCAACGGAAGAATAAGACCGCCAAAAGGGCCTTAGCCAAAGAGAAGGGGAAAGCCCCTCAAAATCAGACTACATTCAAGAAAATCATCTTTCCATCAAATGAGTTTGATCTTGACTCATTCTACGGGCATTTTGCTAGGCCTACCTATGTAGAGCCAAAGTACCGCTATCAAGGATGGACTCGACCCAGACACTTTGGCGAAAGTGTCTTTAAGGCACCTTATGAAGAAGGTATTCTTCAGAGATATGGCCCTTTCAATCATGGGCATAACTTCAAGAAGACACGAAAGACAAAGCCTGTTGTAGAAAAGCCTATAAAGGAGAAGAAGCCATGTGATTGCCATCATCATGAGACATCTTCCTCCAAGAATGATGCCCCTGCTAGACCACAATTCCAAAAGGTCAAGTAGGAGATCATGAAGCAAAGATACAACAGATTTGACTGTTGGTGCTGTGACAAGGTTGGTCACTTCGCCATAGATTGTTGGTTCAATCCCAGAAATGCTGCAACCCCTCATATCAGCAATATGAGAAAGACCGCTCATAATGCTAACACTCATAGGGGGAGTACTCTAACCCAAGACCAAGGACCCAAACGTGTTTGGGTTCCTAAGGCATTGATTATGATTGCAGGTATGTCCAAAGGCCAACAAAACTCCAATCTGGTATTTGGACAACGGATGCTCTCGGCATATGACCGGGACTAGAAGCCTCATTCAGAATTTTACTCCAGTCGTGAACGGACCAAAAGTCATCTTTGGAGGTTCAGACCGTGGAATTACTAGAGGCTATGGTATGATTACTAATGGCAATGTATCCTTCTCGGATGTGGTGTATGTCGAAGGATTGGAACACAATCTCATAAGCATAAGCCAACTTTGTGATAAAGGTTCACAGTTGAATTCCGTGCTGATAAGTGCTTGATAAAATCCATTGACAATATGGAAACGATTCTATCCGGCACTCGAAGCAGGAATATTTTCTATTTAAATTTCATTTGTATAGATTCCTCTACACCAGTGTGTCTTTTAGAAAAGATAGTGCGTCTCTTGGTGATCAATGACACAAGAGACTAGCACATATTAATTTCAAAACTATTAATAAATTATTTTCAATGAACTTAGTACGTGATGCCCCAAATGTCAAGTGCGTCAAAGATAGACCTTGTCATGCATGTGTAAAAGGCAAGCAAATAAGGGAAACCTTTAAAAGCGTTATTAGCAAAGATTCTAATAGATGTCTCCATCTATTACATATGGACTTGTTTGGTCCACTGCAAATTAGAAGTTTGGGGGGTAAGGATTATACGTTGGTAATTGTTCATGACTACTCGCGCTTTGCGTGGGTGTTATTTCTGAAACACAAGTCAGATACCTTCGACATCTTTACTAATTTTGTCAGGCAAGTCCAGAATGAGTACAACTGCTCCATAGTCAAAATCAAAAGTGACAACGGAATAGAGTTCAAATCTGGGGCCATGACAGAATTCTGTGAAAGCTTAGGTATCTTTCATGAGTTTTACTCTCCTCGCACTCCACAACAGAACGGAGTGGCTGAGAGAAGGAACAAAACACTCATAGAGGCCTGCAGGACAATGTTGAGTGATGCTTCATTTCCGGAGTACTTCTGGGCTGAAGCGGTCAACACTACATGCAACGTGTAAAATCCAGCACTCATAAACAAAAACCACGATAAGACACCATACGAACTTCTAAAGGGCAGGAAGCCAACCATCTCATACTTTAGAATTTTTGGTTGTAAATGTTTCGTACTTAACAATGGTAAGTATCATACCACCAAGTTCAGCGAAAAGTGTTTTGAAGGTATTTTTGTAGGTTATAGTAGCCATAGTAAGACATATAGAATATTTAATAGAAAAACCCTGGTAGTAGAAGAATCGATACATGTTGTATTTGACGAGACGAGTTTGTTGCAAAGCAACTCCTCTAGTGTGCTCATTGAAGATGCAGGTGCAAAGCTGGAAGGAACTAGCTTGGATGAACCGTCCGAAGACAAAGGCGAAAAGTTCATCAAGATCACCACTCCAACCCCTATTGGAGAGGCTGATGATCAAGATGAAGAAGTCATCCAAGATGAAGAAATCACTCCGGTGATAGAAGATAATCTAGATGCAAGAACTTTAGAGCTCAGACATCTAAAGGATTACCCCATGGACCAGATCATAGGAGATCCCCGGGACGGTGTCAGAACTCGAAGAGGTACAACTAACGAGAATTTATATTTGAGTTTTCTCTCACAGGTTGAACCGAAGAAGTTTGAGTAAGCAAACTCGGACGCATCGTGGATAATGGCAATGGAAGACGAGCTAAATCAGTTCAAGCACTGCAACGTATGGAAGCTTGTTCCAAGACACAAAGGAAAGAACGTCATTGGAACAAAATGGGTCTACAAGAACAAGATGGACGAAGACGAGACGATCATAAAGAACAAGGCCAGACTTGTTGCTAAAGGCTGTCGTCAAGAAGAAGGAATCGACTTCGACCAGACATATGCTCCAGTGGCAAGGCTGGAGGCAATAAGGTTGTTCCTTGCATGTGCTGCATTCAAAGGCTTCACCGTCTATCAGATGGACGTGAAGTCTGCCTTCCTAAATGGTAACATAAAGGAGGAAGTGTATGTGGAACAAACTCCAGGTTTCGTTGATCCTAACTTTACTGATTATGTCTATTTCCTGCATAAGACAATATATGGTCTGAAACAAGCTCCTAGAGCTTGGTATGAGACGCTGTCTAGATTTCTACTTGAGAATAAGTTCACAAGGGGAGAGATAGACAAAAGATTATTTCTTAGGGAAATAAAAGACAAGATTTTGCTAGTGTAAATCTATGTCGACGACATTATTTTTGGCTCTACAGACGACAACCTCTGCAAAAAGTTCTCAAAACTTATGCAAGGGAAGTTCGAAATGAGCAGTATGGGCGAGCTGAAGTATTTATTAGGGCTTCAGGTGAAACAATCTGAAGATGGAATTTTCATCTCGCAGACCAAGTTCACCAAAGAGCTGATTAAAAAATTCGGAATGGAGAACGCAACCTCTATGAGGACTCCAATGGAGTCAACTATGTCTCTGGACAAGGATGAAAAAGGGAAACCATTTGATGAAACCAAGTACAGAATCATAATTGGATCCTTGCTCTACCTTACTGCCAGTAGACCTGACATAATGTTTTCAACATGTGTCTGTGCTAGATTTCAGGTGAACTCTAAGGAATCTCACTACGCTGCTGCAAAGTGGATTTTGAGATACCTTAAAGGTACACCAAATCTTGGCTTATGGTACCCAAGAAGTAATGACAGCGAACTAATTGGTTTTTCAGATGCAGATTTTGCAGGTAGCAAAGATGACAGGAAAAGCACTTCAGGGATTTGCCAATTCTTTGGAAGAAGGCTAATCTCCTGGAGTAGTAAGAAGCAGAACTGTGTCGCAATCTCAACGGCCGAGTCAGAGTACATCTCTGCAGGCAGTTATTGTGCACAATTTCTCGGGATAAAGAATCAATTCGAGGATTACATCATGAAGTTCAAGAATGTCCCATTGTTTTGCGACTCTTCCAGCGCAATTGCAATAGCCAACAATCCAGTCTCACACAGCCAGACAAAGCATATCGAGCTAAGGTATCATTTCATCCGGGAGCATGTAGAGCATGGGGACATAGATCTCCAATATGTCTCTATAGACAGGCAAGTTGCAGATATTTTCACAAAGCTGCTGGACAAGACCAAGTTCTTGTTCTTCAAAATGGAACTTGGGATGCTCAACAAAGAAGATTAGAGAAGGTTGGATTTCAACACAACAAGGACAATAAAGGGTTAGTCAAAATTTGGCATTTCAAATTTTTTTTATATATATATAGACTTGACCTACTCGAGACATCTAAGGACCTACTCGAGTAGTCCATTTTACTTACTCAAGTAAGGCAATTCATGTACTCGTGTAGTACACTTCATCTACTCGAGTCAGTCGATTCACCTACTCGAGTAACTCCACATTTACTCGAGTACCTCTTTATCTCTCGTGTATGTGCCTCCCTGGTTTTTTAAATTTTCTTATATGCCAACCAAGGCTCATGCCGCCTTCTCCTTTTTAAGTTATTTCCTTCTAGATGATTAGACATAAACCTAGGGTTTATAAATTCGAAATTCCAAATTCATTCTACGCGAGATCTTTTCCAATCTCTCGAGTACCTGTCTACTGCTTCGTCTTCCTTCGAGAAGTTGCAGAGCCGCGACGTTTCCTCTTCCCCCCCGACAAAGCTTTTCCAAGTTTCTGGATGATGGCCGCCGTCTCCAAGTTTGGTGTAGGTTCGGAAATTGTTACCGCAGGGATTACAGAGCTGTCAGACGATTTCCACAATTTGTTGGTTCTTCTAGATATCGCCGGACTTTCCTTCACTCTCCAAGAACCCTGCCAGATCCTCTTCCCCGAGGTAGTAGAATTCTTCTCCAATCTGAAGGTGAAGCGGCATGACAAAGTTCTGAAATCCAAGGTGAAAGGTCTGAAAATTAAACTTACCGCGACAGTTATCTCTCAACTCCTCCGTTTACCGATAGTGGACGAAGAAGACGACCTAGATGACGAAGATTCCGACAGAACCTACTTATTCTGTGGAATTTCGCCTGAAGCTCAGTATATCAAACGGTCAGACATGAACGCAGAAGGAAATTTTTTGGTTGATGTTATTGGAAAGATTCTGTTGTGCAAGACCAACTCCATAAGAGACATTCCACTGTATTTCTTCGACATAATGCAAGCTATTGTCTGCTGCAAGAAATTCTAGTTTGGCATGCTGCTTCTGGACAAAATCAAGGACAGCTTAAAATTCCCCAACTTCGCAAGAATAATCTCTCTGCTCCTCCATGAAACAAATACTCAAGTATTCAACTTTACCAAAGGGACCCCTCTTCACCACATGAAGAAGGTCTCCATGTCTTCTATTCAGAGATGGGAGATCAAACTAAAGAATACTGCCCAAGCTGCTAAGATTTCAGAAGTTCCAGCTTTCGAGGACAGGACTCCATCTCCCTCTTCTCATCATGTGGCCAGTTCCTCTGGTGCACCAAGTGAGGGAGAGCCTGCTCCTTCTATCCCAGTCAAGAAGCCCTCTCCACCAAAAACTACCTCATCTCCTTAGCCAGCAACTTCTTCCCTACCTCAAACACCACAAACACCTCCAGCATCTCCTTCAGCTCAAATACCTCCAGAATCTCTTCTCTCAACAGCTGCTGCTATAGATGCAATGATTGCAGAACTCACTGAAGAAGTGCTGCCTCCTCCTTCTCCAGCAAAATCTCCAGCTTCCTCCCCAGCTCCAAATCTTGATTCCTCTCAACACTAGTCAGAGAGTATTCTCATTTCTGATGAGCCCTCTCCTGAGCCAGCTGAGGCTCCTCTCAGAAACCTAGATTTCTCTATCCCTCATGTTACAAAAGAAAGGGATGCTATCATTCATACAACAAGGGCTGCAAGCTCTGTGATTATTGGAGAAATAGCTCCATGGGTAGCTCCTCCTCTTCCCTCTGCTCTTCCTACATCTCCTGCTCCTTCAACTGCTGCTGCTGCTTCTCCCTCACCAGATTTGCTTTCCCAGATCTCTCTCCTACTGCAAGACCAGAGAAAATACTTTGATAAATCTCTAGCTGTCATTACAGCCAAAGTTACTGCTCTAGAGGCAGAGATGAGCAGAGGATTTGCTGAAATCCAGCATAACACTGACAAGCTCAAGTACCTGTTTCAACTTGGTGGAAAAGCCCTAGACCACACTATCACTAGTGTTTGAGAAGTTATGGAACAAGGTGTCACCCTTGCAAATAATCATATTGAACTAGACAAATGGGCTGAAGCTCACAAAATGAAAATCTGTGAAGAAGCTGGTCTCTTTAAAGAAGATATTATAGAGAGGTTATCTGTTGAAATCAGAAAGGGGGAGGGCTTGGTCAAAGAATAATTAGAAAAATTAGCTGATCTGAAGTCAGATTTATGGGAAACTCATGTGAAGACAATTCATGATGATGTGCTAGCCCAGATACAGAGTGTCAAATTTCATACCTATGACACTGCTGTCTGGATGAATAACCAGATTCTCCCAGAGTTTGCTGCTAACCCCAACATCATTCCCCATCATTTAAATCCTCTAGCTACAGATGCCTCTGCCCCAGATGCTCCTCTGCAACCTACCTTCTCTCCCAGGCCTGGAGATTCAGTTGCTCCTCTAGACACCTATGTTCAAGGCTGGGAAGAAGATCCTGCTGACATTTTCCTTCATGCTCCTCCAGAGATCAAAACCTCCAAGAAGAAAAGAAAATATGGTGAAGGTGCTTCTGCCAGCAGATCCACTCCTGCTCCTGCTACTGAATTTGCTGAAGTTTGGTCTCCAACCTCCAAATCCCTGATTCTGGATACTCTCAGATTAGTTATGGACTTCCATGAGAATAGGAACATTGACTACAGTTCCTATGAATGGGAGTTGTATGAGAAATCTATGACTAAAAAGAGAATCTATGACAGAGAATATGGAAGGAATAATCCAGCTGCTCCTCCCAGACCACCCAAATATTATCCTAAACCCTACAACTATCAAAGAAGGCAGCAAGAGAAATTGGACAGACAACAGCATCAAGGCTAATTTTCAAGGATATTTGAGAGTGTGAAATGATTGACTGTAGAATTGATAATTTTGGATATTCTTATTTATATAATTCTAAGTTTTTGCTCTTATTATCTTTTCTCATAGTCTATTGCTTGCTTGCACTAATTTTTCTACTTAGCTTCTTTTTATGTCTATAATTCACCTTAGTGTAAAGGGTTCTGACTTCAACAAATAGGGAGAGATTGTTGGGTATTGTATCCATATTAACCCAGATTTGATGAAGTCACCCTTGAACTAAGATGAATTAGGTTGTATTTGATGCTTTGTTTGAGTTATGTGGTTACATGATTCAAATGGGAAGTGTAGACCAATGTCAGTCTACAATGAGTCACCAAACACAGGACCATACAATGTAATCCCTCATTGTATGACCCAAGGTGTTGACTCATGTGTAGCCTCTCTATTGGGATACACTTTATATTCAAGCACTTGGACTATGTGGATAGAGTTGGATGCTGATTTCACCAAAGAAGAAAGAATTTCCACCTTGAAAATTTTTCCAATTATTCTAATCGTGTAGGTCATTAACTACTCGAGTGAAATACTTGCTTTATACTCGAGTCAAAATTCTTATACTCGAGTAAGTATAACTCCCTCTCGTGAAGTTAAGTCCATATACTCGAGTAGACTGTCACATACTCGAGTAGGTTACTTAACTACTCGAGAAGATCATTCTTCTTTCTCGGGTAATATAGATTTCACTCTCCAAGTTTTTCCAAGTTAACCACTCGAGTAAGTATATATATATACTCGATTAGCTATAATTTCTGACTCGGGTGACTGTTTTCTTTCTCAAGAGTAAATTTTCTACACTCGAGTAATATAAGTTATTTACTCGAGTAGTTCACTTACTACTCGAGTAGTTCAAGCATCATACTCGAGTAAACTAAATTTCTCTTCTCCTAAAGTTTTTCCAAGTCATTTACTCGAGTAAGTCTTTTCATATACTCGAGTAGACTATATCCTCTCGAGTGGTTCAGTCTGACTACTCGAGTAGCATATTTTCCAGTGTTCAGAAATTTTTCCAAGTCCTATCACTTGAGTAGTTCATCAAACCACTCGAGTAGTTTTTCTCACCTACTCGAGTAATACAACTTGTACTCAAGTAGTTCTGCTCCACTTCCCGTGAAACTTTTCTGTATACTCGAGTAGATCTTCTAAGTACTCGAGTAAGTTGATTATATGTACTCGAGTAGTTGCTTTCTAGCTATTCGAGTAGTCCTGAGTTATATACTCGAGTTTGTTCCCTCTATCCACTCGAGTAGTTTTATACCTACTCAAGTAGTCGTTTCTTCACTCGTGTATATCACTTCCTTTTGTCTGAAATTTCGCTAAGTCCAGATTTGACAGATTTTCAAATTCCGTGACATGATTGGTCCACGTGTACGTCATTAAAACCAATTATGACCATTATTAGTATTCTTATATAAGATCCTGTCTAATCGAAAAACCCTAACAAGAATAATAAGCTTTCAAGATCAAATTCTTTAAAAACATTTTCTGTAGCCATTTCTCTCTCTCCAAGTCGTTGTTTCCTCTGTCTCTCTTCACGGAACGAAAGCCGCCGCCGCCATTGTTCTTCTCCGGCAAGGGCTTCGATTTTCAGAGGAAATAGACTGAAGAAGTTTTACAGATCGAGATCGTTTTTCAACTGCTCATCTTCTTCCCAATCGTGTAAGATAAAGAAAATTCCAGATCTGTTGCCGAGATTTTCTTCATTTTTCTGAAAGTGTCGCAAAGCTTACAAGAAGAAGATCCTGGTTGTTTGCTTGCAGATCTAACAGAAAAAAATCATTGTTTGTATATTTTTTAAACAATTTTTCATTCTTGTAGGAGAAGTTTTCTCCGAGTGTAGGAGTTTTCAACTCCGAGTTTGTAGGGAGTTTTGCCTTCTGAGTTGTAGATCCAGTTGGTTGGATTGAGATTGTAGGAACTTTTGTTCTGAGGGTAGGATTGATTTTCAATCCGAGATAGTGGAGTAGCCGTGTCTAGTATATTGCTAGATCGGTGAGGGAAAGTGGATGTACCCAAGATCGGAGAACCACTATAAATCTTGTCTCGTCTGTGATAATTTGGTAGATAGATATGTGCTCTGTTCAGAGATTTTTTATTCCGCAAAAGACGCACAACTCACCTATTCACCCCCTCTAGGTGATTTAGGTTGACAACTATTATCTTTCAAGTGTGTTTAGAATCTCCCGTGGTATATGTTATGATCTCAGTTGGGTGTTTGAATGCCAGATTCCGAATCCCTCTTATCATGGAGGTTGTGGAGATATTTCAATTTTGTGATATCCCTGTCACACAGCTCTCCGCAGTGGGTATGACGAGGATCATGTGCTTGGTCTGCTTTTTCTGCAACCATGGTGACCGGCTGACTATTCGAATTTTTGAGAGTGCTGCATAATTTCCTCTAGTTTTGGGGATTGGTTCGAGAAAAAGAGCAATGAGAGGTGGCTTGCTTTTGAAGGCAAGAACAACTACTGTCATGGGGAACTCTTTTTGCATTTGTCATGAAAACTGTAGCGGAAGTTCAAAGTTTCTTAGGACTTGTTAGCAACTATATGTGCTTCATATAGAACTTTTTGAGGATATCTCTGCCTCACATAACCTTGAATAGAAAGGATAAAAAGTTCATTTGGTCATTATCATGCACAGGAGCTTTGAGGAGCTGAAGAGCCATCTGACCACATTGTCAATTTTATGTTCGTCATATGGTACAAAAGGCTATGAGATATACAGTGATGCCTTAGGGAGTGGATTAGGTTACGTTCATTTGTAATTTATAAAGGATATTTCTTATAGCTCTCTCTAGTTGAATGTGCCTAAGAGGAATTATCTGGATAATGACATGGAGTTAGGGAGCATGATATTCACTCTTAAGTTGTGGCGACACTATTTATATGACGTGAAGATTGATATCTTTATGGATCATAATAACCTGAAGTATCTATTAAACCAGAAAGATTTGAACATGCGACAAAGGAGGTGAATGAAGTTCCTTGAAGATTATACCTTCGAGATTCATTACACTCACGCGAAAGGAAATATAGTCGTTGTTGTGCTAAGCCAAGGGGCTCCAGCACAAGTGAACTATATTCAAATGCCTAATGAATGTTTAATTCATGAATTGGAGGCCTTGGAAATCTCTTGTGTTGATAGGAGAACAAGTGCAAATGCATGCTTAAATTGGACGGAGGTGCAATATAACTTTGTGAATAGAATTCGACAGACCTTGGAGCTTGATGAAAACATGAAATGTTATGTGACAGAGACCGTGGCTGAGTCTTGTTGAAATTTGTGAAGTGAAAGTGGGTGAATGGAGCACTTGGACATATCCGCGTGGACTACACAGACAGGGTTGACGGACAGCTAGGTAGGTAGGGATGTTGCAGACGACTTGCTCTGTAGCGGCCTGGGCGGTCTGTTCTCGCGAACTACGCGGACAACAACGATGTTTAGCCAGGCCGACTTGTGCTCAGTAGGCAGTTGGATCCCAGGAAGTAACCGGGAGGATAGAAACTCTATCCGCGGAGTTCGACAAGAAGCGGACTGAAGAACTGGAGCTCGATAGACCGGCTTGGCAGAAGCCTTGGTCTTGCTCCGGTGAAGCGGCAAGTGGAAGCTGCGGAGATCGCCAGTCAGTGCGGACAGGTGATGGAGGTCGCCGGGTGTGGCAGAGGAAATCCAGTGTCCGCCAGTAAATTGAGGACTGGCCCTTGTGGCCAGTGGTGTGGACTTGGTTGGTTCTGAACTAGGTCCATGTTTGGCTCAGTCCGGGGAGATCGCCCAGTGGAGTGCGGACTGTTCTCAGTCCGCCAAACTTGGCAGAAATGCATTTGCCTTGGTTGAGAGTTTGGGGATATGCAGACTGGAGATTGTGTCTACAATTGTGTGCGGACTGGAGATGGAGTCCATTGAGTCCGACAGCTGCATTGCTGGCGTGGCTGTAAACTTGGGATATGCGGACTGTATCAGTCCGTGGAAGATGTGGACTGGAGGTGTCTGTTATGTAAGCAGATTGGAGTTGTATCTGCTGAGTCCGGTAGCTGTCTTGGTGACAAGGCAATGGACTCAGGGTATGCATACTGGAGTTGTCTCCAGGAATATGCAGACTAGAGCTGTTTGCAGTATATGCGGACTGGATCGACGTGTCCACTGAGTCCGGCTATTGCCTTGGTGGCGAAGACGTGGGCTCGGGATTGGCGGACTGAAGCGGTGTATCCTCTAAGTCCGGCATCTGCCTTGTGACGAGGCTGTGGGCTCGGGATAAGCGAGCTGGAGCTGTGTCCGCGGATTGGCGGACAAAGTTGCTATGGAGTCCGGCTGTAGTGGTCCTGGCTTGGCCCTCGGCGACAAGGCAGACTGGTGTTGTTGTCCGGCCTTGGTGTTGTTGTCCGGCCTTGGTGATGTCTTGGTGGCTTGGCCCTTGACGACAAGGCGGACTGGCGATTGTGTCCGGCCTTGGAAAAGCTATGGTGGATGCTATCCTGCACAGTGGCGGCAGACTGTAATGTATCCGCGGACTGCGTAGAAGTCTTGCAGCGAGATGTGACTGTAATCTTATCAGCTAGGTCGGTGACCACACTCATCATCGTACCTATAAATAGGACCCATGTCACATCAGGAACAGTAAACTCAAGTAACCTGAGAAACCGAGTGAACAGTAAGTGAGATTGCAACAGTTGCTGTAAACTGCCTTTTGGTGTCCGCGCGGTTTGATTGAGTTGACATGGTTGTGTTGTGCGGATAGCTCTGGAAAGCCAGGACTTGGTTATGATTGCGGTCAGGGACAGTACAGACTCTACGGTTAAGCAACACGTGGTAAACAGCAGGTCGCGGATAGCGACCAGACGGTCTTCTCTTTGGCAACTTGGTTCGGGGTTCAATAAGTCGCCTGCTTCAGGCGGACTGTTCTATTCGGCATCGCAACTTGTGCGGTCTGGCGGCTAAGCGACCTCGCCGTTAGGCGGCTTGCAGATTGGCAGTTAGAGGTAGCATTGGAATATGGGGTAGTCCGTGCGGCTTGGGTTGTTGTCTGGTGACCTGGCGTACTGTGCGGACACCACAACAGTAGACCGGCGGCTTGATGTTTGAGTCCGCGCGGCTTGTGTTAACTTGTCTTGTATTTGTAGTCTCTACTTTCCCTTGGGTGGTTGTTTAGTGAAGCATGTCTCGCCATGTATATCTCGCTGCGTAAAGAAGATTGTTGTGAATCAATAAAGACTCTTTTGCTGCAAGTGTTTTCTGGTTGACTGACTTTAGTTGAGATAACCCATACTCACTCCAAGTTCCAAGAAAATTTCCGCGTGATCAAGGTGTGATCTTGATAGTGCTGAGAATATTAATTTGGCATCAGGCTATCTTGTTGACCACCTAGAGAATATTCAACTTGGTATCAAAGCCAGGTTGTTGAATTTTTAACATGGTATCAGAGCCAGGTTTGAAGTGGATAAGCAGTGATTAACTGAAGTGTTTGTTGCGCTTGTGAATGTTAAAATTCAACAAAAACCGCAGACGCCCCTTGGATACCCTGCTGAAAACTCAACAAACCGAAGGAGAATACGCCCACTTATATGTTGAAAGTTTTCCCGGATCGTGGAGTTAACAGTGGTTATCTCAACAAAGCAGTAACAACCAGCAACACATGCAGCACAAGCTTCTTTATTGATCAAGAGCAAACTTCTTTACAAGGCGAGACATACATGGCGAGACATGCTTCACCAAAACCCAACATCGGGAGAGCAGAGACAGTTACAAAGACAAGAACAAAAAACAAGCCGCGCGGACTCAATCAACAAGCCGCCGACCTACTGCTGTGGAGTCCGCTCAGTCCGCCAGGTCGCCAGACCGCAACCCAAGCCGCGCGGACTCACCCTTACTCCAATGCTAAGCTCTTCACCGCCGGTCTGCACGCCGCCAGACCGCACAAGCTGCGCCACCGAATGGAACAGTCCTCCAGAAACCGGCGACTTCCTGAACCCCGAACAAAGTCGCCAAAGAGAAGACCGCCTGGCCGCTATCCGCGACCTGCTGTTTACCGCCTGTTGCTTAACCGCAGAGTCCGCACTGTCCCTGACCGCAATCAGAGCCAAGTCCTGGCTTTCCAGCGCTATCCGCACAACCTGCACAGCACAACCGGGTCAACTCTATCCCCGCGCGGACACAAAGTCCAGGCCGCAGGAACTTACGCTGAGCTCAAACACTGTTCACTTACTTCGGTCTAGGTTCCACTTTCTGATGTGACATGGGTCCTATTTATAGGCACGACGATGAGTATGGTCACCGCCCTTCCCGATAGGATCACCGCCACAACCCGCAGCAAGAACTTATGTGTCCGCCAGCCTGCGGACACACATGCCAGTTCGCCGCCCTGTGCAGATAGCCAGTCCGCCCCAGCTTCTCCAAGGCCGGACTCCAATATCCAGTCCGCCTTGCCGCCAGAGACCAAGCCAGGACAGACACCACAGCCGGACTCCACAACAGCCGTATCCGCCATTCTGCGGACAAGGCATCAGCCCGCAAAACCCGAGCCCGCAACCGCGCCATCAAGGCACCTGCCGGACTCAGCGGATACCCGGCTATCGTCCGCATATCCCAAGCCCATTACCTCATTGCCAAGGCACCTCCGGACTTAGCGGACACGCCAATCCAGTCCGCTAACAGCAGACTCCAGTCCGCAACTCCTGAGTCCATTGCCTCATCACAAGGCATCTCCGACTCAGCGGACTCCAGCTCCAGTCCGCACGCTCCTGCACGGGCAATCCTCCAGTCCGCATATCCCCAAGCTAGCAAACAAGGCAAAGCACTTCTACTACGCTTGGCGGACTGAGAAACCAGCCCGCGCTCCACTGCGCGATCTCCCCGGACTGAGCCACCTGGACTTGGTTCAATTCCCACCAAGTCCAGCCCACTGGCCGCAAGGGCCAGTCCGCACTTACTGGCGGACACTGGATCTAGCCCGCCATACCGAGCGACCTCCAGTTCCTGTCCGCGCTGACCGGCGGTCTCCGCGGCTCCCACTTGCCGCTTCACTAGAGCAAGACCAAGGCAACTGCAAACCGGTCTGCCGAGCTCCAGTTCTTCAGTCCGCTTCAAGCCGGACTCCGCGGATAACATTCCTATCCGCCCGGTTACTTCCTGGGAGTAAACGCCTGCTGAGCATACACTGGCCTGGCAGACCGCCGCTGCTGTCCGCGCAGTCCGCGCGAACAGACCGCCCAGGCCGCCACAGAGCAAACCGCCTGCAACATCCCTGCCGACCTAGCAGTCCGCCAACCCAGTCCGCGTAGTCCGCGCGGATAGGTTTCCCAAGCCTTCCATTCATCCACTTTCACTTCACAGAATTCAACACTCCCCCTTGAAGTGAGAAGTGGTGAATAACTCCAGCAGCTCCCGTAACCTTGCACCTGGTCCTTCCGATAGCATCTACGAAGAAATGTCCAAGACATAGTCCTCGCCCCGCATATCATGGACCATGAGGGAGCCCTCCAGCATCTCCCAAAAGGAGCCATGCTTCCCTCTGCCTTCTTTAGCTTCAACCTCCACTCATGCATCATAGGAGAATCACCAACTTCCTTGGATCCAGAAGCCCAAGCCTCGTTGCCTCTGAGAGAAGTCACCTCATCAGACTTGGTGTCAACCACCTCCTTGATTCTAGTGGGGTCATCACAGCCAGAAGTCCCTTGCTCGACCTGAGGGCTACCAAGGAAACACGGGACCAAGTCCGCCGTGTTCCCTTCACTATATCGAGCTGGTGGCTTACTGATCCTCTTCGATCTCCGAAGAACCTGATCATGGCTAACCACCTCCGCTGCTTTGAACCAGCTCCGTTCCCGGGCAAACCCGGAACAATGCTCCCTTTGTTCCCTGAACAAGACGCCTCCTTACTGGAACCAAAGAGCACCTGGAGCAACGCTCCCCCTGCTACCTGAACCAGAAGACTTCCCTCTTGAACATGAACTGCCTGGAACATCGCTCCCCTTGCTTCCTGAACAGGAAGCCTCCGCCTTGAGTCAGAAGGTCCTGGAGCATCGCTCCCCCTTCTTCCCGACTCTGACGCCTTTGCCCCGGAGCTAGAACAACCTGGAGCACCTGGTGACTCAGACAACTCCACTTCCTTAGCAGCAGCCTCCTTCAGCCCACCATCTGACCTGCTTATCTCTAGCTCCACATAAGAGCTACCCCAATACGGCGTCAACTCATCGAAAACAATGTCTCTCGACACTATGAGTTTCTTCGTCGCAGGATCCATACACCTCCATCTTCTTCTCTGCTCATCATACCTACAAAGACTAGCTTTGTTTTGAGAGCACCCGGAGAGTGTAAATAGCAGGTAGATCCAAACACCCGAAGGTGCTTCACTGAGGGCTTCACTCCGAACATTAGCTCATAAGGAGTCTTCATTATGATCGGACTAAGAGGCATCCGGTTGATGACATGAGCAGCACAGGCCATTCCTTCCGCCCAAAGAGCCTTCGGAACGCCTTTACTCCGAAGCCAACACTTGCAGGTCTCCGTTAACCAACGGATCATCCGAGCTGCAACACTACCCTATTGTGAAGTATGTCCACAAGAAAGCTCCATCCGGATCCCTTGCTTCCTGCAAAAGCGTGAGAACTCGGTTGAGTCAAACTCACCACCGAAACCTGTCCTCAACACCTTGATCCTCCGGCCAAGCTGGCCTTCGACAAGCTTCTTGAACTCCACAAACAAGCGTACCATGCTAGACTTCGTCTTCATAAAGTATACCCAAGTATACCCAGAATAGTCATCAACCAATATCAGCATGAACCTGCTGCCTCCAAGACTGGCCGTGAACGGTCGGTCCCACCAGAGCACAATGGACAACCGCCAATGGTGCATTACTCCTGGCTTGTGCTTTGTCGACCATGAAGCGATAGGCTCCACTTTCCTGACATCCCGCACACCCCCGACCATCGCCATAGGATGACAATCTAGGCAAGCCTCTTACGAGTCTTCTTTCCGCCATTGCTTTCAGCTTGTCCATCCTACATGCCCCAGTCTTTCATGCCAGATAGCTGCACTATCATTGGCATCCAGCCGATCAGATCCAGAACTAGTTGAAGTCCCAACTACGTTCTTCTCCTTCCTCCCTACCTGAGCAACGTTCGCCGAGAGCAAGACAACCTTGCACTCCTTCCGAAGATGACCTTGCTGCTTGCATTTATAGCACCGTGGTCCTTCCTTCCTCTTCCTATCACGCCTAGGAGTAACACTCCTTTCTTCCTGATATGAAGTAGAGGGACCATCATCAGCAGCAACCTCCTTCACCTTCTTCCTGAACAACCCATCAAGGGAAGTCCAAACCTCCGCAGCTGACCGACATCCACTGATGTGGTCCAAGAGCTCCGATGAGATCACCTGCTTGAGAATAGACTCCGCTTTCGCATTTGCCTCCTTCCAAGCTCTCATCGCCTCAGCATTGCCAGCAGTATCCTCTTGTCTTCCTGCTCCGCATACAACCTCCCAAAGGTCCTCGCCAAGAAGAAAGCTCTTCATACAGGACTTCCACCGTTCACAGTTCGTCTCTGTAAGACGATCAATACCAAGACAACTTGCATCCTCCACTGCCATGGTTCTACCACTGGTTTCCTCGACAGACGAGCAACTACTTCCATTGAGCACTGCTTGACCACTCCAACAACCTGGCTCTGATACCATGTTAAAATTCAACAAACCGAAGACGCCCCCTTGGATACCCTGCTGAAAACTCAACAAACCGAAGGAGAATACGCCCACTTATATGTTGAAAGTTTTCCCGGATCGTGGAGTTAACAGTGGTTATCTCAACAAAGCAGTAACAACCAGCAACACATGCAGCACAAGCTTCTTTATTGATCAAGAGCAAACTTCTTTACAAGGCGAGACATACATGGCGAGACATGCTTCACCAAAACCCAACATCGAGAGAGCAGAGACAGTTACAAAGACAAGAACAAAAAACAAGCCGCGCGGACTCAATCAACAAAAGCCGCCGACCTACTCTGCTGTGGAGTCCGCTCAGTCCGCCAGGTCGCCAGACCGCAACCCAAGCCGCGCGGACTCACCCTTACTCCAATGCTAAGCTCTTCACCGCGGTCTGCACGCCGCCAGACCGCACAAGCTGCGCCACCGAATGGAACAGTCCGCCAGAAACCGGCGACTTCCTGAACCCCGAACCAAGTCGCCAAAGAGAAGACCGCCTGGCCGCTATCCGCGACCTGCTGTTTACCGCCTGTTGCTTAACCGCAGAGTCCGCACTGTCCCTGACCGCAATCAGAGCCAAGTCCTGGCTTTCCAGCGCTATCCGCACAACCTGCACAGCACAACCGGGTCAACTCTATCCGCGCGGACACAAAGTCCAGGCCGCAGCAACTTACGCGAGCTCAAACACTGTTCACTTACTTCGGTCTAGGTTCCACTTTCTGATGTGACATGGGTCCTATTTATAGGCACGACGATGAGTATGGTCACCGCCCTTCCGATAGGATCACCGCCACAACCCGCAGCAAGAACTTATGTGTCCGCCAGCCTGCGGACACACATGCCAGTTCGCCGCCCTGTGCAGATAGCCAGTCCCCCGCCCCAGCTTCTCCAAGGCCGGACTCCAATATCCAGTCCGCCTTGCCGCCAGAGACCAAGCCAGGACCACCACAGCCGGACTCCACAACAGCCGTATCCGCCATTCTGCGGACAAGGCATCAGCCCGCAAAACCCGAGCCCGCAACCGCGCCATCAAGGCACCTGCCGGACTCAGCGAATACCCGGCTATCGTCCGCATATCCCAAGCCCATTACCTCATTTCCAAGGCACCTCCGGACTTAGCGGACACGCCAATCCAGTCCGCTAACAGCAGACTCCAGTCCGCAACTCCTGAGTCCATTGCCTCATCACAAGGCATCTCCGGACTCAGCGGACTCCAGCACCAGTCCGCACGCTCCTGCACGGGCAATCCTCCAGTCCGCATATCCCCAAGCTAGCAAATAAGGCAAAGCACTTCTACTACGCTTGGCGGACTGAGAAACCAGCCCGCGCTCCACTGCGCGATCTCCCCGGACTGAGCCACCTGGACTTGGTTCAATTCCCACCAAGTCCAGCCCACTGGCCGCAAGGGCCAGTCCGCACTTACTGGCGGACACTGGATCTAGCCCGCCATACCGGGCGACCTCCAGTTCCTGTCCGCGCTGACCGGCGGTCTCCGCGGCTCCCACTTGCCGCTTCACTAGAGCAAGACCAAGGCAACTGCCAAACCGGTCTGCCGAGCTCCAGTTCTTCAGTCTGCTTCAAGCCGGACTCCGCGGATAACATTCCTATCCGCCCGGTTACTTCCTGGGAGTAAACCGCCTGCTGAGCATACACTGGCCTGGCAGACCGCCGCTGCTGTCCGCGCAGTCCGCGCGAACAGACCGCCCAGGCCGCCACAGAGCAAACCGCCTGCAACATCCCTGCCGACCTAGCAGTCCGCCAACCCAGTCCGCGTAGTCCGCGCGGATAGGTTTCCCAAGCCTTCCATTCATCCACTTTCACTTCACAGAATTCAACAGTGAAGAGGGAACCAGTTGTTGAACCATGACAGTGGAAGATGCAAGTTGTCTTGGAATTGATCTCCTTACAGAGATGAACTTTGATAGGTGGAAGTATTATATGGAGAGCTTTATTCTTGGCGAGGACCGTTGGGACGTAGTATGCGGAGTAGAAAGACAAGAGACTACTACTGGGAATGCTGAAGAGATGAGAGCTTGGAAGGATACCAATGCGAAAGCGGAGTCTATTCTGAAGCAGGTGATCTCATCGGAGCTCTTGGACCACATCAGTGGATGTCGGTCAGCTGCGGAGGTTTGGACTTCCCTTGATGGGTTGTTCAGGAAGGAGGTGAAGGTTGTTGTAGAGGAATTTCCTTATACTTCATATCAGCAAGAGAGGAGTGTCTCTCCTAGGCGTGATGGGAAGAGAAAGGAAGGACCAAGGTGCTATAAGTGCAAGCAGCATGGTCTTCTCAGGAAAGAGTGCAAGGTTTTCTTGCTCTCGACGAACGTAGCTCATGTTGGGAGTAAGGAGAAGAACTTAGTTGGGACTTCAACAAGTTCAGGTACTGATCGGATGTAGGCTACTGATAGTGCAGCTATCTGGCATGAAAGACTGGGGCATGTAGGGATGGACAAGCTGAAAGCAATGACGGTAAGAAGACTCGTAAGAGGATTGCCTAGATTGTCATCCTATGGCGATGGTCAGGGGTGTGCGGTATGTCAGCATGTTGAAGCTTATCACTTTATAGTTGATAAGGCACAATAAAGATGTAAAGCACCTTTGGAGGTTGTCCATTATGCTCTGGTTGGACCGACCGTCACCGCCAGTCTTGGAGGCAGCATGTACATGCTAATATTGGTTGATGACTATTCTAGGTATACTTCATGAAGGCGAAGTCAAACATGATGCGCTTGTTTGTAGAGTTCAAGAAGCTTGTGGAAGGCCAGCTTGGCCTGCGGATCAAGAAGTTGAGGACAAGAATCAGTGGTGAGTTTGTCTCAACTGAGTTTTCAAATTTTTGCATAGAGCAAGGGATCCGGAAGGAGCTTTCTTGTGGACATACTTCACAGCAAGGTGGTATTGCAGCTCGAATGATCTGTTGGTTGATGGAGACCTGCAAATGTTGGCTTCAGAGTAAATGCGTTCCTAAGGCTCTTTGGGCGGAAGGGATGGCCTGTGCTGCTCATATCATCAATCAGATGCCTCTTAGTCCGATCTATGTGAAGACTCCTTATGAGCTGATGTTCGGGGTGAAGCCCAGTGTAAAGCACCTACGGGTGTTTGGATCTACCTGCTACGTACACACTCCAATTTCTCTCAAGAAGAAGCTAGTTTTTATTGGGTGTGATGAGCAGAGGAGAAGATGGAGGTGTATGGATCCTGTGACAAAGAGGCTCATCGTGTTGAGAGACGTTGTCTTTGATGAGTTGACGCCGTATTAAGATAGCTCTTATGTGGAGCTAGAGATGAGCAGGTTAGATGGTGGGCTAAAGGATGCTGCTGCTAAGGTTTTTGTGGAGCTGCCTGAGTCACCAGGAGCTCCAGGTTGTTCTAGCTCCGAGGCAAAGACGTCAGGGTCAGGAAGCAGGGAGAGCGATGCTCCAAGTAATTCTGGCTCGAAGGTGGAGGCTTCCGGTTCAGGAAGCAGGAGGAGCGATGTTCCAGGTAGTTCTTGTTTGAGAGCGGAGACTTCTTGTTTAAGTAGTAGGGGGAGCGTTGCTCCAGGTGCTTCTAGTTCCAGTATGGAGGCATCTTGTTCAGGAAGCAATGGGAGCATTGTTCCAGGTTTGCCCGAGAATAGAGCTGTTTCAGGAGGAGCAGCGGAGGTGGTTAGCCATGATCAGGTTTTTCGGAGATCGAAGAGGATTAGTAAGCCACCAGCTCGATATAGCGAAGGGAACATGACGAGCTTGGTATCATGTTTCTTTGCTAGCCCTCAGGTCGAGCGAGTACCTTCTGGCTGTGGTGACCCCACTAGAATCAAGGAGGTGATTGATACCAAGGCTGAGGAGGTGACTACTCTCAGAGGTAACAAGGCTTCGGCTTTTATGCCCAAGGTAGTTGGTGATACTCCTGTGATGCATGAGTGGAGGTTGAAGATGAAGAAGAAGGCAGAGGGAAGCATGGCTCCTTATGGGAGATGTTGGAGGGCTACCTCATAGTCCATGATATGCTGGGCGAGGACTATGTCTTTGTCATTTCATCGTAGATGCTATCAGAGGGATCAGATACAAGGTTACGGGAGCTGCTGGAGATATTCACCAATTCTCACTTTAAGGGGGAGTGTTGAAATTTGAGAAGTGAAAGTGGGTGGATGGAGCACCTGGACATATCCACGCGGACTACACGGATAGGGGTGCTGTTGGGAACTATGTCCACATTAACCCAGATTTGATGAAGTCACCCTAAAACTAAGATGAATTAGTTTGTATTTAATGATTTGTTTGAGTTATGTGTTTGAGCAATGAATGACTTTCCTAACTGTCCCATGAAAAAAAACGACATGTAATAGTCCATAGTCAATGCGCGTTCTAACGGTAACATTCCGAGAAGATCTGGAATTAAATGTTCAGGAATCAGCGCCAAGAAACGGGATAGGAACCTTGAAGAAAACCTAATCTGGATTCGTCGAACGAAGAACACAATTCGTCGAGCTGAACTTGTGTTCGTCGAGCTGAGCTTGAGTTCGTCGACCAGACAATCTTCATTCATCTGATAGACAGTCTTCATTCGTGGAGCTGAGAATCAAATTCGTGGAGCTGAGAAAAGTTCTGGACTTAGACAAAATATCCTGCATCTGCTGAAGAGCTGTGTCGACATAAGTTGGTGTCGACATATTGATCTTGGTGTCGATTCAAGTCCTCTAGTGTCGACATAAGGTGGTGTCGACTGAAATCCTGGTGTCGACACAAATCATCTGGTGTCGACACAAACCCTAAGTGTTGACACAAATTCTCTGAGTCCAGAAATCGTCGAGTAGAGTTTAGAATTCATCGACCTGAGAAGCTGACTTCGTCGACCTGAGAAGTTGTGAACTTGAGGTCCAAGTTCGTCGAGCTCAGAATATAATTCGTCGACCGAAGCTTGAAGCTGGACTTAGAAAAAATTGATGTTGTCCTGACTTTGGCTTGATGTATAAACTAAGTCTTCGTCGAGCAGAGAACATAGATCGTCTAGCTCAGCACTACGAATTGTCTTACGATCGTCGAGCGCAGAACTCTTTTCGTCGAGCTGAGTTGGACGAACGTCGAACCCACTTTACTTAGTCTTGAAAACTTGTGAGTCTGGAGTCTCTGAGGGTCTTGTTGAAAGCTGGTCCATCTGGAGTTGAGCCTAAGGACTTAACCTAGACTCTAGGACACAAATTGACCCTGGCTATACATGATGGGTCACATCCTAAGTCAGTGAACCTAGCCCAAATCAACTAGGGATCCAACAATCTCCCCCTATTTGGGTGAGGTCACTAACAGAGACTCAAAACAGAAAAACAAAGCAATAAAAGAGATATATCTGGCAAAGAATTATAACACATGCAACGGATATATATATATACACACACAGCTTTGTTTAACAGATAGCATAATTTAAAAAATAAATAACAGACATAAATTGAAACAACAAGAAAAATTACTTCTATGGCTTCTTCTGCTGAGGTTTGTCTTCTGCTTTCTTTTCTCCTAGCTTCTTGAAAATGATTTCTCTGTTAGGATTTTGAGCTTGAGCCACTGTCATGGTCATATCAGCTGCCCCAATAATTTTCAATGAAGTAGCCATGGGGACAACTGCTTCTGGATGAAGTTTCATATAATCATCAACATTAAACAGTTTGTTGCCTTTGTCAAACCTTTTCAGCTCTTACTTTCTATACTTTGACATTGTTGAAAGACCTGAGATATCTTTTCCTTCTGCTTTGGCTTTATTTATCAAAGATAGTCCAATAAATTCTTGGTACCTAGCCATTCTTGCAGTATTAGCAGTCTCTGGATCTTCAAAAGGAATTAGAGGAGAGAGAGGTCTTTTTGGGCTTTCAGCTTTATGTACTTCAGAACTTTGTTGTTGCTGCTGCTTACTTTGACTCCCTGAGGAGGATGGCCTCTATTGGTTGCTTCCAGAAGATCTCTCTAACTGTCTCTGATAAGTTTGCATTGGGGCAGATCTCTGGGAGCTAGAGCCACTAGCACCAGCTGTTGGAGGAGGAGGAGGAGGATCCTTCCTGTATCTGTGCACTGGAGGAGGGGAGTATCTCCTGCTTCTCTTTCTATCTTTCTGCTGGTTTTTGGAGAGCCACATCCATGCTGGCATTCCCTTATATGGAGTTACATTGTGCAGAATATAGTAGGGAGTGTCTGCATTGGGATTTGGCTTGGGAGCTGGAGGAGGAGCAGCCTTTCTCTTCTTTGCCAACAATCTCTTTTTCTTACTAGCTGCATCCTCATCAGAATCATTATCATCATCATCAGACTCTGAATCCTAAGGGGTATCATACAATGCATCCAATGCTTTTAAAGCTTGATCAGAAACAACAGCCTTTGCTTGAGGAGGGGCAGAAGGTTCGGGAATAAGGGTTTCAGCAACAAGAGAAGAAGTATCTATACAAGATTCAGAAACAAAAGAGACAGAGCTATCAGCTGCTGCCTTATTCTCTTCTTCAATGTCTGCCTAAATAAGCTCATCTAGAGTAGGCATTGGAGAGTCATCCATAACAAAATCTGGTGCTAAAACTGGCACTGATGTATCTTCTGGAATGACTTTTGAGCTAGAGGCAGAGAGAGCAAAATTGTCACAGAGTTGCTTGGCAACTGCTGGACTAGCTGGAGAGGTATATGGTACCATAGCCAAATATGGCTTAGAGAAATCTGCTGGAGAGAATTGCATATGTACAGTATCAAAATGTCTCAACAAAACTGATAAATTTACTGTGGAATTTAAATAGAAATCACCAACAGGAGTTATTTGAACAACTGACTCATCCAAATCAATGTCAGTCTCCATAAATTGAATTAACCCAAACATCTCAGCATCAAAGTCTGTCAAAATTGTTGTATCCTCATCAGAATCTGTATTAGCTGGGGAGGGAACTGCTGTGACTGCTGCTGCTGTATATGCATCTGCTGCAACTTCATCACTGAGCATCTCCCCCTGCCTGGGTTCAGGAATACCTGGAGCCAGGCCCCTAGATGAAGAGGGGACAACAGATAGAAGAGAGATCTGGGCAGATAAGGAATTAATGGAGGTCACAAGAGGTGTAATGGCCTCTTGGATGAGAGATTGGATGAGAGGGGTGAGCAAAGAAAGGAGGGCAGATGGATCAAATGGGGAAGGGGAAGGGGATGGAATGGGAGGAGGAATAATAGATGGAGTGGGGGCATCTTGCATGATTGTATCTGATGGTATATTATAAGATGGGATGGTGGATAAGTGTGGGGGAAGAGGAGACTGTGGAGGTGTAGGAAGTATTGTCTCATGAGGGGAATCTGGAGGAGTGAGTTGTTGATGAACTTACAGAGGGGAAGATGGAGGTAGAGATTGAGTGATTGTCAGGTCAAGTGGTGGAGATGAAGGAGGGGTAGGTATATGAGGAGGCTTCTTTGGAGGAAGAGGTGCTGGAAGAGATGGTTGAGATGGAGGAACCTCTTCAGCAGGGTGGGGAGCGGCCTTTACAGTTTGGAGGGAGGAGGAAGAAGCCTTTGAGGGCCTGGACATGGTCCTCTACCACCTGCCAAATAGAGCGCAAGTGAGGCGCTTGCTGGCATTTATGAAGATGGTCGGGGAGACCATACATTCAGCAGCCTTCTCTGTGAGAAAAATCCCCAAAATTCTGCCAAAGCAGACGTCCTTCTTGTTGTTCTTCTTCTTGATCAATTCGAAGAACACCTTACTCCAATCAACCTGTCGCTTATTCACTACTGCACACATTATTAGAAATTGGTGACGGGTAATATAATCATGAGCAGAGTGCTTGGCCATCAGTATCTTTCCCGTAATATCTGCCAGAAATTGGTAGGCGGCAGATAATTGCTTTTTCAACAACTTATTAGGGTTGTTGCCAGAGAAACCCATCAGTTTCAGCATATCATTGAATTCCTCAGAATCCATTTCCAGATTGTCTTCTCCGTTCACTAATCCAAATATCTCAGAGAGAACTGCTGGAGAGATGGAAACAGTAGTGTTCCCTATATTATCGGTCAAAACATCTTCTTCAGAAACTGTAGATGTATATACCCATTCTCGTATTTCCGTTCCATGAAGTTTAATGCACCTGGTCATGAAATCCTTTAAATTTACTTCTTCTAGTAGTTCCAATATGTATAGGAAGATGGGGTCAGAATGTAGAAACAACTCAAAATCCATGTCGAATCCAGTGTCAAACTTCATTGCAACCAAAGCACCTGAGGGAATCGCCATTGATGTCCTGTAAGAAAGACATAGAGAGAAACGACGATCAAGAGCAAAGGAACAGAAAGCGCGGGACGGACGTCGAAGAAAACCTAGATATACGATTTTCAGAATATGAATCGACAAACTCCGTTCCACGAAAAAGATAAATTCTTCGAACTGAGCTCGACGAAATAAGTTATAGACAGATAATTCGTCGATCTCATCCAGAAGAATCGAAAACAGTTCGTCGAACTCCGTTCGACGAAATGTCTTCTGAAGCAAAGTTCGTCGATCTCTGGTCGACGAAAATTATTTCCTCACACAGAGAATTCGTCGATCTCCGATCGACGAGAATCTCTCAAACTTTTCCCTAGTTCGTCGAACTCCGTTCGACGAACTCTGGAAAATTCGTCGAATACAGACAGAAACTAGGTTAACTCTTCTCCATCAATCATTCCCAGTTGATTTATAAAGAACAGATGGGTTTTCTCATCCATTGGCTTGGTGAAAATGTCTGCTCTCTGTAGATCAGTAGGAATATGGATCAAGTTAATTTTCTTTTTGTCCACATTATCTTTAATGAAATGATGTCTTATTTCAATATGTTTTGTCCTAGAATGGTGAACTGGATTCTATGCTATAGCAATAACACTAGTATTATCACAAAATAATGTTGAATTATTTAAGTTGACACCATAATCTAAGAGTTGGTTTTGTATCCATAGCATTTGTAAACAGCAACTACCAGCAGCCATGTATTCTGCTTTTGCAGTTGATGTAGACACAGATGTCTGCTAAAACCAGGAGACAAGTCTCATACTAAGGAACTAGCATGTTCCAGAGGTACTTTTCCTGTCCACTCTACATCCAGCATAGTCAGCATCTGAGTATCCAGTTAACTCAAACTCTGACTCTGCAGGATACCAGAGTCCTAGACTAGGGCAACTCTTTATATATCTCAAAATTCTTTTTAGGAAAATAAGGTGAGATTCTTTAGGGTTCACTTGGAGCCTAGCACAAAGGCATGTGACAAACATTATATCAGGTCTGCTAGCTATTAGGTATAATAGGGATCCAATAATTGCCCTATAATTTTTCTGATCCACTGGTTTCCATGCTGCATCAGAATCCACAACATCATTTGTAGCCATAGGGGTTTTCATCACTGAACCATCACCCATCCCAAACTTTTTGATAAGCTCTTTAGCATACTTAGCTTGAGAGAGGAAGATACCATCTGGGAGCTGCTTCACTTGGAGACCAAGGAAGTAGGAAAGCACACCCATGCTACTCATCTCAAATTTTGAATGCATGAGGTCAGCAAACATATTGCACAATTTGGGATCAGTAGACCTAAACATAATGTCATCCACATATATTTGTACTAATAATATTTGGTCCTTATGATGTCTAGTGAAAAGTGTTTTATCTATGGTTCCTCTTGTAAATTCATGCTCTAAAAGAAAGCTTGCTAGGGTCTCATACCAAGCTCTTGGAGCTTGCTTTAAACCATAAAGAGCTTTATGCAATTTAAAAACAAAAGAGGGTTGAGTTGGAGAGATAAAACTTGGAGGTTGTTCTACATAAACCTCTTCTTGTAGTACTCCATTCAGAAATGCACTTTTGACATCCATCTAGTAGACCTTGAATCTCTTGTAAGCTGCATAGGCAAGGAATATCCTAATGGCCTCTAACCTTGCAACAAGGGCAAAGGTTTGGTCATAGTCTATTCCTTCCTCTTGTCTATAGCCTTGAGCAACAAGCCTAGCCTTATTCCTCACTATGTTGCCTTGAGCATCCAACTTGTTCCTGTAGACCCATTTGGTTCCAATAATTGGGTAGTTATGGGGTCTTGGAACCAAGTCCCAAACTCTACATCTCTCAAACTGATTTAGTTCCTCTTGCATTGCAATGATCCAGTGGGGATCTTGCTCTACCTCATGAATGGTGAGAGGTTCAATTTGAGAGAGAAAACAGGCATGCATCAAGTCTTGGTTGAGTTGATGCCTTGTCTGTACACCTGCTGAAATATCTCCAATCACTTGAGATCTGGGGTGATCTCTAAGTGTGACAAGATCAGTTGGTGGAGTTGGTTGAGCAACAGCTTCAGTATTTAATTCCTCTTGGGGAATAGTACCAACTGTTGAAGGAAGTTCAGCCACTTCCTCTTGAATTTCCTCTTCACTATCTTCAGCAATCTGTGGAGTAGAATGGATTGATACCTCTTGGGTAAGGTTCAGTCCATCCATAGACTCACATAGTGGTGGAACCTGCAAAGAGCTTATGGTAGAAATCTCTTTCTCCTTGTATGACATGTTAGATTCATCAAAAGATATATGAACATATTCTTCAATTTTAAGAGTTGATTTATTATACATCCTATAAGCTTTACTGATCATGGAGTATCCCAAAAACACTCCTTCATCAGCTTTAGCTTGAAATTTTGCTATGTATTTCTTGTAATTATTGTGAATGTAACAAATATAACCAAAGATTTTAAAATAATCTACTTTAGGTTTCTTCCCTTTGAGTAATTCATAGGGAGTCTTGCCCTTCAGTTTATGTATTAAACTTCTATTCAACACATAGTTGGAGGTGTTCACTGCCTCTGCCCAAAAGGATAGAGGAAGATGAGCATCTGACAACAATATAGTAGCAGATTCAATAAGGGTTCTATTTTTCCTTTCGGCTACCCCATTTTGTTGAGGAGTTCTAGGAGCTGAGAAAGTGTTCCTGATCCCTTCACTTTGACAGAACTCTTGCATAAGAAGAGAATCAAACTCTGTCCCATGATCACTTCTGATCAGGGCAATGTGAGTGTTCAACTCACTCTGTATGCATTTGAGAAACTCTGTCAAACACTTAATGTTATCAGACTTCTTCCTCAGAAAGAACACTCATGTGAATCTAGAGAAGTCATCTACAACTACTAAAGTATAAGATTTTCCTCCTAATCTTTGTACTGTAATGGGTCCAAAGAGATCCATGTGTAACAGATACAAAATCCTAGGTGAATCACTCTTATTAAGTGACTTGAAACTATTTTTGGTTTGCTTGCCTAATTGACAAGCCCTGCAAAGTCCTTCCTTCTTGTAGGGGCCAGAAGGTAGTCCTCTAACAAGGTTGTCCTTGGATAGCCTAGCAATGGTTCTAAGGTTTATATGTCCTAATCTCTTATGTCATAATTCATTAGGTCTATAAATAGAATTAAACAAGCATATATCTACCTTGGTTGAATGAAAATCCACAAGATAGATGTTACCTTTCCTTTTACCTGTCAACACAGTTGTGTTGTCCTCGGATTTGATCCTGCATGAGGATTTGCTGAAAGTCACTTGATAGCCTTCATCACACAGTTGACTGATGCTGATTAAGTTGTGCTTCAGTCCTTCCACATAAGCTACTTTCTTGAATGTGACTGAGCCAATCTGGACTGCACCATATCCCTTTGTTAGTCCAAAGTTTGAATCACCAAATATTACTTTGGGTCCAAGTTTGGTTTTGAAGGATGTGAAATTGTTCTTGTTTCCTGTCATGTGCTTTGAGCACCCACTATCCAGATACCATTGCTGGTTTGATGTTGGATAGGTCTTCACCTGCACATAAAATAATTTATTTGTTTTTGACCCAGTTCACCTTGGGCCTAGGTTGATAACCTTTGAATTCTGAAATAAAAGACATTCCAGGTTGACTCTTATAACCTTCAGGATGATATCTCCTTGGAGGTATTATCCATTCAGTATAAGTGTTAAATCTTTGGGATGTAGGACCCCTAGGTTTGAAATTTGATTTACCTTTGAAAATTATTTCAAAACTCTGATCTCTGCTCGACGATCGCTGAGCTGAGTTCGATGATCTTAGGTCAGATCGTCGAGCTCCGTTCGAAGATCGACTGTGGCAGAGTTCAGGGTTCAGAAATCATCGACCTGAGTTCGACGATTCAGCCTGAGATCGTTGAGCTCCATTCAGCGATCGTCGAGCTCCGTTCGACGTTTTCTGTTGAACTTTTATTTTCTTAGGTAAGTCAGAATTCTTCCTAGCTACCTCCATAACTCCCTTACCTTTATCAGAGATAAATTTGATTGGGATTGTTAATACTATGGGTTGGCTAGATGAGGCACCCAAGCCCAGTGTACTATTGAATCTTGAGTTCACTGTTCTTGTGATGTCCATTAGTTTGATACTTCTCCCATTAAGGGATTGTTCAAACTTTTTGGCCTCTGATAGTTCACTTTTCAGTGAAGTTATCTGCTCACTATAGGATTCCAACTCCTTAGAGAGTTTGAGGTTTTCTGATTTTAAAGTGCTATGTTCAGATAGCTGATTTCTGAGAGAAATGATTTCCTTCTCAGATTTTAATAAATTTAAACACAGTGCTTTAAACTCACACTTGAAGTCCTCAGAATTAAAATCAAAAGAACTTATTACCTGATCCTCTTCAGATTGAGTCTCTAGTTCTGACTCTGATTCTTCTGCATCAGAATTTTGTTGTAAGGCATTGATAGCCATCATGCAGAATTCTTTTTCATCAGCATCATCTTCATCATCACTAGAACTGGATGAAGCATCAGATTCTTCTTCTGTCTCACTCCAAGTTTCAGCAATAAACCCCTTCCTGGTATGTTTGTTCTTGCTGGAGGAAGGTTTGTCATTGCTGTTCTTCCTGAAGTCTTTGTCTTTTCTTCTTTCTTTCATGTCCTTTTTGTCCTTATACTGATTTTCTGGACAGTCAGACACCATGTGGCCTGGTTTCCTGCATCCAAAACAAATAATCTCTTTGTTATTTGATTTGTCATACCTTGGCTTGTCATGCCCTCTGGAAGACTTTTTCCTGAAGTCCTTCCTGGCCATTTTGTAAAACCTTTTGGCCAGTAGGCTTAGCAGCTCTTCATTGCCTGTGACCTTGTCTTCAGGCTGATCTTCAACAGCTTTGAATTCTATTGATTTCTCTTTTCTGACTGCTGGTGAAGCAGTCTTCTGCTCTTCTTCTCTATTCTTGATGAGCAGCTCATAAGATTTGAGTTTGCCCAAGAGAGCTTCAGTTGTGATCTCACTTAGGCTTCTGGCATCCTTGATTGGCCAGATCCTTGAGTCCCAAGTGCTGGGGAAGCACATTAGGATCTTGTCATTGAGTTCAGTTAGTGAGATCTCTTTGTCCAATGTTTTCAGCTCATTGACTATAAGACTGAGTCTATTATACATATCTGCTACTGACTCAGCTTCTCCTTTCTTGAAGTTCTCATACTGAGTTATGAGATGAGATCTTCTATCTTTTCTCTCATCAGCAGATCCAAAGACTATCTCAGATAACTTGTCCCATATCTCCTTTATTGAGTTGCATTCAGCTACTTTTTGAAATATTTCATCAGACATAGTCTGGACTAAAATATTCATTGCCTTAGCATCTGCCACTTTCCATTTCTTGATTTTTGCATCTGTTCCTGAAGGAGGTGGAACAGCACTTGTGCTTGTATTTTTTGGGGGCCTTGGACACACTGTCAAAACAGAATTAAAAATATCTTCATCAATAGAGTTCATGTATAATCTAATCCTTGCCTTCCAAAGTGCAAACTTAGATAGATTGCACACTGGAGGTCTGGTGCTAGCATAATATTTGTTTTGGGCCATGTTCTGTGAAGAAATAAATCTAGTAACACACTTAAAACAAGCAGATCTAACTAGAGGGATCTTTGAGTTCAGGTGTTAGCCTGTGCAACCACCAAGGTGTGGTATTTTAACCAACCTGCCTCTGATACCAATTGAAAGTGCAGGTTAGATATGATATACTCTAGAGGGGGGGGGGGGTGAATAGAGTATGGTGCTTACTAAAAACTTATTACAACTCTTGTTGTATTCCTAAGTGAACAGGGAAGCAAAAGAAATAAAGCAAACACAAAACAATCACAAACCACAGCCAGAAAACAAGAGAAAATAAGTAACCAGATGACACAAGGAGCTATAGTGGTTCCCCAACTAATCTGGATACATCCACTCTTCTACCACCCTAGGTATGAATCCACTGCAGGATGAGTTGATCAGGTGTCCCGGGCACCAATGAGCTTTTGATAAGGTGCTCAAAACCAAACCCTCAAGTCTTTTGGAAGGAGACTTGCAACCAGAATAATTTTGAAGGGATTTAAAACCCTGTACAAGAATGAGAGATAGGGTGATAGTGTCTTCTCTATCAACAGTCAGAGAGAAGAATTGTGGATTGATTATAGCAGATCTTGCTCCCCCTGAGATCTTGAATAGGTCAGGAATGCTGGAGCACTGCTTCAGGGTGATAGTGAAAGTCCACCTAGTGTCGGCTATGTGCACCTATGGGGGGGGGGGGAATAGGTGACGTGTGGTTCTTTTGCGGAATTTACAGATGTACCTGCACAATAAAAACAACAAACACAGCACACAGAAAACACAGCAAATTTATAGTGGTTCCCCGACTTGGGTACATCCACTTTCCCCCTTCGACCTATCTCCCCAACAAGGGACGACTCGGTCACTTCACCAACGGGATTGAAATCCAATCCCTGCACTAACGGAAGGAGCCCTTCCACACGTGAGAGTCAACACTCTCACAAATCGGGTTGCACCCAACCCTTACAACACGGAACAAAAGTTCCTTTACAATAAAATAAAGGTAGAATGTACACGTGATACAAACTTCTCTTGGAGACTCCGGTGTTCCTCTTTGTTCGACGACGTGTTCTTGAAGTCGATGAAGAGTCTACGACCTTGGTCTCTCTTGGAGAGGATTTCCCCGGAACCGGCGGCGGCACACGAGCGGCGGCTAGCTTCGGGATCGGCGGCTACGATGAAGAGCAGCTGCTGAACTTGGAGATCCAAACTTCGTTGCGAAGCAAGCTCGGTCTACCAACGGTCACACGAGGATCGGTCGTCTCGATCGATTCGGATGGGAAGTGTTTCCGATCAACAAATCGAGAGACAAAGGATCTCTGGATAGACGCGTAAGACTCAAGCCTTGCTAAGCTACTGTCGCCGGAGTTCGGGAAGAAGATCTATCGGTGGCGGCGACGGACTTGCGCGAGCGGCGACGGAGGCGGCGGAAGGATTTCGCGATCTTAGGGTTTTCGTGAGCTCGGCGTCTTTCTCTGTATCTTACTGTTCAAAATACCCGAGTATAAATACTGTAGCTACCCCCAATAAGACCGTTTGTGGGACCCACAGAAATAATCCCCAAATCCCGGTCCAGATATTAAACAGCGGCAGAATCCGGTTCAGGGAATTAGCTGAGACAGAATCCGGTTCAGGAAATTAACTGAGAAAGCGCCAAGTCAAAATCGACGAGAATCGCAGACGATTCTCGACGAATCGGCGAGAATCACCAAGTGATTCTCGACGATTCGTCGAGAATCGTTTGTGATTCTCGTCGAATCACTTGTTGATTCTCAGCGGATTTTACTTGGTATTCATGGGCTGCTTGACCACAGGTTCGGCGGGAATTACAAGTGATTCTCGCCGAATCTTACTTGGCACCATTTTGAGATGGCCAGAAGGAGTCGGCGAGAATCACTGACGATTCTCGACGATTCGACGAGAATCGCCTAGTGATTCTCGCCGATTCGGCGAGAATCACTTGGTGATTCTCGTCGAATTTGCCTTGGACGATTTTTCGTCTTCCACCTAGGAGCTGCTCCTTGATCCTCCATGCTCCTTGTCTTCTCTTGCATATGAGCGGCCCTGTACTTGAAAGTAAGTGCACTCCAATAGAGAGAGTACACATAGGCCAACACACTGATCTGCTCAACGAGGGATTACGTCGTGCAGACCCGTGTATATTGACCTACTGCACCCTGACATTGGTGTGCACTTAGCGTGAAGAAACTGCAAGTACACCTTGAAAAAGTTTATCAAATACATAGTCTATTGACCTTAGCTTGTCCAGGGGCTTCTTCAAATCAGGTACATTGTGGATACAATACCCAACAATCTCCCCCTATTTGAAGAAGCCTAAACCCTACAAGCTAAGGTGAATAGAGCAAATGAAAAGGAAAGCAACTGAAGGCCATAAACTTAACATCATTAAGTGGAGACATCCCTTACCAATACCGAGTGCTTGGGAGCAAACTGGAGCCACCTTAGCCTTGACCCCGAGAGGGTTATCTCCCCCTTTTCGGCTTCGGCAAATCGGGGTAAGTAACCTTTGGCCCTTAGCTCCCCCTCAGTTCTTGCAGCTGTACTCACTCGGGAGTTCCCGGCTCCCCCTCAGCTTATGCCTCTGTAGTCTTCATTCTTCATAATTGAGCATCCCCAATTCTGTCTTGAAAAGATTGAACTTTGCCTCGTCTAGGGGCTTTGTGAATATATCAGCAATCTGCTTGTCCGTAGGGACATAACAGAGAGAGATATCCTTGTTCTCCACGTGCTCCCGAATGAAGTGGTAGCGTACTTCAATATGCTTCGTTCTGCTGTGCGACACCGGATTGTTGGCAATGGCAATTGCACTGGAGGAGTCGCAGTACATTGGAACTTCCTTGAACTGAAGGTTGTAGTCGGCCAACTGATTTCGGATCCAAAGGAGTTGTGCGCAACAGCTTCCTGCTGAGATATACTCTGACTTGGCTGTGGAGGTTGCAACACAATTTTGTTTCTTGCTGTTCCATGAGATAAGCCTCCTGCCGAGGAATTGACACGTCCCGGAGGTGCTTTTCCTGTCATCCCTGCTCCCTGCAAAATCAGCATCTGAAAAGCCTATTAGCTCGACATCATTGTTCCTCGGGTACCACAGGCCAAGATTAGGAGTACCTTTAAGGTATCTTAGAATTCGCTTTGCAGCGACATAGTGAGATTCCTTAGTGTTCACCTGATATCGGGCACATACGCATGTGGAGAACATAATATCCGGTCTACTGGCAGTAAGGTAGAGCAGGGATCCAATGATGCTTCTGTATTTGGTTTCATCGAAAGGTTTACCTTTCTCATCCTTATCCAGAGACATGGTGGATCCCATTGGAGTCCTCATAGAGGTTGCACTCTCCATACCGAATTTCTTAAGGAGTTCATTTGTGAACTTCGTCTGAGAGATGAAGATTCCATCCTCAGACTGTTTCACTTGAAGGCCTAAGAAATACTTGAGCTCTCCCATACTGCTCATTTCAAACTTTCCTTGCATGAGTTTAGAAAACTTTTTGCAAAGATTGTTGTCTGTTGAGCCGAATATTATGTCATCGACATAGATTTGCACCAGCAAAATCTTGCCTTTGACTTCCCGGAGAAACAATGTTTTATCTATCTTACCTCTGGAGAACTTGTTCTCAAGAAGAAAACTAGATAAAGTCTCATACCAAGCTCGTGGAGCTTGTTTCAACCCATATAAAGCCTTATTAAGAAAATAAACGTGATTGGGATAAGTAGGGTCGACAAAACCTGGGGGTTGAGCGACGTATACTTCCTCTTTCAGGTCTCCGTTCAGGAATGCCGATTTCACATCCATTTGGTAGACAGTGAATCCTTTGTGTGAAGCATATGCCAGGAACAACCGGATTGCCTCGAGCCTTGCAACTGGTGCGAAGGTTTGGTCGAAGTCAATCCCTTCCTCCTGTCTGTAACCTTGAGCCACCAGCCTGGCCTTGTTCTTTATGATGACACCATGTTCATCCAGCTTGTTTCTGAAAATCCACTTCGTGCCAATGACATTCTGCTTGTATGGTCTGGGAACCAGTGTCCAAACCTTGCAACGTTCGAATTGATGTAGTTCCTCTTGCATGGCCAGAATCCATGCCGCATCTTTGTTCGCCTCGTCGAACTTCTTTGGCTCTACCTGTGACAGGAAGCTGAGATGCAATACTTCGTTAGTTGTACCTCTTCGAGTTCTGACGCCTACACGAGGATCTCCGATGATCTGTTCTCTAGGATGATCCCGCACGTGACGGAGCTCTAGAAGTCTGGCGTCTGGAGCTTCAGCTACTTCTTGTGCTTCTCTTTCTTCTAAAGGATTTGTTCCATCTTGATCTTCAACATCTTCAGATGACGTGGAGGTGGAAACTTTGATGTACTTGGGTGCGTCATCTTTAGGGGTCTCATCCAGATTCAGCTGGTCAAGTCTAGCACCTGCATCTTCAAGAAGACTACTGGAAGAATGACAGTTAAGCAAACTTCCTTCATCAAATACAACATTTATTGATTCTTCTACCACTAGGGTTTTCTTATTGAAGACCCTATATGCCCGACTATGGGAACTATAGCCCATGAATATGCCCTCGAAGCATTTTTCACCGAATTTAGTACGCGGGTACTTCCCATTATTCAGTACATAGCATCTGCAACCAAAGATCCTCAAGTAGGACATGGTTGGTTTCCTGCCTTTCAGTAGCTCGTAGGGCGTCTTACGATGATGTTTGTTGATCAAAGCTCGGTTTTGTACATGACATGCCGTATTGACACCCTCTGCCCAGAAGTATTCCGGGAGAGAAGCATCTTTCAACATAGTCGTGCAGGCTTCAATGAGAGTTCTATTTCTCCTCTCCGCAACTCCATTTTGCTGAGGAGTGCGCGGGGAGGAAAACTCATGAAAGATACCTTGTTCTTCACAAAATTCTGTCATAGCACCAGATTCGAATTCTGTTCCATGGTCACTTCGGATTTTGACCACGGAGCAGTTAAATTCGTTCTGAACTTGCTTGACAAAATTAGTGAAGATGTCAAAAGTATCTGACTTTCGTTTCAAAAAGAACACCCATGTAAACCGTGAGTGATCATCAACTATCACTAGCGTATATGACTTGCCTCCCAAGCTATGAACTTGCATTGGGCCAAACAAGTCCATATGTAGCAGGTAAAGACATCGGGAAGAGTCTTTGTCTGCAATGCTCTTAAAGGTAGCCCGTGTCTGTTTGCCCATCTGGCATGCATGACAGGGGCTATCCTTGATGCACATGATACTGGGAGCATCTCTTACTAAATTCTTAGAAAATAGCATACTAATTGTCTTATAATTAATATGTGCCAATCTCTTGTGCCATTGTTCACAAAGAGAAGCACTGCCTGTTGCCACAAGGCATACGGGGGTAGATGAATCTATACTAAGAAAATCTAAGCAGAAGATATTTCTGCTCCTAATGCCTGATAATACCGTCTCAGAGGAGGTACGTGAAATTATCAGACATTTATCCTTGCAGAACTTAACGTCATAACCTTTATCACATAACTGACTTACACTGATCAGGTTATGGTTTAACCCTTCAACATAAGCCACGTCGGTGATAGAGATTATACCGTTGGAAATCATACCATAACCTCTGGTGACTCCTCGATCTGACCCTCCAAAGATGACTTTGGGTCCATTCTCGACTGGAGTGTAATCACGCAGCAGGCTTCTTGTCCCGGTCATATGCCGGGAGCATCCACTGTCCAAATACCAGATTGGCGTTTTGGTGGCCTTTGGACATTCCTGCAAAACAAAATTAATTTGCCTTAGGAACCCAATCGAACTTGGGTCCTAGATTCCTGGTTAGCACACTCCCCCTCGGTCGGTTAACCCTACGAGTGGTCGGTCTCGCATTGTTAACATGGGGAGTCTCGTAGTTCCTTGGATTAAACCAACAATCTACGGCAAAGTGACCGACTTTGCCACAGCACCAACAGTCGAACCTGTTGTATCTCTTCCGAGGCTCCTGCCTTACCCTGGGAACAACGGGTACAGCTGGGGCCTTGGATCTGGAGGTGGAGGCCTCATGGTGACGGCAGTCACATGACTTTGTCACCTTCTGAATAACAGGCTTGACTTTTGGCGCCTGCTTTCCATTATGGCCGCTAGAGAACGGACCATAATTTCCTATGTGGATCTCCTCATAAGGTGCCTTGAAGGCACTCTCACCAAAGTTCCGGGGGAAGTTCCAACCGTCATACCGGCTCTTAGGCTTTGCAACCGAGGGCCGGAAATGATGCCCAAATGTTGACTCAAAGTCATGTTGGTTGCAAGGAAAGCCAGGCTTTCTGAACGCAACAGGACTAATAGGAGCCTTCCCCTTTTCATCAGCAGAGGCCTTCTTGGCGGCCTTATTCTTCCTCTGGTTCTTGTTCCTCCTAGATGAAGAACCAGATGCCCCAATATGCCCCAAGCCAGCTCCTTTGGCCTGAGCAGAGAAGGTGTCAACGACTGGAAGCACTGTTTTTGGCATAGAGAAGCTCTGTACGATCTTCCTTTCTGCCGCAAGTAGTTCTTCCAATTTGTTGACTTCCTCCTGCTTGAGATCAAGGAGCTGCAAAGACTCTGAGTGCTTTGAAGTCAGGTCAAGGTGTTCCTGCCGGAGAGAAATCAAACTAGTGACCTCTTCCCTTAGGGATACACACTCACCCTTAAGGAATTTTACTTCCTTCTTCTCAGCCCTCAGTCTCTTACGGCACTCGTCGAAAGTGTTGAGCAGAAGCTCATACTTCTCGAGGAGTTCAGCTTCGCGGGCCGAAGGGCCATCCTCAGGTTCATCATCCTGAGACTCAGGATCAGAGTCGGAGTCGGAGAGAGGGGTGTGAGCTTTTACCTTCCCAGTAAATGGGGGACATTCTCCTTCTGAGTCTGAGCGACCCACCAGCCCGAAGTAGGCTTCCTCATCATCACTGGAGTCTGAGGAGTCAGACTCACTTAGTGTCTTTGGTCTTCTAGCGATGTAGCTCCGCTCCTTCTTCTTATCTCTGGAGGATTTGAGCTCCTCTCCTTTCCCTTTATCTCTTTTGCTTTGATGGCAGTCGGCCACAACGTGACCTGGCTTATTGCATCCAAAACAAATGATATCAGAAGAACGATGTTTGTTAGGTTTAGATGCATACCTGTCAGACGAGTAGTTTTTCTTCTGATGTCTGGAAGAGGAGCCGTCTCTTTTTCTTTGATTCCTCATCTTGAGGAATTTCTTGAACTCTCGAGTGATGAGGGAGAAATCCTCTTCTGACAGTTCTGAGCTGGAGGAGCATGGATCAGAGTCCTCCTCTTCTTCCTTATTTCTGGCACGGTATGACACCGCACCCTTCCCTTTTCTGGAGTGACTGGCTTTTAGGGCCACAGTCTTTTCTTTAGCAGCAGCCTTCTCTGCTTCTTCCTCTGCCTTCCTGGTGTTCAGCTGAAGTTCATAGGACATCAGCTTCCCGAACAGGATTTGTGGATCAGTTTCTGCTAGTCTGCCAAATTCTCTGATGGCGCAGATCTTTGTGTCCCATTCCTTAGTAAGGGACCTAAGGAATTTGTCATTGAGTTCACCATTGGTGAACACTCTTCCATAGCCCTTGAGGGCATTGACAATCTTCAGGAAGTTCTCGTATGTGACTCCGATCTCTTCCTTAGGCCCTTGCCGGAAGGCCTCATACTTCTGGTTCAGGAGGGATCTCCGATCATCCCTTACTTCATCTGTGCCCTCCATTAGAATGATCAGACACTGCCATATCTCCTGAGCTGTCCTGCAGTTGCTGAAGTTTTGCATCATCGAGTCATCAACTGCACTGACCAGGATGTTTCTTGCCTTCATGTCAAGGCCCACTAGGACCATCTCATCCTTATCCATTTCAGAGAGTGTCTTCGGCACTTTCTTGGTGGGATCAATGGTGGAGGCCTTAGTGGGGACATAAGGTCCCTCCAGCACGATCATGAACAGTCGAGGGTCCACTGCTTCCATGTAGAACCTGATTCTTTCCTTCCAGATAGGAAAGTTGAGTCTGTTGCACACTGGGATCTTGCCGGAGTACTTGAGCCCGTCCATAGTAGATGTATGTCTCCTTGTTGACACTAGTGGCAGGATTCACCTCAAGGTGTTAGCCTTTTTGTTGAGTAACCTCCCTCTGATACCACTTGAAAGTCCACCTAGTGTCGGCTATGTGCACCTATGGGGGGGGGGGGGGGAATAGGTGACGTGTGGTTCTTTTGCGGAATTTACAGATGTACCTGCACAATAAAAACAACAAACACAGCACACAGAAAACACAGCAAATTTATAGTGGTTCCCCGACTTGGGTACATCCACTTTCCCCCTTCGACCTATCTCCCCAACAAGGGACGACTCGGTCACTTCACCAACGGGATTGAAATCCAATCCCTGCACTAACGGAAGGAGCCCTTCCACACGTGAGAGTCAACACTCTCACAAATCGGGTTGCACCCAACCCTTACAACACGGAACAAAAGTTCCTTTACAATAAAATAAAGGTAGAATGTACACGTGATACAAACTTCTCTTGGAGACTCCGGTGTTCCTCTTTGTTCGACGACGTGTTCTTGAAGTCGATGAAGAGTCTACGACCTTGGTCTCTCTTGGAGAGGATTTCCCCGGAACCGGCGGCGGCACACAAGCGGCGGCTAGCTTCGGGATCAGGCGGCTATGATGAAGAGCAGCTGCTGAACTTGGAGATCCAAACTTCGTTGCGAAGCAAGCTCGGTCTACCAACGGTCACACGAGGATCGGTCGTCTCGATCGATTCGGATGGGAAGTGTTTCCGATCAACAAATCGAGAGACAAAGGATCTCTGGATAGACGCGTGAGACTCAAGCCTTGCTAAGCTACTGTCGCCGGAGATCGGGAAGAAGATCTATCGGTGGCGGCGACGGACTTGCGCGAGCGGCGACGGAGGCGGCGGAAGGATTTCGCGACCTTAGGGTTTCCGTGAGCTCGGCGTCTTTCTCTGTATCTTACTGTTCAAAATACCCGAGTATAAATACTGTAGCTACCCCCAATAAGACCGTTTGTGGGACCCACAGAAATAATCCCCAAATCCCGGTCCAGATATTAAACAGCGGCAGAATCCGGTTCAGGGAATTAGCTGAGACAGAATCCGGTTCAGGAAATTAACTGAGAAAGCGCCAAGTCAAAATCGACGAGAATCGCAGACGATTCTCGACGAATCGGCGAGAATCACCAAGTGATTCTCGACGATTCGTCGAGAATCGTTTGTGATTCTCGTCGAATCACTTGTTGATTCTCAGCGGATTTTACTTGGTATTCATGGGCTGCTTGACCACAGGTTCGGCGGGAATTACAAGTGATTCTCGCCGAATCTTACTTGGCACCATTTTGAGATGGCTAGAAGGAGTCGGCGAGAATCACTGACGATTCTCAACGATTCGACGAGAATCGCCTAGTGATTCTCGCCGATTCGGCGAGAATCACTTGGTGATTCTCGTCGAATTTGCCTTGGACGATTTTTCGTCTTCCACCTAGGAGCTGCTCCTTGATCCTCCATGCTCCTTGTCTTCTCTTGCATATGAGCGGCCCTGTACTTGAAAGTAAGTGCACTCCAATAGAGAGAGTACACATAGGCCAAAACACTGATCTGCTCAACGAGGGATTACGTCGTGCAGACCCGTGTATATTGACCTACTGCACCCTGACATTGGTGTGCACTTAGCGTGAAGAAACTGCAAGTACACCTTGAAAAAGTTTATCAAATACATAGTCTATTGACCTTAGCTTGTCCAGGGGCTTCTTCAAATCAGGTACATTGTGGATACAATACCCAACAGATAGGCCTTCAATGACCTAGAATGCCTGGACCAGAACTGCTTAAGGAACTTCTCTTGACTGATAAAGTTCTGTTGTCCTTTGAAGTTTTCCTGAGAATAGAAAGAAGAAGACTCTTGATTGAATTTGATTATTCTTCTTCTTCTTGAAAAAGTTCTTTGGTCAAGGCTGATTGCAGTCAAGAACTTTAGATTTGAGAAAGTTTGTTCTTCGCTGCAACTGCAGAGTTTCTGTCAGATTATTTGATGTACTGTGATTCTTGAACTCTGTCACTGCTTGATTCTGTTCTCTTACTGTATGTCTGTATTTCTCTGACTGAGGAATATTCAAACTTTTGAATGTCGAGCAGTAATTGAAGTCGGCCTTGGAAAGAATCAGCAATCAATGACTTTCCTAACTGTCCCATGAAAAAAACGGCATGTAATTGTCCATAGTCAATGCGCGTTCTAACGGTAACATTCCGAGAAGATCTGGCATTAAATGTTCAGGAATCAGCGCCAAGAAACGGGAGGGGAACCTTGAAGAAAACCTAATCTGGATTCGTCAAACGAAGAACACAATTCGTCGAGCTGAACTTGTGTTCGTCGAGCTGAGCTTGAGTTCGTCCACCAGACAATCTTCATTCATCTGATAGACAGTCTTCATTCGTCAAGCTGAGAATCAAATTCGTCGAGCTGAGAAAAGTTCTGGACTTAGACAAAATATCCTGCATCTGCTGAAGAGCTGTGTCGACATAAGTTGGTGTCAACAGATTGATCTTGGTGTCGAGACAAGTCCTCTGGTGTCGACATAAGGTGGTGTCGACTGAAATCCTGGTGTCGACACAAATCGTCTGGTGTCGACATAAACCCTAAGTGTCGACACAAATTCTCTGAGTCCAGAAATCGTCGAGTAGAGTTTAGAATTCATCGACCTGAGAAGCTGACTTCGTCGACCTGAGAAGCTGTGAACTTGAGGTCCAAGTTCGTCGAGCTCAGAATATAATTCATCGACCGAAGCTTGAATCTGGACTTAGAAAAATTTGAAGTTGTCCTGACTCTGGCTTGATGTAGAAACTAAGTCTTCGTCGAGCAGAGAACATAGGTCGTCTAGCTTAGCACTATGAATTGTCTCACGATCATCGAGCGTAGAACTCTTTTCGTCGAGCTGAGTTCGACGAACGTCGAACTCACTTTACTTAGTCTTGAAAACTTGTGAGTCTGGAGTCTTTGAGGGTCTTGTTGAAAGCTAGTCCATATGGAGTTGAGCCTAAGGACTTAACCTAGACTCTAGGACACAAATTGACCCTGGCTATACATGATGGGTCACATCCTAAGTTAGTGAACCTAGCCCAAATCAACTAGGGATCCAACACATCCATCTGACAAACACGCCCCTCCAAGGCGGTAATGGGGGTGAAGGCTGCCTCTGCAGTTAGTGGCACGTCTATCAAAGAGTGGGAGTGTGTCGGCTCGGCGTGTCCGCCTCGGGCGGACCCTTCAGCTGTGCGAGTGCTTCTCTTAGCCATTGGAATAGGACTCGGAACCGGTTGGACTGGTGATCTAATTCTTCTTGAAGGATGTTGGGAATCAGATTCCCACAGACGACGCCAAACTGTTGTGTACTAACTCGATGCCCCGGTCGAATCGGATTTGCTTGGATCGTCGTAGCTCACGAGTCGGTCGAGCACGTACATAGTCAATGAAAGTAGAAGGTTGACACAAGATGTGATGACGTGGAATACCCCTTAAATGGGTAAAAAACCACGTGACCAGGTTTGCGCCAATCAAATTCCACTAGATTGCGGTGATTACAGTGCGTTGGAGAATCGGGGCGACATGCCGATCCCGTTACAACTTCGAGGAGAGAGAGACTATAGCTCCCGACGGGCAACAGACTGCGCCGCGGGAGTAGCTTGAATGTTGAAATGTGTGGGATGATCCTGGTGCTCTGGCGCTTGCGGTCGCGTACACTTGCTGGCGACGGTTGCCTTCTTCCTCTGGATTTTCTCGGTACTTGGGCGGTTTACTGCTGGTGGTGTGTTGGTGGAGCGCTGGTAGCCACAGGTGGCCGCTATTGGCTGCCGGTGGTTCACGACGATAGGAGGCCAAATCGGGGGAGGGTACAGGTAAGCTCTCACCTAACGAAGAAGAAGACAACCAGGAGAAGAGGAAAAAAGTGAAGAATGAAGAGGCCCTGGGGTCCCTTTTATAGCCTCTAGGGGAGGATCATGGCGGGCCCCACCACTAAAGTAGTGGGTTAGTGGGTGGTTACCCTCTTAATCGGACAGCGAGGAGAGCCTCCCCTCCATCGGACAGTGGGGAGGTCGTCCACGACGACGGGCAGCCACGATGGCGGTGGTGGCCGGCCGGGTGGCCGGTGGCGGGGGAGGATTGCCTGGTGGCGGTGACGGCGACCCACCAGGGGTCGGCCGTGGCTAGGCCGGCGGCCTTCCGCGGCTAGGCCGGCCGCCTGCCGCGGCTAGGCCGGCGGCCTGCCGCTGCTTGGCCGGCGGCCTGCCGCGGCTTGACCGGTAGCCTGCCGAGGCCGGGCCGTCGGCGACTAAGTGGCCGGCCATGGCCAAGCTGTGGCTAGGCCTGCCACACCCGGCCGCAGCTAGGCCAGCCACAGCCGGCCGCGGCCAGGCCGGCTGCTGCCAGGCTGGCTGCGGACAGGACGGCCGTAGCTAGGTCGGTCGCGGCTACGCCTACCGCACTTGGCCGCGGATAGGCCGGCCTTGGCCAGGCTGGTTGCGGCTAGGTCGGCCGTGGTCGGCCGCGGCTAGGCCGGCTGCAGCTGCCCGTGGCCAGGCTGGCGGCCTGCCGTGGCCAGGCTGGCGGCCTGCCGTGGCCACCCTGTCGGTGAGGTCGGCGGTTCTGTCGCGGTAAGGCCCAGAATGGGGGCCGGCTGCCGGTGGTGGTCAGGCCGCCCGAAGGCGGGGGTCTCCCCAACGACGGCGACCCTCTTCCATGGGGAGAGGGAGTGGGTCCCGCCCCCCCCCCCCCCCCATAATTCTCTCATCATGAGAGTTCATGGGGGGGGGAGCGATGGCCCACCCATGATCCACTTTGGGAGGAGATCATGGGGGGGGGGGTCTTTCTCTCCTATAAATGATGGTGAAACCCATCAGTAATGATCATTCTTCTTGGTACTAGGACATGATTGTCTTATATTTGTTCCAAAAAGATATGTAAATAAAGTTCAATTTTTATTGCTTCAAAAAGATAATCATTACATAGGTATGCCCCATTATTTATAAAAATTGGGGGAGATAAGAGAATATAACAATCGATGTGGGACTAAATACAGGTTGGGCGGCTGATGCGGTTTGATATGGTCAAACCACACACTATATAATGAATAACTGAACACACAATGACAACTAAGAAAATCCTCCATATTTCCAGGGAAGACCGCTGGTATAGAGCTCCAGACCGCAACTACGGGGTGCCACCAGACTGTAGTTGCGGCTAACCATCAGACTGCAGCTGCTGCAAGCTATCAGACTATAACTGCGGGTTGTCATCATACCGCAGTTGGGGTTAACCATCTGTCCATTACTGCGCCTTCATCCAGACCGCTATGGCTAACCTCTAGATCGCTACGGATAACATCAACTCTACTGTTGCGGCTATACCCAGATAGCTGAGCCAAACTGCTATGCCACTGAGAGAGGCAGACCGATGTGGTTAGATATAAGACAGTCCGATCTCCTCATGCTCCAACACTCCCCCTCAAGATGGAGCATATATATCTATCATGCACAGCTTGCTATAAACATCCTCCGAAGGAGTAACTGTCTTGGTGAAGAAATCATATAGTTCTCTCTCTCTGAGATAACAAACAGAGTGTAGATCTGATTCTTCAAAATCTCCTCTCTAATGAAGTGGCAATCAACCTCGATATTCTTCGTCCTATAATGAAAGACAGGATTCCTCGAAATATATGTTGGGTATTGTATCCACAATAACCTAGATTTGGCGAAGTCACCCTTAAACTAAGATGAATTAAGTTGTATTTGATGTATTGTTTGAGTTATGTGTTTGCAGTACTTAATTGCCAAGTGTAGATAAATGTCAGTCTACATTTGATCACCAAACACACGACCATACAATATAATCCCTCATTGTGTGATCCATGGTTTTGACTCATGTGTAGCCTCTCTATTGGGATACACTTCATTTTTCAAGCACTAGGATTGTTGGTGAAAGACATGTTTTTGATTCCATTGTAGGAAGGAAAATCTTCATAAACTCAATTTTTCTATGTGTTACACTCGAGTAGATTTTTAGTACTCGAGTAGAACCCTTGGTTATACTCGTGAAGTCTAGTTTGTATCTCGAGTAAAGGAAATGGCTCTCGAGTGATTTGAATCTAGCTCTCGAGTGGCCAAGTCCATTACTCGAGTAGACTTCTTCTCTTTCTCGAGTTGACAGATTTTCCCTCTCAGAAAATAATCTAAGTACTTTACTCGAGTAGTCAAGTTAACAACTAGAGTAGATGGCCCCTTTGTCTCGAGTTACAGAAGGACTGTTCTCGTGTTGAATCTACCCTGCTGAAGTAGTAAAGTTTATGTACTCGAGCAGTCTGCTTACTTCTCGAGTAGTCCAGTTCCAATACTCGAGTTATCAGTTTTAAACTCCCAGAATTTTCTTCAAGTCTTTTCTCGAGTAATTCATCTCCACCTCTCGAGTAGTTCATCTCCACCACTCGAGTAATACTTCTAGCACTCGAGCAACCTTTTTCCACTCGAGTGATGATGAATTTTGTTCTAAATTTTCTGAATATCTTCTTCTCGAGTAGTCTACCATTGTCTTCTCGAGAACTCATCATTGTACTCGAGTAGCTCTTATTTTACTCGAGTAATTCAGTCAGTTTTTCTAGAAAATTCGCTAAGTCCTAAACTGAAGGGATTTTCAAATGACTTGACCTAATTTGTCCACGTGGACGTCATTAATGCTAATTATGACTGTTAGGGGGATCTTATATAAGGTCTTGTCATTTCGACTAACCCTAACAACAAGCGCTAAAAAGAAATATTCTAAGTATTTTGAATCCATTTTTCTCTTTCCTAAATGGAAGCCGTCGCCGCTCTTCATCGTGCAAATCGCCTAGGGCTTTTGTTCAAGACGATTTAGATTATTCGACTTGCAGATCGAGATTGTTCTTCAACTCTTCATCATCTCTCGGATCATGTGAGTCAAGAACTTTTAGATCAGGATCTAGCTGAGTATCCTCTTTAATAATTTCTGACTGTGCCACAAAGTTCAAAGGAAGAAGACGTTGGCCGAAATTTCCAGATCTGAGAAATATTATTGTTTGTATTTCATATTCTCAATTTATTCTTGTAGGAGATTACTCTCTGAGTGTAGGAGCTTCGTTCTACGAGTTGTAGGAAGTTTTCATCTTCCGAGTGTAGATCCGTATTGTGGATCGAGTTGTAGGAACTTTGTTCCGAGGCATAGGATTGGTTTCAATTCGAGAAAGTGGAGTAGTCGAGTGTAGTGTTTGCTAGATCGGTGAGTGGAAAGTGGATGTACCCAAGGTTGGGGAACCACTATAAATCTCTTTGTCCTCTGTGATTGCTTGGTTATTTTTTGTGCACAGATCGTTAATTTTTATTCTACAAAAAGACACACAACTCACATATTCACCCCCCCCTCTTGGTGATTTAGGTAGACAACTGAACACTTTCAATTGGTATTAGAGCGAGGTTGATCATTAAAAGGTTAACACCTTGATCAGATCTGACTTAAGTTGTCTTTTGAGTTATTCAAGCATGGAGAAGGCTAAAGATTTTGCTAAGCTTCCCTTATGTACAAAGAATAACTTTCCTAAGTGGAAAGAGAGGATTAGATTTTTCATGGAAGCTGTAGATCCAAGGATCTTCATGATTGTTGAAGAAGGTCCTTACGTTCCGATGACCGTCTCCACAATAGATCCAACAATGAAAGTTCCTAAGAAGTTGATGGATCTCGACAAAGATGAGATTGCACTTGTCTCTATAGATAAGAAGGCCAAAATTATAATAGCAAGTGCAGTTGATGACTCGATGCTGTAGAACCTGATCCACTGCCAGTCCGCTAAGGAAATGTGGCAGTCCCTCATCACTTTGATGGAAGGAAAAAAAGAAGTTAGGGATGACAGAAGATCCCATCTAAATCAAAAATATGAAGTCTTCCGACAACGTTTGAAAACTTCTTCAAGATAGTGAACGACCTAAGAATCTATGGCCGAGTCTTCACCAATAGGGAACTGAATGATAAATTCTTGAGATCCCTAACTAAGGAATGGGATAACAAGGTTTGTGCTATTCGGGAAATTAGAAAGCTAGCTGTGACAGACCCGCAAAATCTCTTCGGAAAGCTTATGTCATATGAGCTACAAATTAATTCAAGAAAAACTGAGGAAGAGAAGAGCAGGTCTTCATCCAAGGAGAAGTCTGTAGCTCTCAAGGCAGACACCTCAAGGAAGTCCAAGGCTGCCTATCCTGCACTAGCACAAGAAGAAAGTGAAGAAGAAACCTCAGAGCCAAGTACCTCAGGCTCAGAACTATCTGAAGGAGAGTTCTCTCTACTCTCAAGACAGTTCAAGAAATTCTTGAACAAAAAGAAGCAATGGAAAGGCATGGATGTCTCATATAGAAGATCACGCCGTGATGGCGATCGACATAGAAAAGGCACAAGCAGCCATGATAGGTATACTACTAAGCAGAATAAACATATTTCTACGGACATCATTTGTTATTGCTGCAATAAGCCAGGTCACGTTATTGCTGACTGCCCCCGCAAGAAGGAGGGTGCAAAGAGTGAGGAAAAGAAATCTTATTACAATAAGAAGAGAACAGAAAAGAGCCTAATAGCCAAAAAGGGCAAAACTATGAGCGACTCTGACTCATCTGAGTCGAGTGAAGAAGAGGAAGCCTACTTTGGGCTAATGGCTCAGACTGGTGATGAACAAGAACCCCAGTTCACTGGAAAGGTAAATTCTCACACTCCTCTTTCCGAATATGATGTTTTTGAACATTTTCATGATGACAGCTCTTCTGACTCATGGCCAAGTACAAGGAGTTAATCAAGGCTTATGACAAATGTTGACGAGTCATGAAAACTCAAGCTAAAGAGATAAAGATCTAAAGGCTGAGGAGAGCACTTTGAGAGAGGAAGTTGCTAAGACTGACTCACTCAGAGAGAACTTCAATGTTGTCATTAAAGAATATAACAAGGCTCTCGAGCACCTAGACCTTAAGGAGAAGATCATAAAAGAACTGGAAGCATAACTTGAAGCTGAAAAGAAACTTGTTGAAAGTTTCTCGAAGCCCAAGACTGTCCTTACTTTCGCTGCTGAATTCTCAGCTAAGGCCAAGGGTGCTGGGCTAGACCATGTTGAAGTTCCTAGTAAATCTTATAGGATGAATAAGGCTCAGAGAAAGAATAAGGCGGTCAATAAGGGTTTGGCCAACGAGAAGGGGAAAAACCTTCAAGATCAGACTTCTTTCAAGAAATTCATATTTCCAACAAACGTGTTTGATCTTGACTCGTCCTATGGTCACTTTGCTAGGCCTACTTATGTAGAGCCGAATTCTCGTTACCAAGGATGGACTCATCCCCGAAACTTTGGTGAGAGTATCTTTAAGGCACCTTATGAAGAAATTACTCTTCAGAGCTATGGTCCTAATAATCATGGTCATAACATTAAGAAAGAACCAAAGGTAAAGCCTATTGTGGAAAAGCCACTGAACGAGAAGAAATCATGTGATTGCTATCACCATGAAGCTTCTTCCTCCAAGAATGTTGCCCCTTCTAGACCACAATCTCAAAAGGTCAAGCAGGAGATCTTGAGGTAAAGGTACAATAAGTTTGACTGTTGGTGCTATGACAAAATTGGTCACTTTGCCATTGACTGTTCGTTTAACTCCAAAAATTATGTGACTCCTCAAGTTGGCAATATGAGAAAGACCACTCATAATGCTAATACTTGTAGTGGGAGTGTTCTAACAAGAGACCAAGGACCCAAATGTGTTTGGGTTCCTAAGGCAAATTGATTTGTAATTGCAGGTATGTCCAAAGGCCACCAAAACTCCTATCTGGTATTTGGACAGTGGATGCTCTCGACACATGACCGGGACAATAAGCCTTCTTCAGAACTATTCTCCAGTCTTGAACGGGCCAAAGGTCACCTTTGGAGGTTCAGACCGAGGAATTACAAAAGGCTATGGTATGATCACTAACAGTAGTGTATCCTTCTCAGATGTGGCTTATGTTGAAGGATTGGAACACAATCTCATAAGCATAAGCCAACTCTACGTTAAAGGATACATTGTTGAATTTCATGCAGATAAGTGCTTAATAAAATCGGTTGACAATATGGAAACAATTCTATCAGGCACTCGAAGTAGAAATATAATTTGTTTGAATTTTATTTGTATAGACTCTTCTACACCAGTGTGCTTTTTGGCTAAAAATAGTGCGTCTCTTGGTGAGCAATGATAGAAGAGACTAGCACACATTAATTTCAAAACTATTAATAAATTATTTTCTCTGAATTTAGTACGTGATGCCCCAAATGTCAAGTACGTTAAAGATAGACCTTGTCATGCGTGTGTAAAAGGGAAGCAAACAAGGGCTACCTTTTAAAGTGTTATTGGTAAAGATTCTAATCAATGTTTACATCTACTTCATTTTTACTTGTTCGGTCCACTGCAAGTTAGAAGTTTGGGAGGTAAGGATTATACATTGGTTATTGTTAATGATTACTCGTGCCTTGCATGAGTGTTCTTTCTGAAACACAAGTCAGATACCTTTGATATCTTTACTAATTTTGTCAAGCAGGTCCAAAATGAATACAACTGTTCCGTGGTCAAAATCAGAAGTGACAATGGAACAGAGTTCAAGTATGGGTCCATGACAGAATTCTGCGAAAGCTTGGGTATCTTTCATGAGTTTTCCTCTCCTCTTACTCCTCAATAGTACGGAGTTACTGAGAGAAGGAATAGAACACTCATAGAGACCTGCAAGACCATGTTCAGTGATGCCTCACTTCTAGAATACTTCTTTGCTGAAGCCGTTAACACTGCATTCCACGTGCAAAATCGATCACTCATAAACAAGAACCACAATAAGACACCTTACGAAGTTCTAAAGGGCAGGAAACCGACTGTTGCATACTTTAGAATCTTTGGCTGTAAGTGCTTCGCCCTTAACAATGACAAGTATCACACTACCAAATTCAGCGAAAAGAGTTTTAAAGGTATTTTTGTAAGGTATAGTAGTCATAATAAGGCATATAGAATATTTAATAGAAAAAATCTGGTTGTAGAAGAATCCATTTATGTTGTATTTGATGAGACAAGCTTACTGCAAAGCAACTCTTTTATTGTGTTCATTGAAGATGCAGGTTGAAAGATGAAAGAACTAAACATGGATGAGCCAACTGAAGAAAAAAGGTGAAAAGTTCATCAAGATCACCACTCCAACCCCGATTGGAGAGGCTGATGATTAAGATGAAGAAAACGACCAAGTTGATGAAGTCACTCCGGTGATTGAAGACACTCCAGATGCAAGGACTCTAGAGCTCAGACATCTGAAGGATAAACCAATGGACCAAATCAAAGGAGATCCCAAAGATGGTGTCAGAACTTGTAGAGGTACAGCTAACGAGAATTTATATTTAAGTTTTCTCTCACAGGTTGAACCAAAGAAGTTTGAGGAAGCAAACTCAAATGCATTATGAGTAATGGCAATAGAAGAAGAATTAAATAAGTTCAAGAATTGTCAAGTCTGGTAACTTGTTCTAAGACCCAAAGGTAAGAATGTCATCGGGACAAAGTGGGTCTACAGGAACAAGATGGACGAGAATGGAACGATCATAAAGAATATGGCCAGACTCGTCGACAAAGGATATCGCCAAGAAGAAGGAATCGACTTTGACCAGACGTACGCTCCAGTGGCAAGGCTGGAGGCAATCCGATTATTCCTAGCATATACCACTCTTAAGGGCTTCACTGTCTATCAGATGAACGTGAAGTCTGCCTTCCTTAATAGTGACATAAAGGAAGAGGTGTATGTGGAGCAACCTCCAAGTTTCGTTGACTCTAATTTTCCTGATTATGTTTATCCATTATCTAAAGCTTTATATGGTATGAAATAAGCTCCTCGAACTTGTTACGAGACGTTGTCTACCTTTCTTCTTGAGAGCAAGTTCACAAGAGGAAAGATAAATAAGACATTATTTCTTAGGGAAATAAAAGACAAGATTTTGCTAGTGCAAATCTATGTCGGCGATATTATTTTTGGCTCTACTGACGACAACTTTTGCAAGAAGTTTTCAAAACTTATACAAGGGAAGTTTGAAATGAGCAATATGAGAGAGTTGAAGTATTTCTAAGGGCTTCAGGTGAAACAATCTGAAGATGGAATTTTCATCTCGGAGACAAAGTTCACCAAGGATCTAATTAAGAAATTCAGAATGGAGAACGCAACCTCTATGAGGACTCCAATGGGTTCAGCAATGTCTCTGGACAAGGATGAGAAAGGGAAACCTTTTGATGAAACCAAGTACAGAAGCATAATTTGATCATTGCTCTACCTTACTGCCAGTAGACCAGACATAATATTCTCAACATTTGTATGCGCTAGATTTCAAGTGAACTCTAAGGAATCTCACTATACTACTGCAAAGCGGATTTTGAGATACCTTAAAGGTACACCAAATCTTGGCTTATGGTACCCAAGAAGTAATGATAGCAAACTAACTGGTTTCTCAGATGCTTATTTTGCAGGTAGTAAAGATAACAGGAAGAGCACTTCCGGGACTTCCCAATTCCTTGGAAGAAGACTCATTTCCTGGAGTCGTAAGAAGCAGAACTATGTCGTAATCTCAACAGCCGAGTCAGAGTATATTTATGCAGGCAGTTGTTGTGCACAGTTGCTATGGATAAATAATCAGCTGGAAGATTACAATCTCAAAGTCCAAAACATCCCTTTATTTTGCGACTCCTCCAGTGCGATTGCAATAACACATAGAGCTGCTTTACCACTTCATCCGAGAGCATGTGAAGCATGGGGACATAAACCTAAAATATGTCTCGACTGACAGGCAGATTGTAGATATATTCACGAAGCTGCTGGATGAGACCAAGTTCATATTCTTCAAAATAGAACTTGGAATGCTCAACAAAGAAGATTAGAGAAGGTGTCCGCTTAGGCCGCGCGACCTACACGGTCTCAGCGATCTGACCCCCCAGGCCACACGCCTTCCCTTGGTCGGTAGGGCCCGCGGACTGCTTCCGCAGTCCGTGAATGTTCAGAAGGTATGCTTGATACCACCTGAAGGTGTTAGTTAGATCAGATATACTCTAGAGGGGGGGGGGGGGTGAATAGAGTATGTTGGTGATTTTAAAACTTTTACAACTGTTGTTGTATTTTAGGTGTGTGTGCAGGGAAGCAAATACAATAAACCAAGATGCAGCAACTATCTAATCACAGCACATTCACAGAGCAAGGCCAGAAAACAAAAAGAAAAGAAAGCAACCAGACGACACAAGAATTTTATAGTGGTTCCCCAAATCTGGGTAGTCCACTCTTCTACCACCCTGATAGGAATCCACTGCAGGAAGGAGTTGATCAGGTGTCCTAGCACCAATGGAGTTTTGATCAGGTTTCCAAAAACCAAACCCTCAATTCTTTTGGAGGGAGACTTGCAACCAGAATAATTTTGAAGGGAATTAAAACCCTGTACAGAGGTGGAGTGAGAGGGTGATGAGGTCTTCTCTTTCTAAAGTCAAATGAGAAGACTTGTGGATTGTTGTTTAGCAGCTTTGCTCCCCCTGAGATGTAGAATGAATCAGGAAGAATGCTGGAGCACTGCTTCAGGGTGATAGGTCTTCAAAGACCTCGATTTCCTGGTCCAGAGAAAGTCTCTAGGAACTTCTTGTGACTGATATGAATGTATTGTCTTTGAAGTTATCCTGAGTAAAAGCAGATGAAGAAGACTCTTGATATTGATGTAGTTTTCTTCTTCTTCTTCTTGATCAGTTTCTCTCTGGGCCAAGAATGAATTCCTTTTTTTTGTGTTGTCTGAATCACTGTCTGTCTTTTTGTTTTATATGACTGTATTACTTACTCTTTCTGTATATCTCAATGTCTCATAAGAAACATTCGAATTTTTGAATATAGAGCAGTAGTGGCAGATGGCCTGGAAAGGAAGCAGCAATTAATTATTTCCCCAACTGTTTCAATGGGAAAATGGCATGTAATAATCCAGGATTAACTTCGCATTCTAACGGTAGTATTCTGGGAAGAACTGCCATTAAATGTTCAGGAATCAGCGCCATGGAATGAGACGAGAACGAAAGAAGACCTCGTCTGGAATCGTCGACCGAAGAACATAATTCGTCTAACTGAATTTTGAGTTCGTCGAGCTGAGCCTGAGTTCGTCGAGCAAAGCTGAGTTCGTCGAGCTGAGCTGAGTTCGTCGAGCTGAGCTGAGTTCGTCGAGCTGACAGTCTTCATTCATTGAACAGACAATCTTCAATATCAGACAATCTTTATTCATTGAGCAGAGAACTAAATTCGTCGAGCTGAGAACTGAAGTCGTCGACCTGAGAATCTGAGAACTCGAGGTCCAAGTTCGTCGAGCTCAAAAAGTAATTCGTCGACCAAAGCTTGAAGTTGGACTTAGAGAAATTCTGAAGTAGTCCTGATAATGCTTGAAGTAGAATCCCGGTGTTCGTTGAACAAAGAACATAGTTCGTCGAGCTCAGCACTACGAATTATCTCACGATCGTCGAGAGCAGAACTCCCTTCGTCGAGCTGAGTTCGACGAACGTCGAACTCATTTCACTTAGTCTGAAAAACTGATAGATCTGGAGTTCCTGATGGTCTTGAGGAAGGCTGGTCCATCTGAAGTTGAGATAGAGGACTGTCCTAGACTCTAAGACATAAAGTTGACCCAGACTATACATGATGGGTCACATCCTAAGTCAGTGGACCTAGCCCAAATCAACTAGGGATCCAACAATCTCCCCCTATTTAAGTGAGGTCACTAACAGAGACTCCAAGCAAAGAACAAACAGAAAAACAAAGCAAAATTAAGAAATATATCTGGCAGAGAATTTACAACACATGCATCAGATATATATATACATACAGGCTCTGTTTTAATGCAAGATATAGTCTGAAATAGAAGCAGAAATGAAATAACCACAGAATTACTTCTCTGTCTTCTTCTGTTTTAGCTTGTCTCCTGGTGCTTTATCTCCTGGCTTTTTGAAAATGATTTCCAAATTGGGATCTGAAGCTTGAGCCCTGGTCATAGTCATGTCAGCTGCCCCTATGATGTTCAGTGAATTGGCTCTGGGGACAACTGCTTCTGGGTGAAGATGAATGTACTCATCAACATTGAGTAGCTTGTTTCCTTTCCCAAATCTCTTTAGCTCATCTCTCCTATACTGAGATATAGTAGTTAAGCCTGTTGTGTCCTTGCCTTAATCTTTAGCTTTGTTGATTAGAGATAAGCCAATGAGCTCTTGGAACCTAGCCATTCTGGCTGTGTTGGCTGTTTCTGGATCTTCAGGAGGAGAATAGGGCCTTTCAGCTTCATGTTCCTTATATTCCTGGTGCTGCTGCTGTTGTTGTTAATGGTGTTGTCTGCCTGAAGATGGTGGCCTTGGTTGACTACCACCAGAAGATCTCCATGCTTGTCTCTGATAAGTTTGAATATGGGCAGATCTCTGAGAGCCAGAGCCAGAGGCACCTGCTGCTGGAGGAGGAGGAGGAGGATCCTTTCTGTATCTATGAACTGGGGGAGGAGAGTATCTCCTACTCCTCTTCTTCTCTCTTTGCTGGTTCTTTGATAGCCACATCCATGGAGGCATCCCTTTGTAAGGAGCAACATTGTGCAGAATATAGTATGGAGTGTCTGCAGTGGGATTAGGCTTGGGAGCAGGAGGAGGAGCCTTCCTTTTCTTAGAAAGCAACTTCTTTTTCTTTTTAGCAGCCTCCTCATCTGATTCATCATCATCATCATCATCATCATCAGAACCTGAACTCTGAGGATTGTCATACAGAGCATTCAACTTCCTCAGAGTTTCATCAGGAATGATAAGAGGTTTTTCTTGAGGGGGGATAGAAGGTTCAGAGGGTGAGGGTTCAACAGCAGTAGAGACAGAGCTTTCAGCTGCTGCCTTGTTCTCTTCTTCAATGTCTGCCAGAATGAGCTCATCCAGATCAGACATGGGAGAATCATCCATGACAAAATCTGGGACAAAGCAGATTTTTGGAATAGACACAGGAATTGGAACAGCAGTAGGAGCAGCAAAGGTGTCACAGAGTTGCTTGGCAACTGCTGGACTAGCTGGAGAGGTATACTGGATAATAGCCAAATATGGCTTAGCAACCTCTACTGAAGGAAGCTTCATATATACAGAATCAAAGGTATGAAGTATCTCAGATAAATTAACCGTGGGATTTATAAAGAAATCACCAACAGTTGTTATTGTATCTACTGACTCATCAAGGCTAATGTCAGTGTCCATAAATTGAATAAAATCAGTTATTTCAGAATCAACATCTATAGCTGTATCTGTAACTGCAACTGCATTATCAAGCACTGTATCAACTGTATCTGTATTATCAAAAACTGTATCTGCAGCATCAACTGTATCTGTATCAACTATATTGTCAAAAACTGTATCAACCTCTGCAGCTGCTGCACCAGCTTCATCATGGAGCATCTCCCCCTGCCTGGGTTCAGGAGAACCTGGAGCCAGGCCCCTGAATGAAGAGGGGGCAGCAGAAAGGGCTGTGATTTGTGCAGATAAAGAATTAATGGAATTCACCAGAGGTGTAATGACCTCTGTGATGAGTGATTGAATGAGAGGAGTCAGAAGAGAGATGATTGAGGGAATGGTGGAAGAGTCCAGAAGTGGAGAAAGAATGGTGGAGGGGATAGAAGCAGAGGAGGAAGGAAGAATTTGTGGAGGGGATAATGGAGGGAGAACAGTTTGTGGTTCAGTGGGTATGGTGTAGGATGGAATAGTGGATAGGTGTGGGGGAAGAGGGGATTGAGGAGGTTAGGGAATATGGGTTTCAGTGGGGGAAACTGGAGGTGTAGGGATATGTGCAAGATCAAGCGGTGGAGATTGATGTTGAGGTGGAGTCAATTGAGGTATAGGAGGAGTTGGAAGAGATTAGGTAGGTGGAATGGCCTCTTCAGTGTCAGGGTGGGGAGTGACCTTGACGGTCCTTGTGCTCTCAGAAGCGTTGATGGAGGAGGAGGAACCCTTGGAGGGTTTGGTGATTGTCCTCTCCCATCTGCCAAATAAGGCGCAGGTGAGGTGCTTGCTGGCATTGATGAATGTGGTCGGGGAGACCAAACATTCACTGGCCTTTTCCTGGAGGAAAATCCCCAGGATTCTGCCGTAGCAGACTTCCTTCTTGCTTGTTTTCTTCTTGATTAGGTCAAAGAATACCATGCCCTAGTCGACCTGTCGTTTCTTGAGCACTGCGCACATAATCAGGAATTGATGGCGAGTGATATAGTCATGTGCCGAGTGCTTGCCCATTAGAATTTTTCCTACAATGTCGGCCAAACATTGATAGGCGGCAGACAGTTGCTTCTTCAGAAGCTTATTAGGGTTGCTGCCGGAGAAACCCATTACCTTCAACATATTAGAATATTCTTCAGCGTCCATTTCCAAGTTGTCTTCACCATTGATCAGTCCAAAAATTTCAGAAAGTACTGCTGGAGATAGGAAAACAGCAGTGTTTCCAATATGTCCTGTCAGATCTCCGTCTTCAGAAACGGTTGCAGTGTACACCCATTCTCTTATCTCGGTTGAGTGTAGCTTGATGCTGCGAGTCATGAAATCCTTGAGATGCAATTCTTCAAGTAATTCCAGGATATAAAGAAAGATTGGATCTGAATGTTGGAAAGACTCAAAATCCATGGAGAATGCTGCATCAAACTTCATCGCCGCAAGTGCTCCTGGAGGAATCGCCATTGATGACCTGCAAAGAAAATCACAGAGAAAATGATGATCAAGAGCAAAGGAAATGAAAGCGCGGGACGGAGGTCGAAGAAAACCTAGATATAAGATTTTCGGAATATGAATCGACAAGCTCCGTTCCACGAAAAGAGACAGTTCTTCGAACTGAGGTCGACGAAATAAGTTAGAGGTGAGTAGTTCATCGAACTCATCCAGAAGAATCGAAAATAGTTCGTCGAACTCCGTTTGACGAAATGGTTTCTGAAGCAAGGTTCGTCGATCTCCGGTCGACGAAAATTGTTTCCACACAGAGAATTCGTCGATCTCCATTCGACGAGAATCTCTCAAACTTTCCCTAATTCGTCGAACTCCGTTCGACGAACTCTGGAAAATTCGTCGAATGCAGACAGAAATTAATTTAACTCTTCTCCATTAATAATTCCCAGTTGATTTATAAAGAACAGATGGGTTTTCTCATCTAAAGGTTTGGTGAAAATATCTGCTCTCTGTAAATCAGTAGGAATATGAATCAAGTTAATCTTCTTTTTGTCTACATTATCTCTAATGAAATGATGTCTTATTTCAATATGTTTAGTCCTAGAATGATGAACTGGATTCTGATCTATAGCAATAACACTTGTATTATCACAAAATAAGGTTGAATTATTTAAGTTGATACCATAATCTAGGAGCTGGTTTTGTATCCATAGCATCTGTGAACAGCAGCTGCCAGCAGCCATATACTCTGCCTCAGCAGTTGATGTAGACACAGATGTCTGCTTTTTGCAAAACTAAGAGACAAGTCTCATACCCAGGAACTGGCAAGTTCCAGAGGTACTTTTCTTGTCCACTCTATATCCAGCATAGTCAGCATCTGAGTATCCAATTAACTCAAATTCTGACTCTGCAGGATACCAGAGTCCTAAACTAGGACAACTATTTATATATCTCAAAATCCTTTTTAGAAAAATAAGATGAGATTCTTTAGGATTCACTTGAAATCTAGCACAAAGGCATGTGGCAAACATTATGTCAGGTCTACTAGCTATTAAGTATAATAGGGATCCAACAATTGCCCTATAATGTTTCTGATCTACAGGTTTCCCTGCTGCATCAGAATCTACAACAGCATTGGTAGCCATAGGTGTTTTCATTCCTGAAGCATCACCCATCGCAAACTTTTTAATAAGCTCTTTAGCACACTTAGATTGGGAGAGAAAGATACCATCAGGGAGCTGCTTCACTTGGAGACCAAGGAAGTAGGAAAGCTCACCCATGCTACTTATCTCAAATTTGGAATGCATGAGGTCAGCAAACCTCTTGCACAATTTGGGATCAGTAGACCCAAAAATAATGTCATCAACATATATTTGTACCAATAAGATTTGGTCCTTATGATGTCTAGTGAAAAGTGTTTTACTATGGTTCCTCTTGTAAATTTATGCTCTAAAAGAAAGATAGCTAGGGTCTCATGCCAAGATCTTGGAGCTTGCTTTAAACCATAGAGAGCTTTATGCAATTTGTAAACATAAGAGGGTTGAGTTAGAGATATAAAACCTGGAGGTTGTTCTACATAAACCTCTTCTTAAAGTACACCATTCAGAAAGGCACTCTTAACATCCATCTGGAATACTTTGAACTTTTTGTAGGCTGCATAGGCTAGGAATATTCTAATGGCCTCCAACCTTGCAACAGGGGCAAAGGTTTGGTCATAGTCTATTCCTTCCTCTTGCCTATAGCCTTGAGCAACAAGTCTAGCATTGTTTCTTACTATGTTCCCTTGTGCATCCAATTTGTTCCTATAGACCCATTTGGTTCAAATAACTGGGTAGTTATGGGGTCTTGGAACCAAATCCCAAACTCTACATCTCTCAAATTGATATAGTTCCTCTTGCATTGCAAGAATCTAGTGGGGATCTTGCTCAGCTTCATGGATGGTGAGAAGTTCAATTTGAGAGAGAAAACATGCATACATCAAGTCTTGATTGAGCTGATGTCTTGTCTATACACCAACAGAAATGTCTCCAATCACTTGAGATCTGGGGTGATCTCTAAGTGTGATAAGATCAGTTGGTGGAGTTGGTTGAGTAACAGCTTCTGTAAATAATTCCTCTTGAGGAATGGTACTGCTGTTGATGGAAGTTCAGTTACTTCCTCTTGGATTTCTTCTTCACTATCTTCAGCAGTCTGTGGAGTGGGATGAGTTGGAACCTCTTGGGTAAGGTTTAGTCCATCCATAGACTCACACAGTGGTGAAACCTGCAAAACAAAATTGGTAGAAATGTCTTTCTCCTTATAAGACATGTTAGCTTCATCAAAAGACACATGGACAGATTCTTCAATTTTAAGGGATGATTTGTTGAAAACCCTATAGGCCTTGCTTACTTGGGAATATCCTAGAAAAATCCCTTCTTCAGCCTTAGCCTCAAATTTTCTAATATATCTTTTGTTATTAGTGTGGATGTAACATATGCAACCAAAAACTTTAAAGTAAGTGATTTTAGGTTTTTTTTCTTTAAGTAATTCATAGGGGGTCTTATGTTTTAGTTTATGTATAAGACATCTGTTCAGGACATAGTTAGCTGTGTTTACAGCTTCTGCCTAAAAGGATAGAGGCATGTAAGCATCTGCTAACAATGTACCTGCAGCTTCAATGCGTGTCCTATTTTTCCTTTCAGCAACCCCATTTTGTTGGGGAGTTCTAGGAGCTGAGAAGTACTGCCTGATACCTTCCTTCTCACAGAACTCATGCATAAGAAGAGACTCAAACTCTGTGCCATGATCACTTCTGATCAATGCAACATGAGTAGAGAACTCAATCTGTATGGTCGTGAGAAAATCTGTAAGAACTTTGAATGTATCTGACTTAGCTCTCAGAAAGGCTACCCAACTGAATCTGGAGAAATCATCAACAATGACTAAGGTGTAAGACTTCCCTCCTAGGCTTTGTACTGCAATGGGTCCAAAAAGATCCACATGAAGCAGATACAATATCCTAGGTGAATCACTTTTATTAATGGATTTGAAACTAGTTTTAGTTTGTTTGCCTAGTTGACAAGCCCTGCATAGGCTTTCCTTCTTGTAGGGACCAGAAGGTAAACCTCTAACAAGGTTGTCTTTAGATAACCTAGATATGTTCTTAAGGTTTACATGTCCTAGCCTTTTGTGCCATAACTCATTTTGGTTACTAGTGATATTGAGTAAACAAATATCAGTTGTGGCAGAAATGAAATCTACTAAATATATGTTTCCTTATCTAAGTCCAATTAAAACAGTTTGGTTTTTATCATTTATAATAGAGCAAGAGGTAGAGTTGAAATGTACCTGATAATCTTCATCACATAATTGACTTATGGATATAAGGTTATGTTTAAGTCCTCTTACATATGTCACCTTTTTGAAGGTCACTGCTCCAATGCTTACTCTTTCATATCCTTCTGACTGACCACTCTTTGAGTCTCCAAATATCACCTTTGGTCCTAGCTTGGACTTATAGCTGGAGAGATTTGCTTTGCTGTCAGTCATATGCTTGGAGCAGCCACTGTCCAGGTACCAGGTCTGACTTAACCTTGGACATCTCTTCACCTGTACCTGCATTAAAAAATAAAGCTCAATTGTTCTTGACCCAGGTCACCTTGGGTCCTTGGTTTGTCTGAAAAGTAAAACTAGAAATGACTGATAAGGCAGGTTGAGACTTATACCCTAGAGGGTGATATCTCCTAGGTGGGATTATCCAATCAACTACTGGATTAAATGTCTTGTTAGCTGCTTTAAAATTTCTATAGGAGAAATGATTTATATTTGGTCGTCCTGGGATCGACAAATTATTGTGAGTTCGTCGACCAGAGTTCGACGAATGGGGATGAGATCGTCGACCTCCACTCAGAGAATGACCATGGTCATTTTCTGCATCCCACGTTCGTCGACCTCTGCTCGACGAACCATACACAGTTCGTCGATCGCAGTTGGATGAATAAATATTTCTGAAGTTTGCGTTCAGCGTTCGTCGATCGGGGTTCAACGAACTTGCAGGATTTCGTCGATCTGAGTTCGACGAATTCTGCTGAACTTGGTTTTTAACAGCTTTCTTCTGTTTTCTGTTTCTATTGTCTAGGGGATTTGACTTGTTTTCTGACATGGGTTTTTCAATTAGTTTCTCTTTACCCTTAGCAGTGATAAACTTTATGGGAGTAGAAAATATATTCTTCTTTATTATGGGGGGTAAACTTGATGAAGCACCCAAGCCCAGCCTGCCATTTAATCTGGCATTTATTGTGCTTGTGATATCCATCAGCTTGAGGCTTGTCCCATTGAGAGATTGCTCAAGTTGTTTTGCCTCACATAATTCAGATTTTAACTTGATTATCTGTTCATTAGCTAGTGTCAATTGATCAGTTAGTTTTCTATTTTCTGTGCTGACAGATTCAAGGTTTTCTAGTCTAGTCCTCAAGGTTTTTGTTTCTTTCTCTGAGTTTATTAGATCCATGCACATAGTTTTAAATTCGACTTTAAATAAGTCAGAATTGAAATCAAAACTAGAAATCACCTGATCAGCCTCTGAGTCTGAGGCACCTTCATCTTCAGAATCCTCTTCTGATCCATAGTTGCTTCTGGAGGCATCTATTGCCATTAGGCACACCTCCTTGGATCTGGCTTCTTCCTCTTCTTCATTGGAGCTGGAGGAGGATGTTTCCACTTCTGTGTCACTCCAGGACTCAGCAACAAATCCTTTGTCTTTCCTTTCATATTTGTTGGAGGAGGGTCTGCTGCTTTGTTTTCTTCTGGAGCCTTATCCCTGCCCTTGTCCTTTTTCTGATTCTCTGGGCATTCTGAAATATAGTGCCCAGGCTTTCTGCATCCAAAACACACAACCTCCTTAGTTGGTGTCTTGTCATATTTGGGCTTATCATCCTGCCTGGATGATTTTCTTCTAAAGTCCTTTCTTGCCATTTTGTAGAATCTTTTGGCAAAAAGACTCATTAACTCTTCATTGGATGTAGATGTTTCATTGTCTTCAGAAGCTTTGAAGGACAAGCTGTGCTCCTTCCTAACTGGGGTAGTTGCCTTCTGTTCTGCTGCCTCTCTTGATTTGACAAGCTGCTCATATGACTTCAGCTTGCCTAACAGAGATTCTGTTGAAATCTCATTGAGGCTTCTGGCTTCTTTGATTGGCCAGATTCTGGAGTCCCATAAACTGGGGAAACACATCAGTATCTTGTCATTCACCTCAGTTAAGGTGATGTCCTTGTCAAGAGTCTTGAGTTCACTGATGATTGAACTTAATCTATTGTACATCTCAGCCACAGATTCTATCTCATCCTTTTTGAAATTCTCATAGAGAGAAATGAGACTGGATCTCCTATCCTTTCTTTCATCAGCTGAGCCTGCTACCATTTGGTTGAGAGAGTCCCAAATGGCCTTGGCTGAGGTGCACTCAGCCACTTTCTGAAATATGTCATCTGACATTGTTTGGGCCAAAATATTCATAGCCTTTGCATCAGCCATCTTGTATTTCTTATAGGCTTCAGTATGGTCTGGAGGTGGTACTGCACTCAGATTAGTTGATGTGCTAGCAAAAGTTGCAGGAGCTGGAGGAACACCTGTTGAAATGACAGAAAAAATATCCTCATCAATGGAGTTCATATATAATCTAATTCTTGCCTTCCAGATGGCAAACTTATTAAGATTGCACACTGGAGGTCTGATTCTTGTATAATCCTTGTTTTGGGCCATGTCTGTGAGAAGGATAAGTCCAATAACAGAATAAAAACAAACAGATCTAACTAAGGGATCTTTGGGTTTAGGTGTTAGCCTGTACAACCAATCAAGTATGGTATGTTAACCAACCTGGAGCACTGAATTAGTTGAATAGAAACCAACCTGTAAGGTCTGGTAATTTAACCAACCTATAAGGTTTGGTAATTTAACCAACCTCGCTCTGATACTAATTGAAAGTTCAGAAGGTATGCTTGATACCACCTGAAGGTGTTAGTTAAATCAGATATACTCTAGAGGGGGGGGGGGGGGGTGAATAGAGTATGTTGGTGATTTTAAAACTTTTACAACTGTTGTTGTATTTTAGGTGTGTGTGCAGGGAAGCAAATACAATAAACCAAGATGCAGCAACTATCTAATCACAACACATTCACAGAGCAAGGCCAGAAAACAAAAAGAAAAGAAAGCAACCAGACGACACAAAAATTTTATAGTGGTTCCCCAAATCTGGGTAGTCCACTCTTCTACCACCCTAGTAGGAATCCACTGTAGGAAGGAGTTGATCAGGTGTCCTGGCACCAATGGGGTTTTGATCAGGTTCCCAAAAACCAAACCCTCAAGTCTTTTGGAGGGAGACTTGCAACCAGAATAATTTTGAAGGGAATTAAAACCCTATACAGAGGTGGTGTGAGAGGGTGATGAGGTCTTCTCTTTCTCAAGTCAAATGAGAAGACTTGTGGATTGTTGTTTAGCAGCTTTGCTCCCCCTGAGATGTAGAATGAATCAGGAAGAATGTTGGAGCACTGCTTCAGGTGATAGGTCTTTAAAGACCTCGATTTCCTGGTCCAGAGAAAGTCTCCAGGAACTTATTGTGACTGATATGAATGTATTGTCTTTGAAGTTATCCTGAGTAAAAGCAGTTGAAGAAGACTCTTGATATTGATGTAGTGTTCTTCTTCTTCTTCTTCTTGATCAGTTTCTCTCTGGGCCAAGAATGAATTCCTTTTTTTTTGTGTTGTCTGAATCACTGTCTGTCTTTTTGTTGTATATGACTGTATTACTTACTCTTTCTATATATCTCAATGTCTCATAAGAAACGTTCAAATTTTTGAATATATAGCAGTAATGGCAGACGGCCTGGAAATGAAGCAGCAATTAATTATTTCCCCAACTGTTTCCATGGGAAAATGGCATGTAATAATCCAGGATTAACTTCGCATTCTAACGGTAGTATTCTGGGAAGAACAGCCATTAAATGTTCAGGAATCAGCGCCATGGAATGCGACGGGAACGGAAGAAGACCTAGTCTGGAATCGTCGACCGAAGAATATAATTCGTCGAACTGAATTTTGAGTTCGTCGAGCTGAGCCTGAGTTCGTCGAGCAAAGCTGAGTTCGTCGAGCTGAGCTGAGTTCGTCGAGCTGAGCTTAGTTCGTCGAGCTGACCGTCTTCATTCGTTGAACAGACAATCTTCAATATCAGACAATCTTTATTCGTTGAGCAGAGAACTAAATTCGTCGAGCTGAGAACTGAAGTCGTCGACCTGAGAATCTGAGAACTCGAGGTCCAAGTTCGTCAAGCTCAGAAAGTAATTCGTCGACCAAAGCTTGAAGTTGGACTTAGAGAAATTCTGAAGTAGTCCTGATAATGCTTGAAGTAGAATCCCGGTGTTCGTCGAACAAAGAACATAGTTCGTCGAGCTCAACACTACGAATTGTCTCACGATCGTCGAGCGCAGAACTCCCTTCGTCGAGATGAGTTCGACGAACGTCGAACTCATTTCACTTAGTCTAAAAAACTGATAGATCTGGAGTTCCTGATGGTCTTGAGGAAGGCTGGTCCATCTGAAGTTGAGATAGAGGACTGTCCTAGACTCTAAGACATAAACTTGACCCAGACTATACATGATGGGTCAAATACTAAGTCAGTGGACCTAGCCCAAATCAATTAGGGATCCAACAGTCCGCCTCTGCAGGCCGCCCCCTTTTTCAGCTTAACCACATGGTTGTCTCCACAGGTCTCTCTCTGTCGGACTCAACTTCCTATCCTCCAAGGAAGGCAGCAAATCGCACATCCCTTAATCCAGCAAACACGGGCAACCGACTCCTCCAGTTCGCCTACAGGGTGCGGATACAACTCCGGCTACCCGTCAAGACCAGCAACCTCCAAGTCCCTCGCGAGCTGGGCAGACTCGAAGTGTGATGAAGACTTCTAGTCCGCCTCCAGTGGTGAACCTTAACAGCCTCAACAGCCAGGCTTTCAATCTCCAACATATATAGACTCAACTTTGCAGCAGCCACGGACTCAGCGGACTCGGCAGACTCTCTACGCAGTTCGCCCTTCCCTTATCCAGCACCAGATTCTCGGCAGCAGCAGAGTCAATTCCTCCTCAGTCCGCAGGCCTATCGCAGGCTCAGCCAGTAGTGGCAGCTTCTTCCTCAGTCTGCGGCCTTGGCGCGGACTCAGTCAGCAGTCGCGGACCCCTTCCAGTCCGCCACTCAGCAAATCCCCCAGAGAGCAATCTCAGTACGCATACCCTAGTGCAGACTCGCCAGACTCCGCGGGCACTCTATTGCCAGCACCCCTTGCAGCTCGCTCAGTTCAGTAGTGGCGGACTCCGCAGATTCTCCTCGCAGTCTGCCACATGGCTTCCAGCATCCGCACCCCAGCAGTAGGCGGACACTCCCAGCTCAGCAGTGACGGGCTCCGCGAACCCACATCGCAGTCCGCCACTAAGTCTCCCATCTCTCCAACATCAGCACCGGTTTCAGTGCCAAGTCCCAGTCCGCGCGGCCTGTTGCGGACTCGGCAGACACCGTCTCCATCTCGCTCAAGTTACCATCTCACCGGGGGTAACGTCACCGCAAGCCGTTACCTCCTCGGGCCTATAAATAGCCCCACATGCCTCTCATTCAGGGGGTCTACATTCTAATCCCGGCCGGAGGACACTCGTCATCGCCAAGGTGCTCACGCCCGAAGTCAGCCAACAAGCATTCCTGCGGACTCCGTTTATCAGACCGCATCCGTCTCTCTGCCCCTAACTGTGCAGCCTGCCGACCTGGATCTCCAGTCTGCGTGGTCTATTTCCTTTGCTTTGCCGCACGGTCTGCCAGCCTCCATCGTTTAGTCTGCGCGGCCTCCTCTGGCATTCCCTTTCCTTAGCCGCCAGCTTCCCGCTTGTACCCTTTATTGCTTTGTTGTAAAGGTGTATTAGCAGCTTGTAACTCTCGCTATTAATAAAAGGAAAGTTCGTCGCAAGAGTGGCGTTTAAGCCACGGAGGGCGAAGTCTGCTGTTGCCGCTACTAGAGGCCCTCTCTCTTTCCCTTCCTCCTAGCTCAGCTCAGCTCCCTCGACAAGTAACCTGCAAGCACAACCGTCATATTAACCGTCTGCTCGACAGCTCCTGATCAACCTCCTCCTCTCTTCAGCCTTCCCGGCTGCTCTCATTACCCTCTCCTCTATCCCTGCAACCCCTTTGACAAGCGCTTGCTCCACTCTCGAGCACTCAGAAGCTTCCCTCTTCCCTCTCTCTTCTATCCCCGCAACCCTTGACAAGCGCTTGCTCTACTCTCGAGCACCCAGAAGCTTCCTTCTTCCCTCTTCTCCTTTTCCCCTGCAACCTTCACCCCTCTCCCTCTCCTAGATTGTGAGACCGAACACACCCCCTCCGTGTTAGCTGTGCCTCGGTGCCATTTTCGCGCATCAACAGTTAACACGCGACCTTCAGATCCGATCTGATGGCGCGGCCCCCCAAAAGGTTCAAGTTGCCCGGGGCCTCCCAAACCTGAATGCGCACTAGGCTAGGAACGGAGTACGCAACCCCGTCTACGTCTAGGATGGCTGTGAATGAGCATGGTGATCCCAACACCGAGGCTATAGCAGGTCTTCATGCCGAAATGACAGAGCTTAGGAACGCCTTAGCCCAGATCCTACAAAATCAAGCAAGGCCACCCCCACCTCCCGTTAATGCTGGGCAGCCCAACCAGCACCAACCGAACTTTGATTCGGATTCTGAGGGAAACTCTCCCCGTATGCCCCCTCGAGAACCCCGCCCCGAGCGAGGCTTTGATATCACGAGGGCTATCAAGATAAATGCCCCCACCTATGATGGCATGGGAGATCCCCAGATCTTCCTCCATTGGGCTATAGACATGGAGTGCTATTTCAAATGGCACAACCTCACGGACCCCCAAAAGGTTCAAGTTGCCAGGATGAAATTAATGGGACGTGCCAAAACCTATTGGCTGAATGAAGAACGTAGGTTAGGAGCTGGGCACGGGGTCCCACTCATTGGATGGGCTGTTATGAAGAACCTGCTAACCGATCAGTACGTTCCCGCGTACCATCGGACGCAAATGTTCGATGAGCTTGCCACCCTTCGGCAAGGCTCAATGTCTGTTGCTGAATATATGGGAGAACTTAAGGACCGTATGGTACGATGTGACCTTCGAGAGATCCCTGAAGTAACTTTATCTAGATTTCGAAAGGGACTTCACCCCGACATTCAGCGGAAACTCTTGCGTTATGGTCACACGGACTTGAATACGACTTTCAATGCCGCCTTGGACATTGAAAAGAACCTAGCATCTAAAGCTCACTCCCGTTATTCTAATGCGAAGAATAAGTCCACCGCTGGAGCATCTTCTTCCACTTTTCCTGATAAAGGAAAATTTAGATCCTCCGAGTCGAAATCCGTTGTGATTACCGCGAGAAATACCAAGAACCCCGCTAGTGAGCGTATCCCCGTTGGAAAGGTTAGCAAGGCTAACACCACTTGTTACTCATGCGGTGTTCAAGGCCACTATGCCTATGAATGCCCCACCAAGACGAAGGCCATAGCCTTACTAGAGTCCACTACCGACCCTGACGAATTATGTCTATGAGGCCGAAGAGGAGAGCGACCCTGACGGAGTCCCTAGTGACTTGGAGGACGATCACCGCCTTATGGTGATGCGTTGCATTATGACCACCCCTCATCCTGTAGACGACTGGAAGAGGACGAGCATCTTTTCCCTGATCTTTAAGAGTGGAGAAAAACTTTGCAAATTAGTTATTGATGGTGGTAGTTGCGTAAACGCCGTTTCTGAGAATGCCGTTAAGCGTATGTCCTTGACTGTCGAGCCGCACCCGACCCCCTACCAGGTCGCTTGGATTAGTAAGGTTACTATTAAGGTTACCCAACGATGCCTAGTCCCCCTGTCTTTCAAATCCTACACGGATGAGGTTTGGTGCGACGTCCTACCCATGGACGTTTGTCATGTGTTATTAGGCCGCCCTTGGCTATACGACCGTGATGTGACGCACTATGGTCGTGCCAACACTTATGAGTTTAAATTCAATGGCAAGATCGTCACCTTGAGACCGACTGTGCCAAAAGAGCCGGTAGTGTTGGCTAAGGATACCACCATCCCAGTTGAGAGGAAAGCCTTGAGTTTAGTTGGTAGGAAGGAATTTGTGAAGGATCCCTTCATTGGGGGAATCATGTACGCTCTTGTACTTCTGAGTGAAAAAACTGATGGTGGCGTGTTGGAAGATTTACCCCGAGAGCTACGGGTATTGTTGGATGAGTTTAGGGATGTATACCCGGAGGAGTTGCCTTCGTCGTTACCACCGCTTAGAGATATACAACACGCAATAGACCTTATCCCCGGATCGTCCTTACCCAACCAACCACACTATAGGCTTAATCCAACTGCCCACATAGAGTTACAAACCCAGATAGAGGAGTTGTTAAATAAGGGATTTATTAGGACGAGTATGAGCCCATGTGTTGTCCCCGCTCTTCTTGCCCCTAAGAAGGATGGCACCTGGCGCATGTGTGTTGATAGCCGAGCTCTCAACAAAATTACTATAAAATATAGGTTTCCAATTCCGCGACTAGATGATCTCTTGGATGTCCTATCGGGTGCCACTATCTTCTCAAAACTGGACTTACGGAGTGGTTACCACCAAATCAGGATCCGAGAGGGGGATGAGTGGAAGACGGCGTTCAAGTCTAAGGACAGGTTGTATGAATGGCTTGTGATGCCCTTTGGGCTATCCAATGCCCCCAGCACCTTCTCCCGGATGATGACGCACATCTTTAGGCCATATATGGGGAAGTTTGTTGTAGTGTATTTTGATGACATCCTAGTGTTTAGTACCTCCCCCACCGAACACCTCTCTCACATCAAAGTAGTCCTCTCCACCTTAAGGACTGAAACCTTATATCTAAATCTAAAGAAATGCACGTTTTATGTTTCGGAGGTTGAATTCTTAGGTTATATAGTTGGCTCTGAAGGAATTCGTGTTGACCCAGGAAAGGTTCAGGTGATTAGAGACTGGCCCGAGCCCACTAGCCTTCGTGAGGTGCGTAGTTTCCACGGGTTAGCTACCTTTTATCGTCGTTTCATACGTGATTTTAGTAGCAATATGGCACCCATTACGGACTGCATGAAGAAAGGAGAATTCACATGGTCCAAATCCGCCACGTTTGCATTCTATCGTATTAAGGAGCTTATGACCGAAGCACCGGTGTTACGTCTCCCAGACTTCACCAAGGTCTTCAAGCTTACTTGTGATGCATCTGGCGTAGGGATTGGAGGTGTCTTGAGTCAAGAGGGTCACCCGGTTAGTTATTTTAGTGAGAAGTTAGCGGGTGCTAAATTAAATTATTCCAATTACGATAGGGAGTTTTATGCGGTCATTAGATGTTTGCATCATTGGAGGCACTACCTCCTTCATAAGGAGTTCGTGATCCTCTCTGATCATGAAGCGTTGCGATTCATCAATGGTCAGCACAAAATCAGCCCGCGCCACGCTAAATGGGTATCCTTCTTGCAAGAATACACATTTACTCTCAAGCACCTTAAGGGGACCGACAATCGAGTTGCCGATGCACTCAGTCGCCTCACCCTCTTACTTTCCTCCATGCAAGTCCACGTGGTAGGGTTCGAGCGCATAAAGGATGAATACGCCACATGCCCTGATTTTCAGGAGCCATACTTATCTGCCCAGGATAGCTCTCCCGCGACCATCACGGCCTATTCACTTAGAGACGGATACTTATTCAAACACGGAAAATTGTGTATCCCCCACTCCTCTTTGCGACTCCACATCATTTGGGAGTTACATAGTGGTGGCTTGAGTGGCCACTTTGGCAGAGACAAAACGATAACGCTCGTAGAGGAGAAATTCTTTTGGCCTAAACTAAAGGCGATGGTTGGGAAAGTTGTGAGCAGTTGCCGTACGTGCCAAGTTTCTAAAGGTACTAAGTCCAATGTAGGTTTATACACTCCGCTACCTATTCCGTCCGTCCCGTGGGAAGACGTGAGCATGGACTTTGTATTAGGCCTTCCCCCACCCTGCGACGTCATGATTCTATACTCGTTGTTGTGGATAGGTTCTCCAAGATGGCGTACTTCCTCCCCTGTAGTAAGACCAACGACGCCTCTCACATTGCGAAACTGTATTTTAAGGACGTCATTAGTCACCGTGGCGATCCGAAGACTATTGTCTCAGATAGGGACGTCAAGTTCACTAGCTACTTTTGGAAAACCTTGTGGGTTCTTATGGGCACAAAATTATTATTCTCCGCGGCTTATCACCCACAAACTGATGGCCAGACGGAAGTAGTCAATCGGAGCCTAGGAAATCTTCTTCGATGTCTCGTGAGCGACCATAAAGGCACTTGGGATTTACTGCTTCCACATGTACAACTGGCTTACAATAATTCTAAAAATCGGTCCACGGGTATGTCTCCGAATGAAATTGTTCACGGGTATAAGGCCCCTGTGCCACTTGACTTGGTCCCCTTACCTCCCACATACAAAACAAGTCAGTTTGCACAATCCTTCACCCAACATATTCACGACTTACATGCACGTATACGAGCTACCTTGACTGCTCAATATGAGTCTTATCAAGTGCACGCTAATCTACATAGGAAGGTGTCACACTTTAAGGTCGGCGATCTGGTTTTAGTACGGTTAGTTCCCAAACGAATGCCAACTGGCACCGTTAAAAAGTTAGCTCCAAAACGCGCTGGTCCTTTTCGGATTATAAAGAAGCTAGGTGACAACGCTTTCGTATTGGATTTGCCTGCTGAATGGGGTATATCCCCTATTTTTAATGTCTCGGATTTGACGCTGTTTGTTGCGCCTCCACAAGAGTTGGTTTCTTTGTCGTCTTCTCCCTCCACTGAAATTTCTAATGGGTTGGGGAGTGGTAGTTTGGATGATCTCTCTCCTCCGGTCCCCGCAGGTATAACATCCGATGGTACGTTGCCTTCTTTTATTCCTACTGCTGACATGTTTCCCAGGTTTCCCAAGACGTTTCTCCATCCAGATATGATACTCGCTGCTGAGCCACTTACTACTCCTGACGGTGCTACCTACCGCTTCCTCATCCGTTGGCGTGACCGCCCACCGTCGGACGACTCATGGGTACTCGCGACAGAGCTTCAACGTTTGGATGTCGAGCTTCTCCGCCGCTTTCTATCAGCCCACGCATCGGAGATGCGAGATTTTGAGTGGGGGAGGATTGATGGCGCAGCCCCTCCAACACTTCCTGATGATGACCCGGTTGCTGCGGCGCAACAAGTTAAAGATTTGCGGCGTCATGCCAACGCCACGAACGCTAACGAAAAGCTGCGATACAACCTCCGTCCGCGGCGCGCAAAGCTTGCTTAATACTTTTACTTAGTTTTATTTTAATTGCTTAAAACATTTGGCTTGTATTATTTTTATTTTTATGTTGGTGTGCTATTAAACCCTTGGTGTGTATGTAACCGCCCGGATGGATGAGATTTCATCTCCATCATGGATGGTTGGATCTCTTTTGTAACTCCTATTTAAAGGAGGATATTATGATGAGTTATGCATTGGATGAAGAAAACCTAAACTCCCCTAAGAGAAATTTCGGCCATGGAGAGATTCCAATAGCCGCCCCCCCCCCACCCTTTTGGTGTGAAGCCTAGCCTTGCCTCCTCCATCCCCGTTCGGTGCGACTCCGGCGTGGCTTCTCTCGGTGCGACTCCGTGGAAGAAGGAAGCAGCCCCCTTCGGTGTGAAACCGGTGGAACCGTGGAGAGAGTGATTCTCCCACAAATATTGTGTGATCTTCTTCTTGGTTGGGTAATCTCTTCCCTATCTTTGTGCTTCTTGCTGTGAGATTTTTGTGGAGGTTATTCAACCGTCTTTTCCGCGATTTTAAAGTGTTTTTCGCTTGCAAATCTGAATCGAACGTTGTTATTGACCCTCTTGTTTTTCGGATTGGAAGATCCGCTGGAGTACAAACTAGGCCTAGCCTTGACTTGTTCTCCAAGATGGGGCACGCTTTGGTGCTAACAAGGGAGTTAATCTCAACTTGTTCTTGATCCCTCCTTATCGTTTACCGCCGCTCCTAAATATATTTTTGCTGCGATTGACGGCTTATTGTGAAAAGAATAGATGCTTGTGTAGGTGCGGTGAGACGTGTGCTTGTTGGAGAGGTAGGTCCTAAGGTCGTGGTATCGAGTCCGGCTAGGCGCGAGTTGTGTGCTTGTTGGAGAGTAGGTCCTAAGTACGTTGTATCGAGTCCCGTATTTTTGAGAGCCAACCGACCCCTTTTCGTTTGCTTTTGGTCGGAGCACTCTCTTATTTTTTTCTATGTTCTGTGATGGGTAACCCGCCGTTAGCGTAAGCACGTCCATCTCACAAACATCCCTACACCACGATCAGACGGTGAACAACAACAGTTAGCCATGTCAGACCGCCAACTCTCTCAGAACATTCCTCCTACCAGCGAACACGCTCTTTGGGAAGCCCTCTTGCTGATACGTCGGGAAACTTCCCAGCAGATAGCAACGATCAATGACACCCTAGCCACTATAATTCAGCGACTAAACTCTCAACCTGTAGCAGTACCAGTTGCTACAGTCAACCCGGAAGTGGGGAATTCACATTTTAATATGCCAACTCTTCTGCCAGTTGACCCTTGTGCTTATCTGGCAAGTTATTCATCCAGCCAGGCCACAGTCGTCATACATTTTCCAGTTACCGAGCGAAAAGAAAGTGTCTACAAACTCAGTCCTCAAACAACCATGTACACCTCCAATCATCCAATGAAGTCACCTGAACTTCCCGTTGGGAGGAAGAGAGGCCCAGAAGTCTTGCTCCCTACCGAACGACCTCCAAACTTTCCCCCAAAGTGTCTTCCATCGCAAGCAAAGAAAGGAGGATGTTTCTGAAGCCGTCAATGTCTCTTCCAACGCAAAGGATCTAAAGTTGATAATACATTGGGTGGGGCAACTCACATTATCAAGAGCAAAACAAGCAGTATGGGCCCTCAGCCTGCTGATCTGAAGGGCAAAAACTCTGACCAATATTGTGAGTATCACAAAGAAAAGGGTCATGCGACAGAGGATTGCAGAGCTTTTCGGCGATTAGTGCAAGAAATGCTGAAGGAGGGTAAAATTCAACATCTGCTCCAGAAGGGTGACCCATCACATTCATGAGTCCTCAAAGCTCCTCACACCAACTATCAGTTACCCTTACGCTACTCTTCATGTTTTTCAAACATTTTCTTACCAAACACTTCTCAGTGTTTTTTCTTGATTTTCAACAAAGCTTTTATCAGAGATCTCATACTGACACATTTCCCCTCTTGTGATGCTTCTTCCTCTATCTTTTCTCTTTTCCAAAGAGATCACTATACCAATGAGATATCGCCTAGTCTGGAATGCTCCCTTCGTAGTTTGTTCTATGGCACAACCGCTTCGACCACATATGGCGGGATTATACCCATATGTGTAGTGGGAGCCGTTCAATCTATGATGTTGGGCTTCAGACTTAGGATCCCAGCCGGCATCTGACACAGAGTGTGTGCTAGGGGAGCCCATGTGTTAGCTCTGCTATGTTTCGCAAAGGATACATTACAATTATGACGATCTTTGCTTGACAAGCAATGGCGATCAAGCGTAGCCTTGTCTCTTCGATCATCACCTAACTGTGATGGCCAAACATTCTATGGTACTCTCGATCCGTGCCTTCGCGGGTTCCCACAACTTCCTTGATCAATCCATAGACAAGCAATAGGCCACTTGGCGTAACTAGTCTCATTGATCAGTGATGATTGTACCCGAGGCAAGAGAGCAGTGCATCTGTTGCTTTCTTCTTAGGATTTTTTGCGCATGTCTCCCTTTTGTGCTCTGTCAAGGGAGTGTAGCTAGTGCTCCTTTTTTGTCAATTTCCTTCTTTCACAGGTGAACAGGTTAATCCGACCTACCAAAATGATCTCCAGCATTCATTTTGCTTATAATCATCTTATATACTTTACTTGCTCAAAGCTCCATCGGATGATGACTTACAAGCTCTCTACTTATACAAGCTCTATTACTCTCATCTTTTATTCATTGCCTGCTTAAGCGCTATCAGATGAAGATTCATAGAGCTATTCATTACTCTTATCAAAATATAATGGTATCAAACATTGACCAAAGAATCTCACTCTCCTCGATCATCAAGCAATGCTATTGCAATCTAGTTAAGATTGGCAGAATTCATCAAGCTCCTTCTCTGCTAATCTGATCATGTCCATCCAGCCAAATCAACAGTTAACGCTCGATTGATTGATCTAGGCTTCATGATAAAGAGTTCATCAGGAATTTTCCTTATTATTTGGTCATATTGGCCTTATCTAATCAATAGTTAACACTTGCAAGCCTTCTCCACAGGCACTTGCAAGCTTCTTTCATATATATTGTTTGCTTCTAACTCTTCTCCTTGCAGAGATTAGCAAACACTTGCAAGCCTTCTCTCAGGTATTTGCAAGCTTCTTTCATATATATTGTTTGCTTCTAACTCTTCTCCTTGTAGAGATTAACAAACACTTGCAAGTCTTCTCTCAGGTACTTGCAAGCTTCTTACATATATATTGTTTGCTTCTAACTCTTCTCCTTGCAGAGATTAGAAAACACTTGCAAGCCTTCTCTCAGGCACTTGCAAGCTTCTTTCATATATATTGTTTGCTTCTAACTCTTCTCCTTGCAGAGATTAGCAAACACTTGCAAGCCTCATCCAGGTACTTGCAGCTTAATTTTGTATACAATACCTGCTCCTAACTCTCTTTCTGCAGAGATCAGCAGAACTTTGCAAGTTTCATCACAGGTACTTGCAAGCTACTCACATATATCATGTTTATTCCTAACTCTCATTTTGCAGAGAATAACAGTTGCTTGCAAGCCTCCATCAGGTACTTGCAAGTCATTATTCTTCTGTGTTTTCCTCTCACTTTCATTTTGCAGAACTTATTAGAAGACACACCTTCTTCGTTTTGCAAAGGCAAACTCAGGTACACACTCGATGTACCACCCATACATGCCTGTCCTAACTTTCCTCTTGTAGAAAAATAGACAGGCAACACCAAAATCCTAAGGAGAGACTTCAGGTTCTATCTCTCCTCGCCCCTTTCTCTTTCTATTGGGGTGGATCACGATTTTCGTGGGTCTCCAACTTTTTCGAAGTTCTATTCGGAACTTAAAAATGTGCGGGGATTATGTTAACCCCGAAATCGGCGATCCTTCCCAAGGGAGCCCGCTCGCTCGTCACGGTCTGCCCCGGGACCCTCCTGGAGGCCGTGATCCCCTAGGTTGGGCGGACAAAATTTTCTGTCCGCTCAGGCCGCGCGGCCTGCGCAGTTTGACCCCCCAGGCCGCATGCCTTCCCTTGGTCGGCAGGTCCCGTGGACTGCTTCCGCAGTCTGCCTCTGCAGGCCGCCCCCCTTTTCAGCTTAACCGCAAGGTTGTATCTACAGGTCTCTCTCTGCCGGACACAACTTCCTATCCGCCCAGGCCGGCAGTAGGTCGCACATCCCTTAATCCAGCAAACACGGGCAGCCGACTCCTCCAGTTCGCATACAAGGCGCGGACTCCAACTCCAGCTACCCGTCAAGACCAGCAACCTCCAAGTCCATCGCGAGCTAGGCGGACTCGAAGTGTGATCAATACTTCCAGTCTGCCTCCAGTGGTGGACCTCAACAGCCTCAACAACCAGGTTTTCCATCTCCAACATATGCAGACTCAACTTTGCAGCAGCCGCGGACTCGGCGGACTCTCTACGCAGTCCACCCTTCCCTTAGCTAGCACCAACTTCTCGACAGCAGCAGGGTCAATTCCTCCTCAGTCTGCAAGCCTAACGCAGGCTCAGCCAGTAGTGGCAGCTTCTTCCTCAGTCCGCGGCCTTGGCGCGGACTCAGTCAGCAGTCGCGGACCCCTTCCAGTCCGCCACTCAGCAAATCCCCCAGAGAGCAGTCTCAGTCTGCATATCCTAGTGCGGACTCACCAGACTCTGCGGGCACTCTGCTGCCCGCACCCCTTGCATCTCGCTCAGTTCAGTAGTGGCGGACTCCGTGGATTGTCCTTGCAGTCTGCCATATGGATTCTAGCATCCGCCACCCTAGCAGTAGGCGGACAGTCCCAGCTTAGTAGTGATGGGCTCCGTGAACCCGCATCGCAGTCCGCCACTAAGTCTCCCATCTTGCCAACATCAGCACCGGTTTCAGTGCCAAGTCCCAGTCCGCGCAGCCTATTGCGGACCCGTTGGACTCCGTATCCATCTCGCTCAAGTTACTGTCTCACCGGGGGTAACGTCACCGCAAGCCGTTACCTCCTCAGGCCTATAAATAGCCCACATGCCTCTCGTTCAGGGGGTCTGCATTACGATCCCGGCCGGAGGACTCTCGTCATCGCCAAGGTGCTCACGCCCGAATTCAGCCAGTAAGCCGGGTCAAAAGGCGGTGGCCACAGCTCTCCACATCAAAATCGACCCCTCCAGAAGCCACCAAAACTCCACCACCTACCACAACCCAAGAGTCGGCAAGAAAAACTAGCCGAACACCCAATACCACCCCCTAGAGAAAGGGAAAAGTCACACTATCAATCCTAAGGAAACACACGAACCCAAGAAAGAAAAGTCGAGCAAACTCGACGCTGCGTTGAGTAAGCTCCACTCACTTGACGCCCAAAATACTTAGCCGCAAGTCCTACGCTGGGTGACGGCGTTGAGTGAACTCGGCTCACTCGATGCTGTCAGCGCTTTCCACTTAGGGTAAACGTGTAACAACCCCATCCATTCATATGGTATATTCTAGAAGGTCCGGCCGGGGCCCCACAGGATATATCACAAAACAGACGGTGAAGGTACAGGATGATACCAGAGTAGCGCATCACACCTAACACAAAGCATTCTAGCGGAAGCCTAGACTACAACTTGAACTCCTCATGAATGTCCAAACATAAAACTCCACATTTTATATATAGGAATGTCTTACACCAAGTCCAAAGAGTTGGCCTTATGGCCTTACATGGCTTTTAAACAGTGGCCTAAACAAATTGGTGCGCAGGCCGGCCACAAAAAAAGAAAACACACAACAACACAGATAGCCTTCGAGGGCTAGCAGCAGTAGCAGCAACAACAGCAGGAACATCAACCTCTATGCGTCCCGCTCGGCTCTCCAGCACCTGTCCAGGGATAATCCACCCAACGGTGGCAAACAAAAGCAACGGTCAGCGTTCAGCTGACCAAATTATAACGACCCTACCCCTTCTCTCGGGGCAGCGGTATTCTTCCCTGCAGGCATAGCAAATCACAAGTATGGCAATATACATATCATCAAAATGTGCTTTCACGCACACAAGCCATCACAACCGTTTGCCACCCGGCCCAACGGTCCGTGCACTCAGGGCACATTCTTGGTGTTCTGGTAAATCTCTTGCCCACCACCGTATCAGGGTCACAACCCAACGGTAAATCTCTTGAGCATTTACTCCATGGAGTGCAGCCGGAGTTAGTCTTCCTCCACCGGGATGGCCCGTAGCCCCCCATTTTGTCATGGCGCGCAGGCCGAAGACTCTTGTTATGCGCTCCAACAGACCACACCTTTTGGTCTCACGTCGGACGGACATAGCGCAGGTCGGATCCTCCACCCCCCGTTGCTCAAATCACCTTGCCTTCTCCGAGTACCGCGTACTCATGGCTATATCAAAGGCGCGGGTCGGTCTCACCAATCCTATTCTTGGCATTCAAGCCTGGGTATTTCTCTATACCCATTTCTTTAACACAACAACGGGTCTTTCCTGGGCCTCCCAGTAATTCCTGTGACTCTCTCCACAGGTGGACACCGCACAAGCACAAATGTCAGGGGTCTTTCCTAGCTATCATGTCAGTACTTCTTGTTACTCGCTTCACAGGTGGACACCCTACGACATCAAGCATCACAAAAGGGCTTTTCCTGGTCACACCAGTACTTCCTGTGCCTCATTCACAGGTTGGACCCAAAACATCACATGGCTATTTTTCCTGGGCTACCACTCCAGTACTTCCTGCTACTCCTTTTCGCAGGCATAACCCGTAGACTCCTTACACTACACGTTATCACGGAGTCTTCTCCGGTTCGTATGTGTAACGCCCCGAAACTCAAAGGAGCAGAGGGGAATATTTTGGGCCAATTTGGGTTCTGGCTGCAGGCACACGGCCTGGGACACGGGCGTGTCCCAGGGCGTGTCAAGCATGTGTCGACACTAAGGCGTCAAGTCGACACTTTGGTCTCGACATTGTGTCGAGACTGGGCACACGGCCTGCGACACGGGCGTGTCGCAGGGCGTGTCGACCCGTGTCGACACTTAGCCGTGAAGTCGACACAGTGCTTCGATGTTGTGTCGAGACACGGCACACGGCCTGCGACACGGGCGTGTCGCAGGGCGTGTCAACCCGTGTCGACACTCGTCCCGCGAAGTCGACACTTTGGTGTCGACAGTGTGTCGAGACATGGCACACGGCCTGCGACACGGGCGTGTCACAGGGCGTGTCGACCCGTGTCGACACTTAGCCGCGAAGTGTCGAGACCCTGTACACGGCCTGGAGCCCAGGCGTGTCAAGGTGACACGGGCAAGGACACGGGCGTGGCCTAGAACCCGTGCAGTGCTCGGGTTGAAAATGGCGAAAAATCATGGGGTACACGGCCAGCTACACGGCCGTGTCAGGTGGAACACGGGCGTGTCAGCTCGAACACGGGCGTGTTCGATACCTGTGTGAGGTTCCAGGTGATTCGATTTTGACGGCGAATGAGGCACACGGCCCTGGACACGGGCGTGTGTCAGGCCGTGTTCGGTCCAGATTGGGCATTTCAGCCCCGAATCGAAGCCGTTCATTTATTTGACTGAAGATCCAACGGCTGGGGGTTGTTCCTGAAGGGATATACCCGGGTTTTGACTTAGAAAACCCTCACCTTTTCCACTTGTTCTCTCTCCAAACCCTTGGAGAAAGAAGAGCTAAGGCAAGAAGAAGAGGAGCTAGATCCGCCATTGGAGGAGCTTCGGAGCTCCGAATCGTAAGCCGACTCCGGATCCGCGGAGGCAACGCTAGTGCGGTCATTTCCATCCGATTACTTTTCGATGGCGCCAAAGAGGACCGCAAGGGTAACGATCCTCATCTTGAGCATGAGTCGCTCTCTTTCTTTGCATAGGAAGCCCGCTCTCGCGAGTTTGCGGAGAGTTGGAGGCGTTCCTTCGGGTAGATATGTGAAGTCCCCATTGTTTAGAGTCCGTATGCGAGAACGGACATAGGCATTTTGGTTGAAGCCTACCCGGACATGTTAGTTCGGATCGGTGATGTTGCATTGCATAAGGCCGGAGAAGACTCCGTGCTATTGGGTGTTTTTCGGGTTTTCTACGCGGTAGATTGCAGCAGGGAGCCTTGGGGACTAACCCAAAGGTGCACCCGGAAAACTGGGCGGACACGAGGTCTTGCCAACTTGTTGGCCTGAGAGCCAACTTGAACATAACGGGGTTATGTGTCTTGCGGTAGAATGGGACTCGGTGAAAGTTTGACCCGCGCAAATGGCTTAAATTGCCGTTGCGATGTGAGCACGGGTTAGATGGAGCCGTACCCGCTTTATGTCGTTCGGGTTAGAGAGACCTAAAGTTACATGGCACTCGCCGTTGGCATAGATGGGGGTCTTCGGTGGTCAATGGCTTAAATTGACGTGACCAATACCATGAAGACAAATTGCTCATAGGAATGGCCGTCTAAGTGGCGGTGGTGAATCCGGAATGTTAATGGCTTTAATTGACGTGACATCGACCGGTTCACCGAGAATGTGCCCTGAGTGCACGGGGCGTGTGGCCGTGCGAGCCAACGCCTGTGATGAAATGGCTATGGTTATAAATTGCTCGCTTATGCTAATGAAATGCAGGGAAGGAGCATCGCCGCCCCGAGTTGGGGGCGGGATCGTTATAATTTGGTCAGCATTGCTGACCGTTGCCTTGTTTGCCACCGTGCGGTGGTTTGTTTGCTTGCAGGTGCAGCTGGACCGAGCGGTCAATAGCGGGCTAAAGCCCTTTTTGCGAAGCTGGCCCTCGAAGGCCCAAGTGGAAATGTTTTATGTTTTATTCATGTATGGCCGGCCTGCGTGCCGAGGTTTGTAAATCATGTGTTAAACAAGTGGAACGTTCTGTAAGGCCTTAAGGCCGATTTTTGGGTATTTTGTAATAACATTCCTATTATCATGTTAGTGGACATTCATGCTTGTTGCTGGGTTCTTGTTTTGCAACTATTATATAAACTGCTTCCGCTAGAATGCTCTGTGTAGGACGTTGAGATTGGTTGGATGGTTTCCATAAGTAACCACCCGGTCTGTCTGTGGTATATGGCGTCGGGCCCCGGCCGGACCAACTGCTATATGCTATGCGACGGATAGGTGGCGTTACAATTTGGTATCAGACTACTGGTTTTGGTTGGGCTTGAATTGAATTCGTGGGCGAATTCTTTTTCAGGGGTGGTGAGCACATTGTGTGCGTCATCGTTATAACAGTAAAAAGAACCCATGAATGTCCACTTAGGAATGAAAATACTCGTGTTTGAGGAACCTGCGTGTTCCTATAATTGCTGTTTGCAATTTGTTTTGGTCGCTTAACGGTGTTTTGTACCACTATAGGTGACCCGAAGTGGTGTTGGGCCGTCAGAACGCCGAGTTTCTGAGGCAAGTAGTGCACCGGAAGTTGCTCCCGCAACACCTTTGTCGGCTGAAAATATACGTTTGGTGGCTGAAGCGGTGTTGGCCGTGATCAATGCGCAGCCTGGGAGGCAAGCGCAGCAGCCCGCTCCTGTGATGGAGCAAGTACCTCTACAAGAGGCTGAGCCGAGGAGGATGGAGCAAGTGGTTGTAGAACCAATAGTGCCAAGGAGGGCGACTGAGAGGCAGTTGAAGCATGTAATGAGCTTTAACCCTCCGTTATTCTCGGGGTTGGGAACCCCATCTCAGGCTGAAGACTGGCTCTCTAGGGTGAAGAGAGTCATGACAGCGACGGAGACGGAGGAGTGGCAGATGACCACCATTGCTACGTTCCTGCTGGACGGGGAAGCGAGGATGTGGTGGGAAGGTTTGGAGCTGCATCATCTGCGAGGTAGAGAACTGATAGACGTTCCGATGGAAGAGTTCTCAGAATTGTTCTTGGCAAGATACCTCCCTTCGACTCAGAGGATTTCAATGGAGAATGAATTCCTGAAGTTGGTGCAGGGTGAGAGAAGCGTTGATGAATATCTCCACGAGTTTACGCGGTTGAGTCGTTATGCGAGCTCTACCATCATGGATGAGGAGCGCAAGACTAATCGTTTTTATGAAGGCTTGAGGGATGAGCTGAGATTGTTACTGTCGGGGCCAATGACGCAGGGTTTCTTAACCTTGGTCAATACTGCCCGGTCCTTGGAGAAGGACATGAAGAGTGTACAAGCGAAGAAAAGCTTGGGTGAAAAGAAATCTGAGTTCAGAGTGCCGACTACTTCAAAGTCAGGCTATCGGAGGACTTTTAAGAAGCATAGGACTTCGGGTCCAGCTCCTTCTGGCGCTTCTGGGGAGACTACGGGTCGGACCCCGGGTGCGTGTTTTACGTGTGGAAAGACGGGGCATTTCGCCCGTGATTGTTGGAGCGGACGTCCTAAGTCCGAGAGGAGGCCAGGAGCTACTTATGAAGAGAAGGGAAAGGCGGTGGAATCGACCGCATCCCATTATGCTCCGGCCCAACCAAGGGTCTACAATCTTGGCCAACAGGAGGCCATTAAACAAGCTGACGTGGTGACCGGTACGGTTTAAATTTATAGCAAGTCAATTCCTTTATATGCTTGTTATGCACATGTTACCTTACCACTACTTGTTTAGGATTTGTGTTGATTTGTGAAAATCCGGCACGAGCACTCTTTGATACGGGAGCTTCACACTCCTTCTTGTCCGAAGGATTTATATTACGCATCGGAGTCCCTTCTTCGATGGCGAAGGATAAGTTGGATGTGTTGTTGCCAAATGGGTGCTCGATGCGAGCGGATAGGATCTGCGATGTTAAGATTCGTATTGGAGAGCAGGAGTTTGACCTGCGGGCGTCCTTACTTCCGTTGGTGGAGTTCAACGTCATATTTGGAATGGACTGGCTCTCGGAGCAGCAGGCCCATATAGATTGTGGTAACAAGGAAGTCAAGCTGGGAGCAAGTCGTGAGACGACTTTTACGGGCTTAAAGGGGTCGAGCAAGACGTTGATGTCTGCTCTTCAGGTGGTGAAGGCGGTTCGTGTCGGAGCAGAACTGTTCTTTACACTAGTGGAGGTTGCAAAGCCGAAGCCTGCGATGGATTGTATTTCAGTGGTATCGGAATACCCTGATGTGTTCCCCGCAGATCTTCCTGGAGCCCCGCCTCAACGGGAGATAGATTTTACCATCGAGCTAGTGCCAGGTGCAAAGCCTGTGTCACGATCTCCGTATCGGCTAGCGCCTAAGGAAATGGCGGAGCTGAAAGTTCAACTCCAAGAGTTGTTGGAGCAAGGGTATGTGCGCCCGAGTTCTTCGCCTTGGAGCGCACCGGTCCTCTTTGTTAAGAAGAAGGACGGAAGCTTGAGATTATGTATTGATTATCGGGAGCTAAACAAGCTGACTGAGAAGAACAAGTACCCGATCCCCCGGATTGATGATCTCTTTGATCAGTTAGTCGGGTCGACGGTGTACTCGAAGTTAGATCTCAAGTCTGGGTACTATCAGCTGCGGATAAGGGAGAGTGATATCCCGAAGACAACGTTTAGTACGAGATACGGGCATTATGAGTTTACGGTCATGCCGTTTGGGCTGACTAATGCGCCGTCAGTGTTCATGGATTTGATGAACAGAACGTTCAGGGAGTACTTGGACCATTTCGTGATCGTCTTCATCGACGATATTTTGGTGTACTCGCAAAGTGAGGAGGATCACTTCAAGCATCTCCATTTGGTGTTGGAGACACTCAAGAGAAATCAGTTGTATGCCAAGTTCTCGAAGTGCGAGTTTTGGCTATCCTTAGTGGCGTTCCTCGGGCATATAGTGAGTGGAGAGGGTATTGCTGTGGATCCGGCGAAGATTGTTGCGATACGGGAGTGGCCTGAGCTTGCTACGGTAGCAGAAGTCCAGAGCTTTTTGGGGCTTGCCGGCTATTATAGGCGCTTCGTAGAGAACTTCTCGCGGTTAGCGTTACCTCTCACTACTTTGACGAGGAAGGATCATAAGTTCGTTTGGACGCCGGAGTGCGCGCGAGCTTTTGAGGAGTTGAAGTGTCGGTTGACCACGGCGCCTGTGCTGAGTTCGCCGGTTGGAACCGAAGGCTATGAGATATATAGCGATGCTTCGGGTAGCGGGTTGGGTTGCGTGCTATTGCAGCACGGCAGCGTGATAACTTATGGCTCGAGACAGGTAAAAGTGCACGAGAGGAATTATCCGGTCCATGACTTGGAGTTAGCGGCCGTGATTTTTGCCTTGAAGCTGTGGAGACACTATCTGTACGGTGTGAAGATTGATATCTACACCGATCACAAGAGTCTAAAGTACCTGATTGATCAGAAAGATCTGAATATGCGGCAGCGTAGGTGGATGGAGTTCCTGGGGGACTATACATTCAAGATCCACTACGTGCCTAACAAAGGGAATGCGGTTGCGGACGCGTTGAGTCGCCGAGCCCCAGCTCAAGCGAATTGGCTATCAGTGCATGATGAGCAGTTGGTGCAGGAGCTGGAGGCGTTGGAGATTGTTTGTGTGGATAGACAATCTAGTGCTGAAGCAGTGCTGAATTGGACTGAAGTCCAATATGACCTGGCTGATCGGATTCGGCAGGCTTTGGATATGGATGCTCATATGAAGCAGTTCATGATAGAGGCTCTGGATGGGTCAAATTCCCAATTCGTTGTGGAGGACGTATTGCTGTGGAAAGACGGTTGTTTGTGCGTCCCAAGTGTGGGCAATTTACGGGTGGAGTTGTTGTACGAGGCGAACCATACCAAGTACTCGATTCACCCGGGGAGCACGAAGATGTACCGTGATGTAAAGAAACTGTTTTGGTGGCCGGGTTTGAAAAAGGATGTGGCGCTATACGTAGCGAAGTGCCAAACTTGCGCCTTGGTGAAGGCGGAGTGCCAAAAGCCGGGAGGATTTCTTAAGTCCTTGCCTATTCCGGAGTGGAAATTTGACGACATCTCCATGGACTTTGTGCACGGTTTGCCAAGGTCGCAAAAGGGGAACGACTCCATTTGGGTGGTGGTCGATCGATTAACGAAGGTGTCGCATTTTATTCCGCATAGGAAGGATGATCCGGTGGAGAAGCTGGCAAAGCTTTATGTGGATAACATAGTGCGGCTTCATGGTGTGCCCCTCAGCATCGTGAGTGACCGAGATGGGCGGTTCACGTCCAATGATTGGAGGCTGGTGCAGCAAATGTTGGGGACAAAGCTGAAGTTTAGCACAGCCTTCCATCCGCAAACGGATGGGCAGACCGAGAGGGTCAATAGAACCATGGAAGACATGCTTCGCATGTGTGTCTTGGACTTTGGAAAGCAATGGGAGGACCACCTTTATTTGGTGGAGTTCGCATACAACAACAGCTACCAAGCAAGTATTCAGATGGCGCCTTTCGAGGCCCTTTATGGTAGAAGATGTCGCACGCCGTTGTCTTGGTTAGAAACGGGCGAGTCAAAGTTGTATAAGCGATCGGAAGTGGAGGATGCTACTTCTTTGGTAAGGACAATTCGGGAGAGGTTGCTTATCGCTCAGGACCGACAAGCAAAGTACTATAATGCCAAGCACAGGAACGTGGAGTTCGCTGTGGGCGATTATGTATACTTGAAGATCAAGCCGTTCAAGGGTGTCTCGCGGGTGCGGCGATTGAAAAAGCTAAGCCCGAGGTACCTTGGACCGTTCGAGGTTCTGGAGCGAGTAGGAGAAGCGGCCTATCAGCTGAAGCTTTCAGTGGAGCTAAGTGGTTTACATGATGTATTCCATATTTCGGTGCTTCGGAAGGCGGTGCAAGAGCCTACGCAAGTGATCGCGGTCGATCAAGTGCCGGTGGATAGTGGGCTAACGACAAAAGTCAAGCCCGTGCGGATTGAAGACTCGGAGGTCAAGCGGCTACGCAATAAAGAGATCAGGATGGTCAAAGTCCGGTGGGACAATTGCGGTCGTGAGGAGCTCTCTTGGGAGCGAGAGCAGACGATGCTTGACGAATATCCGGAGTTGTTCCGCTCAGGTACAAATTTTGTTTTGTACATGTTTTTCCCTTTATGTAATTTCGTGGGCGAAATTCTTTTAAGAGGGGTAGAGTTGTAACGCCCCGAAACTCAAAGGAGCAGAGGGGAATATTTTGGGCCAATTTGGGTTCTGGCTGCAGGCACACGGCCTGGGACACGGGCGTGTCCCAGGGCGTGTCAAGCATGTGTCGACACTAAGGCGTGAAGTCGACACTTTGGTCTCGACATTGTGTCGAGACTGGGCACACGGCCTGCGACACGGGCGTGTCGCAGGGCGTGTCGACCCGTGTCGACACTTAGCCGTGAAGTCGACACAGTGCTTCGATGTTGTGTCGAGACACGGCACACGGCCTGCGACACGGGCGTGTCGCAGGGCGTGTCAACCCGTGTCGACACTCGTCCCGCGAAGTCGACACTTTGGTGTCGACAGTGTGTCGAGACATGGCACACGGCCTGCGACACGGGCGTGTCACAGGGCGTGTCGACCCGTGTCGACACTTAGCCGCGAAGTGTCGAGACCCTGTACACGGCCTGGAGCCCAGGCGTGTCAAGGTGACACGGGCAAGGACACGGGCGTGGCCTAGAACCCGTGCAGTGCTCGGGTTGAAAACGACGAAAAATCATGGGGTACACGGCCAGCTACACGGCCGTGTCAGGTGGAACACGGGCGTGTCAGCTCGAACACGGGCGTGTTCGATACCCGTGTGAGGTTCCAGGTGATTCGATTTTGACGGCGAATGAGGCACACGGCCCTGGACACGGGCGTGTGCCAGGCCGTGTTCGGTCCAGATTGGGCATTTCAGCCCCGAATCGAAGCCGTTCATTTCTTTGACTGAAGATCCAACGGCTGGGGGTTGTTCCTGAAGGGATATACCCGGGTTTTGACTTAGAAAACCCTCACTTTTTCCACTTGTTCTCTCTCCAAACCCTTGGAGAAAGAAGAGCTAAGGCAAGAAGAAGAGGAGCTAGATCCGCCATTGGAGGAGCTTCGGAGCTCCGAATCGCAAGCCGACTCCGGATCCGCGGAGGCAACGCTAGTGCGGTCATTTCCATCCGATTACTTTTCGATGGCGCCAAAGAGGACCGCAAGGGTAATGATCCTCATCTTGAGCATGAGTCGCTCTCTTTCTTTGCATAGGAAGCCCGCTCTCGCGAGTTTGCGGAGAGTTGGAGGCGTTCCTTCGGGTAGATATGTGAAGTCCCCGTTGTTTAGAGTCCGTATGCGAGAACGGACATAGGCATTTTGGTTGAAGCCTACCCGGACATGTTAGTTCGGATCGGTGATGTTGCATTGCATAAGGCCGGAGAAGACTCCGTGCTATTGGGTGTTTTTCGGGTTTTCTACGCGGTAGATTGCAGCAGGGAGCCTTGGGGACTAACCCAAAGGTGCACCCGGAAAACTGGGCGGACACGAGGTCTTGCCAACTTGGTGGCCTGAGAGCCAACTTGAACATAACGGGGTTATGTGTCTTGCGGTAGAATGGGACTCGGTGAAAGTTTGACCCGCACAAATGGCTTAAATTGCCGTTGCGATGTGAGCACGGGTTAGATGGAGCCGTACCCGCTTTATGTCGTTCGGGTTAGAGAGACCTAAAGTTACATGGCACTCGCCGTTGGCATAGATGGGGGTCTTCGGTGGTCAATGGCTTAAATTGACGTGACCAATACCATGAAGACAAATTGCTCATAGGAATGGCCGTCTAAGTGGCGGTGGTGAATCCGGAATGTTAATGGCTTTAATTGACGTGACATCGACCGGTTCACCGAGAATGTGCCCTGAGTGCACGGGGCGTGTGGCCGTGCGAGCCAACGCCTGTGATGAAATGACTATGGTTATAAATTGCTCGCTTATGCTAATGAAATGCAGGGAAGGAGCATCGCCGCCCCGAGTTGGGGGCGGGATCGTTATAATTTGGTCAACATTGCTGACCGTTGCCTTGTTTGCCACCGTGCGGTGGTTTGTTTGCTTGCAGGTGCAGCTGGACCGAGCGGTCAATAGCGGGCTAAAGCCCTTTTTGCGAAGCTGGCCCTCGAAGGCCCAAGTGGAAATGTTTTATGTTTTATTCATGTATGGCCGGCCTGCATGCCGAGGTTTGTAAATCATGTGTTAAACAAGTGGAACGTTCTGTAAGGCCTTAAGGCCGATTTTTGGGTATTTTGTAATAACATTCCTATTATCATGTTAGTGGACATTCATGCTTGTTGCTGGGTTCTTGTTTTGCAACTATTATATAAACTGCTTCCGCTAGAATGCTCTGTGTAGGACGTTGAGATTGGTTGGATGGTTTCCATAAGTAACCACCCGGTCTGTCTGTGGTATATGGCGTCGGGCCCCGGCCGGACCTACTGCTATATGCTATGCGACGGATAGGGGGCGTTACAGTATGCAACATCACCAATCCGGACCAAACTGTCCAGATGGGCTTCACACAGCATGCCTATTCCGTACTCCATTTCCGGATCTATATGCTAGCAAAAGGGGATTTCAAGCATCCACCCAAAGATTCCCAAAATCAGCCACCTCTTGGTGGGGGAAATCACAAAGCTATGCCAAAAAGAAGCCTTCACATGGCTAAGAAGAAAAGTCGTTACCCTTGACGACCGCTTCGGTGCCATGACTACAAAGCTTGCTTGAAAGACTCGCAAGAGCGTTTCCTCCGCAACGCCGGCTTCGGATTTCTCGTCGGTAACCAGCAGCACCACCAGCAGCAGCCCCCTTTCCTTCTTCCTCCTCCTTTCTCTCTCTCTTCCTCTCTTAACTCAAAGAAAGATCAAGGCCAAGTAAATGAGAATAACTTCTCAGATTTCGGCCTTTAGGAGAAGAGGAAAGAAGCTTCAGCCCTTGGATCCAGGCTGAAGGAATGGACGGCCACGATTCTGCCAAAAACACTGATTTTGACCCGACACGGCCTCTGACACGGCCGTGTGCTAGGCCGTGTGCCTCAAGCGGTGGTCAACCGACTTATCCAAACTAGTGACACGCCCATGGGACACGCCCGTGTCATGAGCCGTGTCACCAACACGCCTTCAGACACGCCCGTGTCTGTGGCCGTGTGCCTGGGCGGAAAAAATCCCAAAACATCCCGAGACTTCACACGGCCTGTGACACGCCCGTGTCCCAGGCCGTGTGCCCTGACACGGCACAAAGACACGCCCTGTCGAAATCCTTTGGCGGGCTGAGTTCGTCGACCCGATTTGACACGCCCTGTGACACGCCCGTGTCACAGGCTGTATTCAACCTCTCGACACTCAACACTCACGTCTCGACACTCGACGATCGTCGAGTAAAAATCATCGAGCACACGACACGGCCTTGGACACGCCCGTGTCCTGGGCCGTGTGCCTCCTCTCGACACATCGTCGAGCGAAAAAATCGTCTAGACAAAGGCCGATCGTCGACACAACCTCGACACGCCCTGCGACACGCTCGTGTCGCAGGCCATGTCAGCTGACACGCCCTGGGACACGCCCGTGTCCCAGGTCGTGTCACCCAAAAATTTCCTGTTTCCGAAATTTGGGCTGTTACAATCCTCCCCTCCTACAAGAAATTTCATCCTCGAAATTCAGACACAGGAAAGGCAACAGTAACCAGCAAGAAAACCGTTACAACATGCCAAATTTGATGTTACAACATCCTTGCTACAAATTACAAAAACAGCTCAGGGAACTCTTCTCGCATGGTTTGCTCTCGCTCCCATGTCAGTTCTTCACGGCCGCAGTTGTCCCAACAGACTTTTACCATGCCGACCGTCTTGTTCCGTAACTTTTTCTCGGCTCGATCTTCGATCTGAATGGGTCTAACTTTCGTTGTTAGCCCAGACTCCACCGACACACGATCACCCGCGATCACTTGAGCTGGATCTTTCACGGCTTTCCGAAGCACCGAGATGTGAAAGAGATCATGTAATCCACACAAGTCTGCCGACAGAGCTAGTCGATAAGCTGCTTCGCCAACTCGCTCAACCACTTCAAAAGGACCCAAATATCTTGGACTCAACTTTTTCAATCGTCGAATCCTGGAGACACCTTTGAATGGCTTGATCTTCAAGTAGACCCAATTGCCAACCGCAAATTCTACGTTCCGGTGCTTGGCGTTGTAGTACTTCGCTTGTCGATCTTGAGCAATAAGCAATCGCTCTCGAATAGTCCGTATGTTTGAGTTTGCTTCATCAACCTCATTTGGTTTAAAAACCCGGGCTTCGCCCGCTTCTACCCAAGCCAAGGGAGTACGACACTTCCTTCCATATAGAGCTTCATATGGTGCCATTCCAATGCTCGCCTGGTAGCTGTTATTATATGCAAACTCGACCATATAGAGATGATCGTCCCATCTCTTTCCGAAATCAAGGGCGCACATTCGGAGCATGTCCTCCATTGTGATGTTGGTACGTTCAGTTTGGCCATCCATTTGGGGATGAAAGGCTGTACTGAAAGTCAACTTCGTACCCAACAGTCGGTGAACTAGCCGCCAATCATTTGACGTGAATCGCCCATCTCGATCACTTACGATGCTCCGAGGAACACCGTGAAGCCGCACAATCTGGTCAACATATAACTTTGCCAAACTTTCAACTGAATCATCCTGCCTGTTCGGGAGAAAATGTGCTACTTTTGTTAGCCGGTCCACAATGACCCAAATGGAATCATTTCCTCGCTGCGATCTTGGCAACCCATGCACAAAATCCATGGAAATATCATCAAATTTCCACTCTGGGATTGGCAATGACTTCAAATAACCGCCCGGCTTTTGGCATTCCGCCTTCACCATCGCACAGGTTTGGCATTTCGAGACATAAAGGGCAACATCTTTCTTGAGCCCTGGCCACCAGAAAAGCTTCTTCATATCGTTGAACATCTTTGTGCTCCCGGGGTGAATGGAATACTTTGTATAATTCGCTTTATACATTAGTTCTTCCCTCAACTTCCCCACATTCGGGACGCACAAACGGCCCTCTTTTCGTAAAAGACCGTCAATCCAGGTGAAATTGCCCTCTGGCCCTTCATTCACATAGCGTAAGAGATCGTCATCCAACTCCGTTGCCCGTCGAACTCGGTCCGCAAGGTCACATTGCACCTCGATCCCGTTCAAACATGTAGTGGCAGTGGAACTCTTGTCAACACAATAGATCTCTAATGCTTCTAACTCCTGGATAAGACGTTCATCATGCCTTTGTAACCAATTCGCTCTAGCCGGTACTCGCCGACTCAAGGCATCCGCGACAACATTCCCCTTCCCGGGCGTATAGTGAATCTCGAAAGTGTAGTCCCCAAGGAACTCCAACCACCTTCGTTGTCGCATATTCAAGTCTTTCTGCTCCAAAAGATACTTTAGGCTCTTATGATCGGTATAGATCTCCACCTTCACTCCATAAAGGTAGTGTCGCCACAACTTGAGTGCAAAAATCACCGCCGCTAGTTCCAAATCATGGACGGGATAATTTTGCTCGTGCACCTTCAGCTGGCGTGAGCCATAAGCAATAACTTTTCCATTCTGCAGAAGAACGCAGCCTAAGCCGCTTCCTGAGGCATCACTATAAATCACAAATCCATCGGTTCCACATGACGAAGACAACACCGGCGCCGTGGTCAACCAAATTTTTAGCTCGTCAAAAGCTCGTGCGCACTCTTGCGTCCAAATGAACTTCTGATCTTTTCGCGTCAGTGTGGTTAGCGGCAGAGCGATCCGCGAGAAGTTTTCCACAAATCTTCGATAGTAGCCAGCAAGTCCAAGGAAACTCCTGACCTCGGCCACGGAAGAAAAGATTGGCCACTCCTGTATGGCCCTTATCTTCGCTGGATCCACTGCAATGCCCGCTCCACTCACCACATGGCCCAAAAATGCCACTGACGATAGTCAAAACTCGCACTTCGAGAACTTGACATATAGCTGATTTTGCCTCAACGTGTTCAACACCAACCGCAAGTGAATCTCATGTTCAGCTTCCGACTTTGAGTACACCAGGATGTCATCAATGAACACTATCACAAACAGATCCAGGTACTCATGAAAAATACGGTGCATCAAATCCATAAACACCGAGGGCGCATTGCACAGTCCAAATGGCATGACTGTGAACTCATAGTGCCCATAACGCGGTCCAAATGCAGTTTTGGGAATGTCACCTTCCCGAATTCTTAACTGGTAATAACTAGACTTCGGGTCCAACTTCGAATAGACGGTCGAGCCCACCAGCTGATCGAATAACTCATCAATCCGGGGTATCGGATACTTATTCTTCTCGGTCAGCTTATTCAGTTCACGGTAATCAATACATAACCGCAACACACCATCTTTCTTCTTTACAAAAAGCACAGGCACGCTCCAAGGTGACATGCTTGGGCGTATATAACCTTGCTCCAACATTTCTTGTAGTTGAACCTTCAATTCAGCCATCTCTTTTGGCGCAACGCGATATGGCGAGCGGGCCACAGGTTTCGCACCTACCACCAACTCGATTGTGAAGTCAATCTCCCGCTGGGGTGGTAGCCCAGGGAGATCCATGGGAAACACATCTGTAAATTCTGCCACAATCGGAACCTCGCACAAAGTGGCCTTAGGCTCAACAGCCTGAATTAGTGCAAAGTAACACTCCGCACCCTTCCGAACAGCTTTGACTACCTGGAGTGTAGACATCAACGTCCCGCCCACTCCTCGCATACCCGCGAACTTGGTCTCCTGTTCGGTATTCTGGCCCAACGTGATTTCTTTGGACTGGCAATCAATCATAGCATGCTGCTCCGCAAGCCAATCCATCCCAAAAATCACATCGAATTCCGATATTGGCAAAACAAATGCAGTTAAACGAAAATCCCGACTTCCTAACTGAACCGCCACATCGCAAGCTTGATCCGCAAGCATCCAACAGCCATTCGGCAACACCACTCTGACGCTATCTGTCTTTGCAAGACTGGGTATCCCAAGCCGCGTAATAAACTCACTAGACAGAAAAGAATGTGATGCACCTGTATCAAACAGTGCTCGCGCCAGCGTGTCCCGAATCATCACAAAGCCTATGACAAACATGTCACACACACAAACCGCAAACATAGGAGTACTAAGCAAAACATACAAACAAATAGCAGATGCAAAACTCAACGCATACCTGTGACAACGTCACTCTGCTTGATGGCCTCTTGCAGGCCAAGATTGTAGACCCGGGGTTGCGCCTGCGAGGCAGAGGAATCCACCACCGCCTTTCCTTTTTCCGCATAAGATGCTCCCGCCTTCTTTTCACTCTTTGACGGCATCCGACAATCTCGCGCAATATGCCCCATCCGGCCACAATTGAAGCAGATACGAGTGTCTGGCTTGGAGGTCGCCCCTCATGTTGCTCCCGTTGCAACTGATGAAGGAGCTTGTCCACTAGGCTTGGACTTCTTGCACCATCTCTTCTTATAAAATGGTTTTCCCGATCGGGGCGCCTTCCACTCCGGTTGCGTCACATCCAAAGCTCTCTTGCCTTGCACCCTTTTCATATCCTTTTCCAACGCGGTCGCGGTGTCAACCAACGCTTAGAAACCTTAGTTCACAGAACTTGACACAAGGAACCTCAGCTCGTCCCTCAGTTATTCATAGAACCGAATAGTCTTCCTCTGCTCATCAGCAAAAATAGAACCCGCATACCGCCCCAAGTGAGTAAATTCATGCAAATAGGCGTCAACACTGCCATCACCTTGGGTTAACCGTTGGAATTCATTTTCCATGGCTATCCGCTGAGCCGCAGGAAGGTGCTTCGCTAGGAAGAGCCGGGAGAATTCTTCCATCGATACTTGGGTTAACGGACGACCCGCCAAGTGATGCAACTCCATCTCATCCCACCATAACCGAGCTTCTCCTTCAAGCAAAAAGGTAACTAAAGTAACTTTCTAATGCTCCGTCGTTCCTGTCGCCGTCATCACTCGGTTGACGCGCGATAGCCAATCCTCATCCTGCGTCGGAGTTCCCGCTCCCAAAAACGTAGGCGGATGGAAAATCATAAACCGCATTAGCTGCTTCTCAGCCGCTCGAGGAGCCACAACCACTACAGGTTCAGGTTCCGGCCTCGCCGCCACCTGTTCTGGCCTCACAGCCGCTTGCTCCTGCCTAAGGGGCTGGCCTTGGATCATGGTAAATAAAGCCTCCGCAACTAAACGCACATGTTCCGCAGACGGTGGAGGTGTAGGCACCGCGGCTGGTGCCGTACTTTCATCAGAACGCTGGGACTCAGACGGCCCAACTCCACTCTGTGTCACCTAAAGGTGGACAAGACACACACATTAGCGGTCGTACCCAAGCAATCAACACAAAATCAGAACACACAGGTTCCTCAAACACATCAAGTTTGCATTCCTATCATGGACATTCAGGAGTTCATTCGTAGACTTTGGTTTGCACAAACACGTGCTCGCCACCCCACAAAAGAAGTCGGCCACGACTTCGAGAGGGAAAGACCAAGACGACCGATACCAAAAATGTAACAACCCCATCCGTTCATATGGTATATTCTAGAAGGTCCGGCCGGGGCCCCACAGGATATATCACAAAACAGACGGTGAAGGTACAGGATGATACCAGAGTAGCGCATCGCACCTAACACAAAGCATTCTAGCGGAAGCCTAGACTACAACTTGAACTCCTCATGAATGTCCAAACATAAAACTCCACATTTTATATATAGGAATGTCTTACACCAAGTCCAAAGAGTTGGCCTTATGGCCTTACATGGCTTTCAAACAGTGGCCTAAACAAATTGGCGCGCAGGCCGGCCACAAAAAAAGAAAACACACAATAACACAGATAGCCTTCGAGGGCTAGCAGCAGTAGCAGCAACAACAACAGGAACATCAACCTCTATGCATCCCGCTCGGCTCTCCAGCACCTGTCCAGGGACAATCCACCCAACGGTGGCAAACAAAAGCAACGGTCAGCATTCAGCTGACCGAATTATAACGACCCTACCCCTTCTCTCGGGGCAGCGGTATTCTTCCCTGCAGGCATAGCAAATCACAAGTATGGCAATATACATATCATCAAAATGTGCTTTCACGCACACAAGCCATCACAACCGTTCGCCACCCGGCCCAACGGTCCGTGCACTCAGGGCACATTCTTGGTGTTCTGGCAAATCTCTTGCCCACCACCGTATCAGGGTCACAACCCAACGGTAAATCTCTTGAGCATTTACTCCATGGCGTGCAGCCGGAGTTAGTCTTCCTCCACCGGGATGGCCCGTAGCCCCCCATTGTGTCATGACGCGCAGGCCGAAGACTATTGCTATGCGCTCCAACAGACCGCACCTTTTGGTCTCACGTCGGACGGACATAGCGCAGGTCGGATCCTCCACCCCCCGTTGCTCAAATCGCCTTGACTTCTCCGAGTACCGCGTACTCATGGCTATATCAAAGGCGCGGGTCGGTCTCACCAATCCTGTTCTTGGCATTCAAGCCTGGGTATTTCTCTATACCCATTTCTTTAACACAACAGCGGGTCTTTCCTGGGCCTCCCAGTACTTCCTGTGACTCTCTCCACAGGTGGACACCGCACAAGCACAAATGTCAGGGGTCTTTCCTAGCTATCATGCCAGTACTTCCTGTTACTCGCTTCACAGGTGGACACCCTACGACATCAAGCATCACAAAAGGGCTTTTCCTGGTCACACCAGTACTTCCTGTGCCTCATTCACAGGTTGGACCCAAAACATCACATGGCTATTTTTCCTGGGCTACCACTCCAGTACTTCCTGCTACTCCTTTTCGCAGGCATAACCCGTAGACTCCTTACACTACACGTTATCACGGAGCCTTCTCCAGTTCGTATGTAACATCACCAATCCAGACCAAACTGTCCAGATGGGCTTCACACAGCATGCCTATTCCGTACTCCATTTCCGGATCTATATGCTAGCAAAAGGGGATTTCAAGCATCCACCCAAAGATTGCCAAAATCAGCCACCTCTTGGTGGGGGAAATCACAAAGCTATGCCAAAAAGAAGCCTTCACATGGCTAAGAAGAAAAGTCGTTACCCTTGACGATCGCTTCGGTGCCATGACTACAAAGCTTGCTTGAAAGACTCGCAAGAGCGTTTCCTCCGCAACGCCGGCTTCGGATTTCTCATCGGTAACCAGCAGCACCACCAGCAGCAGCCCCCTTTCCTTCTTCCTCCTCCTTTCTCTCTCTCTTCCTCTCTTAACTTGAAGAAAGATCAAGGCCAAGTAAATGAGAATAACTTCTCAGATTTCGGCCTTTAGGACGAGGAAAGAAGCTTCAGCCCTTGGATCCAGGCTGAAGGAATGGACGGCCACGATTCTGCCAAAAAACTGATTTTGACCCGACACGGCCTCTGACACGGCCGTTTGCTAGGCCGTGTGCCTCAAGCAGTGGTCAACCGACTTATCCAAACCATTGACACGCCCATGGGACTCGCCCGTGTCATAGGCCGTGTCACCAACACGCCTTCAGACACGCCCGTGTCTGTGGCCGTGTGCCTGGGCGAAAAAAATCCCAAAACATCCCGAGACTTCACACGGCCTGTGACACGCCCGTGTCCCAGGTCGTGTGCCCTGACACGGCACAAAGACACGCCCTGTCGAAATCCTTCGGCGGGCTGAGTTCGTCGACCCGATTTGACACGCACTGTGACACGCCCGTGTCACAGGCCGTGTTCAACCTCTCGACACTCAACACTCACGTCTCGACACTCGACGATCGTCGAGTAAAAATCATCTAGCACACGACACGGCCTTGGACACGCCCGTGTCCTTGGCCGTGTGCCTCCTCTCGACACATCGTCGAGCGAAAAAATCATCGAGACAAAGGCCGATCGTCGACACAACCTCGACACCCCCTGCGACACGCCCGTGTCGCAGGCCGTGTCAGCTGACACGCCCTGGGACACGCCCGTCTCCCAGGCCGTGTCACCCAAAAATTTCCTGTTTCCGAAATTTGGGCTGTTACAAAACGTAAGTCCGCAGCCTAAACTCTCTCAACGCGCGAAAACAGAGAGTTGGAAATTTAGTCCCAACCCTCCGTTCCATCCTAACTACTCGGGGCTACCACAACTAAACCTAAACTGTAACTAACTGCAGCCTCACCCTAACTCTAGCTACCCACTGGACACCAAACCTCAGACAAAAGAGAGAACCTTGATTTAATTGTAAAAAAAACAATGAAGCAACCCATGACTGAAATGAAGGAAAAAGACATCCTATTACTCTAATTTCTAAGGAGGAAAAATAAAGAAAACAGGAGTATTGCACTGGAAATAAAAACAGAGTAAGGGTTAGAAATAATTTGGCAAGGGCAAGGGAGCCACTTGCCTCTACCTCCAGGAAAAATAACAGCTAACACCACAGCTTGGCACCGGCGGCAAGATCGGCCACCTAGAAGACCAAAAATGAAACTTGAGGAAAAAATAAAAGAAATCAGATATTCTCAACTCCTAGAATCAACCCTAAATCAAGAAAAACTTACATGGAAGGGAAGATCTAGACGAGAGCAAGCCAAAACTGCTATCGCATGAGAAAAACGAGCTTCCTCCCGCAAACACCGGCCAAAAGAAATCCACTGCCTCCTCTCAAAACCCTTCTGCTGGAAGCTCTCCAGACCCGGGAACGATGAAAATGAGGAGGAAAAACGGTTCACGGCAATAAAAGATGCTCTCAGGAGAAAAAGTACGGAACACGCCCAAGACACGCCCGTGACACGGCCCGACACGCCCGTGTCACGGGGCGTGTACTTACTCGACGAACGTCGATCTCCACTCGACGAAAACACGAGACACGCCCCAGACACGCCCGTGACATGGCCCGACACGCCCGTGTCACGGGGCGTGTACTCACACACCTACCCACTCGACGAATGTCGATCTCCGGTCGACGAAACAGGTGACACGCCCTGTGACACGCCCGTGTCACAGGCCGTGTACCAACTCAAACACCACTCGACGATCGTGGAGCGCCAATCGTCGAACAGAGAGACACGCCCCATGTCACGCCCGTGTCCGATATGACACGCCCATGACACGGCCGTGTTCTCACTAAAACTCCGCCTGACCACCATCGAGCGTAGCTCGACGAAGCGAAGGGGGACATGCCCTGTGACACGCCCGTGTCACAGGCCGTGTTCCTACCAAAAACACCCGTCGACCAGAAATCGTCGACCACAGAAAAAAAGAGCTCTACAAGAGCACGACACGCCCTGGGTCACGCCCGTGACCCAGGCCGTGTCACCCAAACTTACACACAAAAAAAGAAACCTGCTAACTCCTTAGCAAAAGACAAGGCACCAGCCTACAAGCTCGGCCACATCAGGCCACGCACAGCACAACAAACATTACAACTAACAAAAACAATCGTCGAAACGACGCGAAAACAATCGATCTCGAACTTCGACTAAAACTCGCACCGTAGCTAAACACCCAAGCTACGAAAACAACGGTGAGGTCGAAAACAACATCCGACGATCGCACGCTCGGGCTAACACCTCCCAAAGCCAAAACACAAGCATTTCCCTAAGAGGCCCAACCGAGTCACCAAAAACAGACTCCGGCTAGCTGGGGAAACTCGCCAACAGGCTACAACCAGGCTACACAAGGAACCTATAGAGCTAGGACCACGCTCTACAACGGCGAAGGGCCGAAAAATGCGTCATCGTAACGCCAATCCAAGATCAAACAAAACAAAGAAAAACTGGGGGCGTTACAGCCACTCCCCCTAAAAGAAAGTTTCGCCTCGAAACTTTATTCACAACACTCCTATGAAGAAGGAGAGAGAAAGAGCTAGGAAAGGGCAATATATATAAATGAAACAGAACATACCAGGCACAAGATCAGGGAAATAGATGAGGGTGAGCCTTCCTCATAGCCGACTCCAATTCCCAAGTTGCGCTTTCTACATCCTGATTCCTCCATAAAACTTTAACCATAGGAATACACTTCTTCCGCAACGCACGAACCTGAGAATCCAGAATGCAGACAGACACCTCCACATAAGAAAGATTCGACTCCAACTGAGGCACAGAATCCAAAACCTGCCTGCCATTCATCACACATTTCCGCAGCTGACTGACGTGGAAGATATCATGCACGCCAGGGAAATTTGCGGGCAAAGCCAGCCTATACGCTGATATCTCAATCCGCTCAACAATCCGAAACGGCCCCACGTACCTCGGGTCCAACTTCCTGTTCTTGCCAAACCGCTTGACTCCGATCAACGGGGAGACCTTTAAGAACACTGAGTCCCCCATCACAAATTCCATGTCCGATCTACGCCGATTGGCGTTCTTCTCATATCTCTCCTGGGCATTCCGAAGCTTTTCCCGTATAAGCTTCACCGCGGTTTCATCTCCTCGAGTGCTTCTGGTCCCAACAAAGGTCTCTCGCCAACCTCAGCGCAAAACAAGGGAGTCCTGCAGCGCCTCCCATACAAAACTTCAAAAGGAGCCATTTGCAAGCTTTCTTGATAACTGTTGTTATACGCAAATTCCATAAGCCGCAAGCGCTCATCCCATGCTCCTCCGTGGTCTAGAATATAGCATCAGATCTTTTCTTCCACAATCTGATTTACTAGCTCCGTCTGACCATTGGTCTGCGGATGATAAGCCGTGGAATATCTCAAATCTGTACCCAACCCTCTTGAAGGCTCTTACAAAAACGAGACATGAACCTGGAGTCTCGATCCGATATGATACTCACGGGTACACCATGCAATCTGATAACCTCATCCAAATACAGCTCGGCTATCTTCCTCATCGGATAATCGATCTTAAATGGTATGAAGTGAGCACACTTCGTCAATCTGTCTACGATCACCCAAACTGAATCATGCCCCTTAGGAGATCTCGGTAAGCATGTAATGAAATCCATCGAGATACTCTCCCACTTCCACATCGGAATCTCTAAGGGAGTCAGCTTGCCACCAGGCCTCCCATGGTCGGCTTTCACACGCCTGCAAGTGTAACATTCTGAAACAAATCTGGCTATGTCCCTCTTCATCCCATACCACCAGGCAATCTGCTTTAAATCATGATACATCTTGGTAGACCCTGGATGGTAGGCAACACTAGATCCGTGGGCTTCTCTGCACACCATATCCCGGATATCTCCAACCGCGGGGATGCAAAACCTACCACGGTACTTCAAGGTATCCACATCATCTATAGAGAAATCTGGTAATTCACCTTTTTCAGCTCGAAGATACAAATGCCGAAGATCGGGATCATCCTTCTGATGCAGTCTCGTAAGTGCAATCCACGAAGGTTTTGCCACTGCCAAGCTACTCTGCGAATCGCAGCTTCCCACAGAAATGTCCATCAAAAGGAACTCTTCCACTAGACGCTCGGCAGAGAGATTGAAAATCTTACCTGACTTCCGACTCAGGGCATCGGCCACCACATTCGCTTTGCCCGGATGGTACTGGATTTCAACATCATAGTAGGCCACATACTCCAACCATCGTCGCTGGCGCAGATTCAATTCTTTATGGGTGAAGACATACTTTAAACTCTTATGATCCATGAAAATCTTGAACTGCGCGCCATATAGCAAATGACTCCACAATTTCAACACATAGATCACAGCTGAAAACTCCAGGTCATGCGTAGGGTAATTCCTCTCGTGAGTCTTTAGCTGCCTCGACCTGTACGCAATCACCTTCCCGCCCTGCATCAATACGCAGCCCAGTCCGACATGCGACGCATCCACATATATATCATACTCACTATCTTCAGTAGGCAAAGACAAAATTGGAGCTTAACATAACCTTCTTTTTAGTTCCTCAAAAGCCTCCTCACACTTGTCATCCCATATGAAGGCTACATTCTTCTGCGTCAACTTGGTCAACGACGCAGACAAGGTAGAGAATCCCTCTACAAATATTCTATAATATCCAGCCAAGCCCTGGAAGCTTCTGACCTCTTTGGGATTAACAGGCCTCGCCCACTCCATAACAGCAGCGATCTTTTCTGGGTCCACCGATATTCCCTCCTTATTAACCACGTGGCCGAGAAAAGAGACTTGAGGCAACCAAAATTCGCATTTACTCAGCTTGGCGTATAGCCTATGATCTCTCAGAGTCGCCAAGAACAGCCGCAAATGCCGATCATGCTCCTCCGCATCTTTAGAATACACCAAAACATCATCTATAAAGACAATCACAAACTTATCTAGAAAGTCCTTGAAAACTCTGTTCATCAGATCTGTTGGGTACATTGGTTTAAATGTACCTGATTTGAAGAAGCCTCACCCTACTCAATGATATACATCAAAATGTATTTGATGTGTTTTGAGTTTAGTTGTGCAGGTTAAGTATTAGCAGGGAAAGCAGAAAAGATTCTAAGTCCATGTGTCGACACCCAGAGGGAAAGTGTCGACACTTAAGAAGACTTGTGTCGACACCCAGACAAGCAGTGTCGACACTTGGAGTAATTGTGTCGACACCAGGGATGCAGAGTCGACACCAGACAGAAAGTGTCGACACAAGGAGCTGTGTCGACACTCAATGAAGAAAAGTTTAGAGAAGCAGTGTCGACACTTAGCAGTAGTGTCGACACCTAGAGGAACTGTGTCTACATCAGAAAGTGTCGACAGAGATATGGAAGAAAGAAGTATTAGAATTTCTGAATGGAGCAACCCTAGACGAATCTGGATTCAAGATCAAGTCAAAGGTTCATGGAGAAAAGGTGAAGGTCTCACCTAAAAGTTTGAGAAAGGTCCTAAATCTACCAAGGACTAAAGAAGAAGAGAATGTTTCTGCTTCTACAACTAGGGAAGCTTTAACTCGGTGTGGTCTGGATTCCAATATGAAAATTGGATCAGTATTCAATAGAAAGGGGATGGACAACCAGGGAAACTTTCTCTCATAAATTGTTGGCAAGGTGATCTTGAGTAAGCCTGGAGGGCATGACAGGGTATCAGCCCATATGTTCAATCTTATGACAAGGATTATCTTCACACTGCAAACTGATTGGTCTGTTGTTGTCTTTGATAAGATTAAAGAGAGTATGAAGAAGCCCAACTTGGGTAGGATATTAAGTCTTTACTTGGCTGGTAGTATACCAGAAGTTATGAGTCAAGCTAAAGGCTCTAAAATCAATCATATGAGGAAGATGGACATAAGACTCTTCTCAAGATGGGATAGGGTCTTGACCAAGGAATTGCCAACACCAGAGAAAATAACTCCCCAAAAGAAGAAGAAGAAGATAGCCCTAGTGACTCAGGATTCATCTAGCAGCTCTGAGGAGCATGTTGTCTTCACTCCTGATGAAGAAGACACTGGAGATGCTGGGAAGTCTCCAGCTCAACAAGAGGTTGCAGAGAGGCAGGGGGAGCTACCTCAAGCTAGCCCCATTCACCAGGATTCTATCCAGGGGGAGCCACTAGTTGTGGAAGAGCCAACTCCACTAGAGAGTGAGCAAGCAACCCACACTATCCTTGAGGTAATCTCAGAAATCAATCAATTAGATTTCCTTATTGAGAGTGAAGTTATAATTGACAACTTATCTGATGTTAATCAGCAACCTCAGATTGATAGTCAACCCACAAATGTTGTCATGGAGGACACATCTGTTGAAGCTCAAGTGGAACCAACTCAAGTCACTGATGAGATAAGAGAATCTCCATCACAACCTCAACAAGAGTATACAATGGAAGATCTCTTCCTTAATCTAGATCAAACAGACTTTGAGAAGGAAAGTGCTGCTGCTGAGGAGGAGAAGTCCCAAGTTGAGGGGGATCAAGTAATACTTGTTGAAGAACCTCCAAGGAAAGAGCCAGAGAAGCAAAAAGCTGTTGAGGAGCTACCTAGGGAGAGGGTAGAGATAGTCAGCACATCTGCTTCTGAAGATGAGGAGACTGCAAGAGCAAAGAAAAGAAAATTCCAAGTCTTCAAGAGGAGGATCCAGACTTATAAGAAAGCTCTGCAAACAATAGTACCACAGCCAACACCACAGCCAGCACCATCAACAGATTTCAGTTCCTTGATGGTTGCTATGCAAATCAAGCTTGATGAGCAAAGGAAAGCTCTTGAAAAATATGTGGATGAAGGGAAAAAATCTCTACAGTTTGATCTGGCCCAGGACATTAAGTCCATAATGTAAGATCCCCCTCCCCCTTACCAAGGAGGGCTACCGGATCTTATGCCCAGAACCGCCGTCTTACGGTGGCACTAACTCACGGGTTAGTCGACACCGCAACACGCCGATTCTACCGGCTAGTACGATCATTAACCTGTAGGCCAATATGAGAAGAAAGAGGTAAACTGTATATAAAAACCATCAGTCCACAAGTCACAGTACAATCATGTAAAAGAAATGAATAGTACAAAAGTCCACAATATAGTACAAATGGAAGAGTAAAAAGGGCTTATGCCCAGTACATCAAATCTCTCTCTCACAAAATCATACTATTCATCAAATATAAAATTAAATCATTTAATCTATGCACGAATCTTAAAGTTAAAACCGACGGAATCGGTTCATCGTCCCCAAGGGTTTGACGGCCACGATTTCATATTCCTGGACGAGGTTGGCTGCCCTTTTCCGGCCAGCTGAGCCACCACCACCACCGGCGGATATCGCCACCACCTTCGTTAAGGTGGGGGCTAGCGTTTCCCGGCGGTGGGGCCGCCGGAGTTGGCTCCTCCGGCGAACCCGAGCAAGAAGAGAAATGCTCGATTTTCTCCAATTTCTCTCATGACATCGGGCTCAATTGAGCCCGATATCTCCCTAGATTGATCTAGAAACCTAGTACGGGAAGAGGCGAGGCGAAACCGACCTGAATCGAAGCTTGGTTGCGGGTCAGGCGGCGGTTTGCCGTGGTGGTGGTGCGCCGGCGAGCTCCACCCCGAAAGCTCAAATCTCCACCGTTCTCCATGATTAAGCAGTCGAATTCCACTCCTTTCGGCCTTCTGAAGCTAATGGTGAGCTCTGTTTGGACTGAGGTGGGCTATAAGTGGAGTTAACTCCAAGGTGAGCTCGGTTTGAGCATTGGAGGCTTCACCCATGGTGCCATGTGGCTCACTGCCTTGGTTTTCTGCTGGAATTGAAGAGGGGAGGTCAGCCACCTGGTTTTGGGCAGCCAAAACCAACTGATGGGTGTTGAAATTTGTGAAGTGGAAGTGGGTGACGGGTCAGGCCGTGCGGCCTGTGGCGGACAGCCTTGGCGGACTGGGCGGACTGGGCGGACTGCGGTTTGCGGCCTGGTGGAAAGTCTGGTGGAAGCCGGCTGTGTTGAGCGGGTTGTTGCATGGAGTCCGCGGTTTGGTGCGGCCTGGTATCTGCGGATAGAGAGGCTTGTGGACTGGTGCATTGCTCAGTGGCCGCGGGTGCAAGCTTGCGTTGTTGGCGGGTTGGTTCGAGTTCGCGGGAAGCCTTGCGGACTGGTGCGTCCGCGGTTTTGGCTATTGCGGACTGAGCCTAGAGCTTGGCTGAGGCCTTGTCAAGTTCTGGTGGCACAGCAGTCTTGCTGTGGAGACCGGTTGGCGGACTGGTGTTTGGAGTCCGGGAGAAAACTACTGCGGACAAGAGCGAGGTGCTCGCGGACTGATGGCGGATCTGTGCTGGAGTGTTTGGCGGACGAGGACTTGCGTCCGCCATGCTCGCACTGGCCCTTGATGGTTTTGGACTTGGTCACACTTGGTGTCAAGTTCATGATGTCCGCCGTATCCGCCAAGTCCGCTGTGACCGGGCGGACTGTTGCTGTTTGCCTTTGGTCGTGGACTTGTGGCGGATTGAGGTGTGGGTCTTGCGGACTGCCTCGGATTGGTGCGGACTGCCATTGAAGAGGGTGCTGTCCTGAAGCAGTTGGAGCTTTGCGGGCTGATGCCTTGTCCGCTTAGCTCAGGCGGACTGGAGAGGGTTCGTCAACAGTTGCCTTGCTCCTGGCGGTTTTCCTTGGTGGCCGGCTAAGTCCTCGCGGACTGAGCGGACGGTGTTTTGTGTTCGCGCAGGCTGGGGTGGTGTCGCTATCTCATGGGCGGTGACCACACTCCTCACCTGGCCTATAAATAGGACCCCCCTGGCACATCTACAGTAACCTGTGTAACGTGAGTGAACAGTAAATTGGGTTGGGCGAGTGCTGCGGTCTGTGTTTGCCAGTCCGCGCGGATTGATTCACGCTGACGGTTTGCTGTGTGCAGGTCGCGCGGATAACTTCAAGGAGCCAGGAGCTTGGCTTTGACTTCGGTCAGTGCTTGGAAGTGTGCGGTCTCTGCGGACTCAGCAGGAGGTCGCTCTGCGGCTTGTCAGTTCTGTTTCAACTTTCCCAGCTTCAATAACCTGTCCGCCGGCTTCAGGCGGGTAGGGGAGTTCCTCAGTTCGGGTTCAGCAGGAGGCGAATAACGGTCTGTCCGCGCGGCCTCGCGGTCTCGGCGGACTCCGTGGTATTCGGCGGATTGCAGCATAGCTTGGGCGAGCTCAGCGGTCTCGGCGGTCTCGGCGACCTCGCGGTCTCGGCGGACTGGAGTGCTGTCTGCCCGGCTTGTTTTTTGGTTCTTTCTGTTTACAGCTATAATACTAGCGAAATCATGTCTCGCTATGTATGCCTCGGATTGTAAAGAAGTGAATGCATAATAAGACCTTCTTGTGCTTCCATTGTTTTGTTGGGTGCAACCTCTAGTCCTTGGGTTTTCCGCAGGTTCAGCGTGCGAACTGGATAGTTCCGAAGATATTAATTTGGCGTTTGGGCTATCTTGCTGACCACGTTGAGAAAATTTAACATGGTATCAGAGCGAGGTTTCTGAGGTTGCGGTGGTTCAGTTGCGTGAGCGGAGGTCAGCCAGTGTTGTTACTCAGTGATTGAGTGGTGATCAACCTGTGTTGTTGCTCGGAGCTGCTGAAGGGTACCAACAGGTGATTGCAATGGAAGGAAGCTTAGCAAGAGGTCTGGGCATTGAACTCTTAACGCCGACTAACTATAAAAAGTGGAAGTCGTGCATGAAGAGTTATCTTCTAGGCGAGGAGCTGTGGGAAGTCGTCGGTGGAGACGACAGACAGGAAGTAACTGCTGCTTTCGGTACTGCTGACCAGGTGAGGCTCTGGAGAAGAACTAATGCTAAGGCAGAGTTCGTTCTGAAGAGAGCTGTCTCTCCGGAACTGTTTGATCACATCATTGGGTGTGAGTCGGCTGCTGATATTTGGACAACCATTGATGAGTTGTTCAATAGGAAGAATGTGGCGCGGCTTCAGTTCCTGGAGAATGAGTTGGCCAGGGCAACTCAGGGAGACCTTTCCATCTCCAGATACTTCTTAAAGATGAAGAGCTTGTGTGCTGAGCTGTCGGCACTGGATCCTGATGAGCCTATCTCTGAGGCAAAGATGAAAAGGCACATTTTCCGCGGCTTGCGGAAGGAGTACGTGGCCTTTGTTACGTCTGTTCAAGGGTGGGCTACTCAGCCGTCTCTGCTGGAGCTGGAGAATCTGCTTGCCTCGCAGGAGAGCTTAGCAAGGCAGATGGCTGGAGTGAGTCTGAATCAGGAAGGCAGCGAGGCTCTCTTCTCAGGCAAGAAGAAGGGATGGGAAGGGAAGAAGAAGAAGAAGGTGCAGGCCGCTGTTGAGAAGGAGACTTCAACTTCATATCCGCCGGAGAGGAGCAATGCTCCTAAGGACTGGAAGAAGAATCTGAAGTGCTACCGGTGTCATCAGCGAGGGCACTTCAAGCGGGACTGCAAGGTCAAACTGCAGCCTGGGCATGCTGCGGGAAAGGAGGAAGCTTGCTCGCGAAGTGAAGAAGCAGAATGGGGAGGAGCTTTCATGACGGGCACTTGTGTCCGGGCCTTATCTGCTGAGGACTTCAACAGCGAGTGGATCATCGACTCCGGGTGTGGTCATCACCTCACCGGAGACAAGTCGAAGTTCACCTCCATGCAGGCTTACTCAGGTAATGAAGCTATTATCACTGCTGATAATACTGTTTATGCAGTAGAGAAGGAGGGGGTCGTGTCTTTGGGTGGTGATCAGGGGCCACTCACGTTAAGGAGTGTGTATCACATGCCGGGCATGAAGAAGAACCTCTTCTCGGTGACCAATGCGGTGGACGCTGGGTATCACGTTCTGTTTGGGCCAACAGACGTGAGGTTCCTTCGCAACGTATCAGCAGTAAAGGCTGATGTTGCTCATGTTGGGAGGAGGGTGAAGAACTTGTTTGTTCTTTCTACCAGTGCCTATGTTGATAGGATGAGGGCCAATGATAGTGCGGCTATCTGGCATGAGAGGCTGGGGCATGTTGGCATGGACAAGCTAAAGGCAATAGCGAGTAGAAGTCTGGTGAGGGGGTTGCCGATGTTGTCCTCCTTTGGTGATGGGCATGTTTGTGCGGGCTGTCAATACGGTAAGGCACATCGCCTTCCGTTTGATAAATCTCAAACAAGGAGCAAGAAACCATTGGAGTGTATTCATGGCGACCTGATGGGACCGACTGTTACTGTCAGCCTTGGTGGAAGCAAATACATGCTTGTCTTGGTTGATGACTACTCAAGGTATACTTGGGTGTACTTCTTAAAGGAGAAGTCGGAAGCCTTCCGTTTGTTCGTGGAGTTCAAGGAGTTGGTAGAAGGCCGGCTTGGCTTGCGGATTAAGAAGTTTAGAACTAATAACGGGGGGGGAGTTTGTCTCTTCCGAGTTTTCTAACTTCTGCAGGAAGCACGGGATCCAACGGGAGCTTACTTGTTCTCACACTCCACAACAAAATGGGGTAGCGGAGCGGAAGATCCGTCATCTGACGGAAACCTGCAAATGCTGGCTGCATGCGAAAGATATCCCGAGGTCCTTTTGGGCGGAGGGAATGTCTTGTGCTGCTTATGTTATCAACCAGATGCCACTCAGCCCTATCAACATGAAGACTCCTATTGAGCTGTTGCTGAAGGAGAAGCCGAGTGTTGGACACTTTCGGGTGTTCGGTTCAACTTGCTACGTGCATGTCCCGGATGCTTCACGGACAAAGCTGGATGCGAAGGCAAGGAAACTTGTCTTTGTTGGCTATGATGAGCGGAAGAAGGGATGGAAGTGCATGGTCCCTGTGACGAAGAAGTTCGTGGTGTCAAGAGACGTTGTCTTTGACGAGCTGACGTCATATGGAGGTGGCTCGGTGGAGCCTACCGGAAGTAGCAAGGTTGAGGAAGCACCGGTGGAGGCTGCTGAAGGCTTGGAAGAGGAGCTTGCTGTTTCACCAGCAGCTCCTGTTGCTTCGAACTCTGAGGCTGAGCCTTCTGGCTCAGGAAGCAGGGGGAGCACTGCTCAATGCTTGCCCCAAGTAGGAGTGGAGCCTGAAGAAGCAACGGAAGCCGTGAGCAAGGAGCCGTGTCTTTAGAGATCGAAGAGGGTGGTTAAGCCACCGGCTCGGTACTGTGATGGGAATGCAGTGAGCTTTGTCTCCTGCTTCTTTGCAGGTCCTCTGGATGAGCGAGAGCCTGCAAACTTCAACGAGGCCGCTGGAGTAAAGGAGTGGGAAGGTGCCATGAAGGAAGAGATTGATGCTCTGAAGAAGAATGAAACCTGGGACCTTGTGCCCAAGGTTGATGGCATTACTCCGGTTACTTGCAAGTGGGTGTATAAGTTGAAGAAGAAGGCTGATGGGAGCATTGATCGGTTCAAGGCTCGCCTGGTCGCTAGAGGATTCTCACAGCAGTATGGAGAAGACTATGAGGAGACATTCAGTCCAGTTGCGAAGATGACATCTGTAAGAGTGGTGATCGCCTTGGCTGCTAGCAAGGGATGGAGGTTGTGGCAACTCGATGTGAAGAATGCCTTTCTTTACGGAGAGATTGACAAGGATATCTTCATGGATCAGCCGCTTGGTTTTGTCTCTGAGAAGCATCCGGACTATGTCTGCAAACTCAGGAAGGCTCTCTACGGGTTGAAGCAAGCTCCAAGAGCGTGGTATGGGAAGATTGCAGAGTACCTGCAATTCTGTGGATACTTTGCTTCTAACTCGGATTCTAGCTTGTTCATCAAGAAGAAGGGAGTAGTCTTGGTCCTACTGTATGTGGATGACATGATCATCACAGGGAATTCGGAGGAGGAAGTAGCAAGGCTCAGGGCTGAGCTAGCTATACGATTCGAGATGAAGGACTTGGGAGAGTTGCATCACTTTCTCGGTCTGGAAGTGGAGAGGAAGGAGTGCGGGATTCTCATTAGCCAGAATGGATATGCTGATCGTATTGTGAAGCGGTTTGGCATGGGCGAAGGGAAGAAGTGCTCTACTCCACTGGAATCTGGGCTGAAGCTTCGACGAGATGAGGGAAGGGTTCTTAATGATCCCTTGGTGTTCAGGGCTCTTGTTGGGAGCTTGATCTATCTGACGATTACAAGGCCGGATATAGCTTATGCTGTTGGCCGAGTAAGTCGGTATATGGCTGAATCGAGGAAATCTCATCTGGTGGCGGCGAAGGGAATTTTGAAGTATGTCAAGGTGACTTCTGAGATGGGACTCCTCTATGGAAGGGATGCGGAGTTTGCGTTGCTCGGGTACACGGATGCTGACTATGGCGGTGATTCAGATGATCGGAGGTCTACTTCAGGTTATGTGGTCACTTGCGGCTCAGCTAGCATCTCGTGGTGTAGCAAGAAGCAAGACTCGGTGTCAGTTTCAACCACGGAGGCGGAGTATAAGGCTTCGGCCTTAGCAGCTCGGGAAGCCGTTTGGTTGAGGAGACTTATAGAGGATGTCCATGAAGAAGTGCAAGGGCCTACTTTACTCCGGGGTGACAATGAGAGTGCTCTCAAACTGGTTAACAATCCAGTGTGTCACGCCAGGACCAAGCATATAGAGATTGATCACCATTTCATCAGGGAGAAGGTGTTGGAAGGATCTCTGTTGGTAGGGCATGTTCGGAGTGAAGATAATCTTGCTGACATCTTCACGAAGCCGCTGTCGAAGGGGCCCTTTGAACGCTTACGCAGCTTGCTAGGCTTGGTCACCACTTCTCACTTCAAGGGGGAGTGTTGAAATTTGTGAAGTGGAAGTGGGTGACGGGTCAGGCCGTGCGGCCTGTGGCGGACAGCCTTGGCGGACTGGGCGGACTGGGCGGACTGCGGTTTGCGGCCTGGTGGAAAGTCTGGTGGAAGCCGGCTGTGTTGAGCGGGTTGTTGCATGGAGTCCGCGGTTTGGTGCGGCCTGGTATCTGCGGATAGAGAGGCTTGTGGACTGGTGCATTGCTCAGTGGCCGCGGGTGCAAGCTTGCGCTGTTGGCGGGTTGGTTCGAGTTCGCGGGAAGCCTTGCGGACTGGTGCGTCCGCGGTTTTGGCTATTGCGGACTGAGCCTAGAGCTTGGCTGAGGCCTTGTCAAGTTCTGGTGGCACAGCAGTCTTGCTGTGGAGACCGGTTGGCGGACTGGTGTTTAGAGTTCGGGAGAAAACTACTGCGGACAAGAGCGAGGTGCTCGCGGACTGATGGCGATCTGTGCTGGAGTGTTTGGCGGACGAGGACTTGCGTCCGCCATGCTCGCACTGGCCCTTGATGGTTTTGGACTTGGTCACACTTGGTGTCAAGTTCATGATGTCCGCCGTATCCGCCAAGTCCGCTGTGACCGGGCAGACTGTTGTTGTTTGCCTTTGGTCGTGGACTTGTGGCGGATTGAGGTGTGGGTCTTGCGGACTGCCTCGGATTGGTGCGGACTGCCATTGAAGAGGGTGCTGTCCTGAAGCAGTTGGAGCTTTGCGGGCTGATGCCTTGTCCGCTTAGCTCAGGCGGACTGGAGAGGGTTCGTCAATAGTTGCCTTGCTCCTGGCGGTTTTCCTTGGTGGCCGGCTAAGTCCTCGCGGACTGAGCGGACGGTGTTTTGTGTTCGCGCGGGCTGGGGTGGTGTCGCTATCTCATGGGCGGTGACCACACTCCTCACCTGGCCTATAAATAGGACCCCCTGGCATATCTACAGTAACCTGTGTAACGTGAGTGAACAGTAAATTGGGTTGGGCGAGTGCTGCGGTCTGTGTTTGCCAGTCCGCGCGGATTGATTCAGGCTGACGGTTTGCTGTGTGCAGGTCGCGCGGATAACTTCAAGGAGCCAGGAGCTTGGCTTTGACTTCGGTCAGTGCTTGGAAGTGTGCGGTCTCTGCGGACTCAGCAGGAGGTCGCTCTGCGGCTTGTCAGTTCTGTTTCAACTTTCCCAGCTTCAATAACCTGTCCGCCGGCTTCAGGCGGGTAGGGGAGTTCCTCAGTTCGGGTTCAGCAGGAGGCGAATAACGGTCTGTCCGCGCGGCCTCGCGGTCTCGGCGGACTCCGTGGTATTCGGCGGATTGCAGCATAGCTTGGGCGAGCTCAGCGGTCTCGGCGGTCTCGGCGACCTCGCGGTCTCGGCGGACTGGAGTGCTGTCCGCCCGGCTTGTTTTTTGGTTCTTTCTGTTTACAGCTGTAATACTAGCGAAATCATGTCTCGCTATGTATGCCTCGGATTGTAAAGAAGTGAATGCATAATAAGACCTTCTTGTGCTTCCATTGTTTTGTTGGGTGCAACCTCTAGTCCTTGGGTTTTCCGCAGGTTCAGCGTGCGAACTGGATAGTTCCGAAGATATTAATTTGGCGTTTGGGCTATCTTGCTGACCACGTTGAGAAAATTTAACAATGGGGTGGCCATGTGGCCACCATTTTCTTCATTCCCCTTTCTCTCTCCTCTTCTCCTAAAATTCCAATTTTACCCCCTTGCATGTATTCTCTCTCCTGATTTAGAGGGGTAGGACTGGTCTTGTTCACTTGGGCTGACTTTGGGCCAATTTTAGTGGGCTTGGTCCAAGGGAAATGGCTTGGCCTTCATTTCACTCTTTAGGTCAATTTGTTGACCAAATTGACATAGGGAGTTGACTTGGTCAACCATGGTGGGTGGACTGACCCTACTTGGTGGAAATGGGTCTAGTGGCACCACCCAACTTGGTTTGGGTCAAGGGGGTGCCCTACTTAGGTTAATTAGGCCTATGAGTGTGGGTTTGACCAAATTAAGCCCAAGGTTGACTTTGGTCAATTGGGGTCAAAATGTTGATCCAGTGACATACCTTAGGGTCCACTTAGATTGTCTTTAGGGTTAGGGTAATGTGGTGGGGTCATGGTGTGGCTAGGGTCCCTAATTAGGCTAGTTTGACCTAATTTGACTAAGGTCTTATAGTGGGCCCCACATGGCTACCACCCACTACCTAGGGTAAAACCTAGTTGATCTCCTTAAATCTCACCCCATGCCTAACCCAATCTAAGTTGAGGGGTCCAGAAGTAACATGGGATGTTACAAATTCCAATAAACAAGAAAATAATTTCGTCCCCGAAATTTAAGTTCGGGTCTACGGGGTTCTATTTGCAAGAATCATCAAGAAATTTAAAGACATAACTTAAATGTACCTGATGTGAATAGCTCCGGGTGTTGCTCCAGCATCAGATCTCTCGGCTCCCAAGTGTGCTCCTCCCGTCCATGGTTGGACCACAGCACCTTCACAAGAGGGACCTTCTTCTTCCGCAACACTCGGATGGCTGTATCGTCAATCCGGATCGGCTCCAATCTCACTGATCTGTCAGGCTCTACCGGTCCGGCTGTAGTAGTGATGTGCTACTCCGGCCGAAGGAGAGCTTTTCGCAAGGAAGAGACATGGAAGACGTCATGTAATGCACCCAACTCCGGTGGCAGCTGCAGTCGGTAAGCCAAGGGGCCGATCCGCTCCAGGATCAGGTATGGCCCCATGTATCGTGGACTGAGCTTCTTGTGCCTCCGTAGCCGAGAAACACTGTGTACTGGACGTATCTTCAAGAATACCCTGTCTCCAACCTGGAACTCCACCTTCCGGTGCCGAGCATCATAATACTTTGCCTGCCTGCTCTGGGCCTCCAGTAGCCGATCCGTGATCAATCGAATCTGAGCCTCAGTGTCCTCTATATAATCAGATCCCAGAGCCCTGGTATCCACATCCTGAACCCATGACAGCGGTTTCCGACATCTCCTCCCATAAAGCGCCTCGTATGGAGCCATCCTGATGCTAGCCTGGTGGCTGTTATTATACGAGAACTCAATCAATGGCAGCAGCCTCTCCCAAGGCCTCCCCGTATCCAATATGCATAATCTGAGCAGGTCCTCCATGGTCCGGATGGTCCGCTCGGTCTGTCCGTCGGTCTGCGGGTGGAAGGCGGTACTAAAAGTAAGCCGAGATCCCAAGTAAGCATGCACGGCCCTCCACTCGCTCGAAGTGAACCGACCATCACGGTCCGAAACAATAGTCCTGGGGATGCCATAATATCTGACGTACTGCTCCACAAATAATCTCACCAGAACTGCAACTGGGGCATCCTTTCGAACTGGAATAAACCGCGCTACCTTGGTCAATCTGTCCACTATAACCCATATGGAATCATGCCCAGAGTGGGAGCGAGGCAACCCGTGTACAAAGTCCATAGCAATGTCCTCGAACTTCCACTCTGGAACTGGCAGTGGCTGTAGTAAACCTCCTGGGCCCTTGCATTCCGCCTTCACACGCTGGCAGGTCTCGCAATGGGTCACAAAATCCGTGATCTCCCTCTTCATCCCGGGCCAATACATAGACCTCCGCAAATCTGCCCACATCTTGGTGATGCCGGAGTGCACTGAATATCTCGAGCAATGTGCCTCTCGGAGTATGTCCTCCCGGATACTGCCTCCTGCTGGTATGTAGATGCGTCCCCGGAACCTAAGAAGATCATCCTGTAGCATGTAATCCTCGACCCTGCCCCTCTCTAAGGCACTGAAAATCGGCTGTAATGCAGCATCCAGCCTCTGATGTGCTCGGATGCGCTCCTGTATATCATCGCCGCTGATCACTGAGCTCAAATACTCTCTATATACGACTGGCTCGGTCTCGGACACCATGGTGATGTGCATGTCCTCCATCATCTGTAGCAGCTCTAAAGACATCAATCGGGGCTCCGGTCCAGAAGTGCCGGCCCTCCTGCTCAAAGCATCCGCAACCGTGTTCGCTTTCCCCGAGTGATAGTGGATCTTGTAATCATAATCACAGAGGAACTCCAGCCACCTCCTCTGTCTCAGGTTTAGGTCCTTCTGCGTATCGATATACTTGAGATTCTTGTGATCTGAAAAGATGTCACAATGAATCCCGTATAAATAATGCCTCCATATCTTTAGGGCGAAAACCACAGCCCCGAGCTCTAGATCATGTACTGGATAGTTATGCTCATGCTTCTTCAACTGTCTCGAAGCATAAGCGATAACGTGTCCATGCTGCATCAGGACTGTACCCATCCCCTGATAAGAGGCGTCCGTGTAAATCTGGAATCCTTCGCTCCCGGATGGAAGCGCAAGAATGGGGGATGAGATGAGTCGGTCCTTCAGCTCCTGAAAAGCCGTCTCACACCGCTCTGACCAAACAAAATCTGTGTCCTTCTTCGTCAAGGACGTGAGGGGGAGTGCTATCCTCGAGAACCCCTCCACGAATTTGCGGTAATACCCTGCTAGTCCCAAGAAACTGCGGATGTCAGATGCGGTCTTCGGCCGTGGCCAATCCCTCACTGTCTCTATCTTGGCTGGGTCCACAGCTAACCCAGCCCCACTGATCGTGTGCCCCAGGAAGGACACCTCCTGCAACCAGAACTGGCACTTCGAAAATTTTGCGTACATCTGGGTCTCCCTCAGCCTCTGCAAGACCTGTGCCAAGTGCTCCGTATGCTCCTCCTGAGTCCGAGAATAAATAAGGATGTCGTCGATGAATACAATCACGAAGCGGTCTAAGAAAGGCTCGAAAACACGGTTCATTAGACTCATGAATGCAGCAGGAGCATTCGTGAGCCCAAAAGGCATCACCGTGAACTCGTACAATCCATAGCGCGAACTGAATGCCGTCTTCGGTATGTCCTCTTCCCTGATACGGAGCTGATAGTAGCCGGATCGCAAATCTAACTTGGAGAACCAGAATGCTCCCTGTAGCTGGTCAAATAACTCATCTATCCGAGGCAGAGGATAGGTGTTGCGGACCGTCAACCGGTTCAGCTCCCGGTAATCTATACATAATCGCAGTGATCCGTCCTTCTTCTTCACAAAGAGAACTGGCGCTCCCCATGGCGATGAACTAGGCCGCACAAATCCTGACTCGACTAGCTCCTGTAGTTGAGTTCTGAACTCTGCTAACTCCGTGGGAGCCATCCTGTAGGGTGCCCGGGACACCGGCTTCGCTCCCGGTACTAGCTGAATCCTGAAATCCAAATCTCTAGCAGGCGGTAGCCCGGGCAATTTCTCCGGGAATACGTCGGCGAAATCCCGAACCACCGGAATATCTGAGATAGTCGCCTCTGTTCCCACCATCTCGAAGCAGACAATATAGACTTCTTCACCCTGCTCATAGGCCTTCACAGCCTGTATAGAAGATAACAGTAGGTGGCAGATAGGCTGGATACCTTCAACGATAACATGAGAGTCGCCATGTCTTAGCGTGATCCTCCTGGACGGACAATCTATCTGGGCATGGTTCCGATGCAACCAGGCCATGCCCAAGATCAAATCAAAGTCCTGCAGCTTCAGAATGGTTGCCGGCGCCTCAAATGCCTTGCCGCCAATCTCGGCCTCCATATCATAATGTGCAGTGGTCCGCAGCTCCGACCCATCGGGTAGACGCACCCTCATCTCTAGTCCAGGGAACCTCTCCACGCCTTCGAGTCCGTCAATGAAGGCCTCGGATACGAACGAGTGTGAAGCACCCGTGTCAAAAAGAGTATGAGCGGGCTTGCCGCTGATCATAACTATGCCTGAGGTTTGTTTATGCGAAAGTTAATTGTTATCCTATAGTTCCAGGTACTATATATATATCATTGAAATCCAAGAAAATTCATAATTAACTTCAGGTACCTGTGATAACCTCCTCGGGATTCCTCGGCTCTGTGAGGTCCAAGGCGTATATCTGCTCCTGCTCGCGTCTCCTGCCGTGATATCCCCGACCTCGGCCTCGTCCTCGGCCTCGTTGTTGGGTACATTGGTCAAATGTACCTGATTTGAAGAAGCCTCACCAAACTCAATGATATACATCATAATGTATTTGATGTTTGTTTGAGTTACTTGTGCAGGTTAGGTATTCACTAGACTGAAGCTAAAAGTTTCTAAGTCCATGTGTCGACACCCAGAGGGAAAGTGTCGACACTTGAGAAAGCTTGTGTCGACACCCAGACGAGCAGTGTCGACACTTGGAGTAATTGTGTCGACACCTGAGAAGAAGAGTCGACACCAGACAGAAAGTGTCGACACTTGGAGCTGTGTTGACACTCAGTGAAGAAGAATGCAGAAAAGCTGTGTCTACACTTAGCAGAAGTGTCGACACCCAGAAAAGCTGTGTCTCCACTAGAAAGTGTCGACACTTGGAGTTGTGTCGACACTCAGCAAAATTCTGCAGAGACCAAGGACAAGTGTCGACACTCAACACAATGTGTCGACACTCAAACAGCAGAGTCAACATATGAAGAATGTGTCGACACTCAGCACAATGTGTCGACACACACACAAAGGAGTCAACACTTGAAGAAAGTGTCGACACCCAGCACAATGTGTCGACACTTAGTTGAAGACTCTACACTTGAAGAAAGTGTCGACACAAGGAGCTGTGTCGACACTTAGCAAAGAACAGAAAAGTTTACAAAATATTCTAAGTACAAGTGTCGACACTAAGGGAATGTGTCGACACTCAGCTGAAGAAACAAAATTGAAGACTTGTGTCGACACCAAGAAGCAGTGTCGACACTTGACAGTTTCAACACATGAAGATGTGTCGACACAAAGGAGATGTGTCGACACTTAGAAGAATACAGTTAAAGAATGAAGAACAAGTACTTGTGTCGACACTCAATTTCAGTGTCGACATATGCAGAAGTATCTGTGTCGAGACATACAAGGAATTGTGTCGACACCTTGTAGACTTGTGTCGACACTTACACAACATGTGTCGACACTTAGTCTATAAGTGTCGACACTTAAGAACAGAAAGTCTCGACACTATCTGACAGTTAGAGAATTTCAAGAAGTGACTGGTTGACATGACAGCTGCCGATCCAGCCGGTCTACAGCAACTGTCAGAGAAGTCAAAAGTCTGTTATGAACCGGACCAGCCGGTTACCATGAAGGAAGCCTATAAATAGGCACCCATAGTTTACAGAAACGTAGTAGTTGTCATAAGAATTACAAGTTGTTCTTTCAAGTAGTGAGAATAATTAAAGTGGTTGATCAGATTATTCAAGTAATCAGAAAAGTGATACACAGAGGATCAACACAAGAAGATCTGACAGTCCAACTGCAGATCTAAGAAGTTGGAGAGAGAGAGCTCCAATCAAGAATTCAGTCTTTGGAACTAAGGCTGAGAAGAAGGATTCAGAATCATCTGGATCTCAAGAAGCAGAGGTCAAGGATCAACTGCAGAGGATTCAGACTAATTCAGTTCTACTCAAGAAGCTTTGAAGGAAGCTAAGTCAGTTTGGATCTAACTGAGTTCTTCCAAGAACTCTTCAAGAAACTCTCAACTCCTCTCTTATTTTTTGAGTTGTAGAGTTAGTTATTGTAATTCAATCTTAACTTGTAGGATCCATTGGATCTGAGAGAATTGTAAGCCTATATTATAAAGGCTGAGGGTAGGGCTTGGTTGCCTGAGTGTAGGAGTTGAAGAACTCTGAGTGTAGGCCTTCATTGGCTGAGTGTAGGCCTGGGTGGCTGAGTGTAGGCCTTGGTGGCTGAGTATAAGGCTTTGAGCCTGAGGTGTAGGAACCTAGTTGGGTTCTGAGATAGTGGAGAAGTTTGGCCGAATCTAGTACACTGCTAGATAGGCGAAGGGGGAAAGTGGATGTACCCAAAGATTGGGGAACCACTATAAATTTGTGTGTCTGCTGTGCTGTGCTGTGCTGTGGATTAACTGTTTATATTCTGTTGTTGTTGTTAGCTGTATAAATCTGTGAGATAACTGTCTTGCTGCCAACTAAGTTTTAAAAAGGTTTAGGTCACCTATTCACCCCCCCCCCCCCTCTAGGTGTTTAGGTACCATATCTTTCAAGTGGTATCAGAGGGAGGTTACTCAAAAAGGACTAACTGTCTGAGGAGATCCAGTTTGGCAGATTCAGTGTAAGTCAGAACACAGTTTCAAGAAAATCAAGAAACATGGGTTCTTCAGAGAATCACAAGGAATTGGGTTCAATGAAACTGCCCATATGCAGAAAAGAGATTTTTGGAATCTGGAAAGAGAGGGTAAGGCTATTCATGGAAGCCTCTGACCCTAGAATCTACATCACAGTCAGAGAAGGGCCATATGTGCTCATGAAGATCTCAGTATTGGATGCAAATCAGAGGACTCCAAAGGATTTCTCTGAGATGACCAAGGATGAAATTGTCCTAGCCACTATGGACAAACGGGCACAAAACATAATAGTAAGTGCTATTGATGATGCAACTTTTCAGAACCTAATTCACTGTAAAACAGCAAAAGAAATGTGGGATACCCTCATTGTCTATATGGAAGGTTCTGAAGAAGTTAGGCAAGATAGGAAGTCCTTGCTTAATCAAGAGTATGAGAGCTTTAGGCAAGGAAGAGGAGATAGCATCACTGAATGCTACAAGAAGTTCTATAGAATTGTTAATGAACTCATGTCCTATGGAAGAGAGTTCACTAACTATGAATTGAATGATAAGTTCTTAAGGTCACTAACCAAAGATTGGGACACCAAGATCTGTGCCATCAGAGAAATGGCAAAGTTGGGAGAAATTTCTCCTCCCACACTGTTTGGCAAGTTGTTGTCTTATGAGATGCAGCTGTCAGTGAGAAAAGAGGAGGAAAAATCAACAAGGACTGAGCACAGGGAAAGGACTGTTGCCTTCAAGTCAGAAGTACCTAGAAAGGGCAGGACTAAGTCATCAACTCCTCCTCCAGAGGTAGTTGAATCAGAATCTGATGAGTCTGTTAGCACAAAGTCTACAAGCAGTGAAAGTGATGAAGACTTTGCTGCATTCACCAGACATTTTCAGAAATTCCTGAAGAAGAAACAGTGGAGGTCCAGACCTTCATTTTCCAAAGGGAAAGAAGTCCAGTATCAGGAGAAGAAGCCTTCAAAGAAGGACAAGAAAAAGACAAAGACTAGCAAGGCAACTGGGTCTAAGATAGTGTGTTACTGCTGCAATAGACAGGTCATGTTATTGCAGATTGTCCTGAGAAAAGAAAAGAATCCAGTGACAAAAAGAAGACTCACTTCAAAGGAAAGAAGGAGAAGTCCTTTGTTGCAAAGAATGAGAAGACTCTTTCAGACATTTCTTCTTCAGACACTGAGACAGATGTTGAAGCCTACATAGGGCTATTTGCTGAAGAAGAAGAAGAGTTTATGCAGATCATGGAATCAATCTATGAACAAGAAAAGTGTCAGTGCCAAGGACTGATGGCATTGACTGAAAGTACCAAAATCCTGGAGCAGCCAGGACCTAGTCAGGTACAAAGTCCAACTCAAAGTTCAGATTCCAGTTCTAGTTCAGAGTCAGATTCATTTTCATCAAGTGATGGAAGTGTTTCTGAATCTGAGGGAGATATTCATCAGCTATTAGATGAATATAAAGTACTGTTGCAAGCCTATAAGAAAAGCAAGACCCTAGCCAAAAGTCAGGCAAAGGAGATTGCTGATCTCAAGGCAGCTGCAACAGATTTTGAGAAGAAATTTGATCAAAAGCTCAATGAGGTAGCCAGGCTGAAACACATCACTGTGATTCAGATGGGAACTATCACTTATAAAAATGATCAAATTAAGAGACTGGAGATCAATCTTCAGAAGGAGAAAGAACTTGCTGCCAGGCTTTTCAAAACCTAAATCAGTACTACCATTAATTGATGAATTTGTTCATCAAAAAGGCAAAGCTGGACTAGGTTTTGTTAGACCTGCAGGGACTGTGCAGTCCAAGTCCAAGTCCAAGGGCAAAGCCCCAACATTCAACAAGCCTGCTGTAGACAAGACAGCAAAGGTTGTACCTAAGCAAAGGTACAACAATTTTGAATGCTGGTGCTGTGGCAAAGTTGGCCACTTTGCCTTGGACTGTTGGCACAATGCAAGTGCCATTGGGAGTAGCAAGCTACCTGGTTGAAAGCCAGTAGGTAGTGTTGTAAAGTTGCAAACTAACAATCACCAAGGACCCAAGATTACTTTGGGTTCTAAGGTTCATTAATTTGTTTTGCACGTGAGTCCAAGTGGCCATACCCCTACATGGTACTTGGATAGTGGATGTTCCAGACACATGACTGGAACTAGGGGACTACTGAAGGATTTCATTCCAATCAAAAATGGTCCAAAGGTGACCTTTGGTGGTTCTGAAAAAGGAATCATCAAAGGGTTTGGTAACATTTCCTCAAACTTAGTTACCATTACTCATGTGGCTTATGTTAAAGGGTTGAAACACAACCTTATAAGTATAAGTCAATTAAGTGATGTAGGGTATGACATCTCATTTGTTAAAAATGGTTGTCATATCAAGAGGTCAAGTGATCAAGAGATCATTTTGACAGGTTATAGAAAGAGGAATGTCTATTGTCTAGACATTATGGTTGAGAACAATAGTTCTCCTGTTTGTCTTGTAGCTGATGAGACAGTCTCTCATTGTGTCAAGTGGCACAAGAGGCTAGCTCATCTTAACTACAAGACTATTAGCAAACTCTTTAGCAAAGAGTTAGTGAGGAATGGTCCTCAAGATAAGTGTGTCAAAGATGGCATTTGCTCAGCTTGTCAACAGGGCAAGCAGACTAAATCCACCTTTAGAAGCTTAGACAACAAAGATGCTGTGAGGTGTTTATACCTCTTGCATATGGATCTATTTGGTCCAATGCCAGTTCACAGCTTAGGTAGGAAGGTCTATACCTTTGTAGTTGTTGATGACTACTCAAGGTTTTCCTGGGTGTTCTTCTTAAAGCAGAAATCTGAAACACCTAGTGTCTTCTATAGCTTTGTTAAGCAAATTCAGAATGAATTGAACTGTACAGTGGTCAAAATTAGAAGTGACCATGGTACTGAGTTTCAGTCTGAAAGCATGACAAAGCTGTGTGAAGACTATGGGATATTTCAAGAATTCTCTTCACCTAGAACACCTCAGCAAAATGGCATTGCTGAAAGGAAAAATAGGACCTTGATAGAGGCTGGTAGAACCCTATTAAGTGATTCATCACTGCCAGAATATTTCTGGGCTGAAGCAGTTAACACTGCATGCCATGTGATAAATAGGGCTACCATCACTAAAAGGTTAAACAAGACCCCCTATGAAGTTGTGAAAGGCAGGAAACCAAACTTATCCTATTTCAGGATTTTTGGTTGCAAATGCTTCATACTTAACAATGGAAAGTCTTACTTAACTAAGTTTGCTGCCAAGTCCCAAGAGGGAGTGTTTGTTGGGTACAACAATAATAGTAAGGCTTATAGAGTCTACAACTTGACTACACAAGTTGTAGAGGAGTCTGTGCATGTAGTTTTTGATGAGACACAACTAATTAACAATGAGTTGTCTAGCAATGTATGCAGCCCCACAGGTCTTACTAAGAAGATGGACAAGCTAACCATAGAAGATGTACCTGCTGCAAGACAGCAAGTAGAAGGAGATGGCTTATGTCCAGGGGGAGAACTACATGTACAAGGAGCTGAAGAAGTACAAGGAACTCAGTTTGATGAAGATGCTGAAGAAGTTCAACCAGAAGTAAGGATGCCTCCAGCCAACAGGCATCTAAGAGATCATCCAGTAGAGCTGATAATTGGAGATCCAAGACAAGGTGTTCAGACAAGGAGCAGAAATCAGAATGCTGTAGTATATTCAAGTTTTCTGTCTCAAATAGAACCAAAGAAATTTGAAGAAGCTATACTAGATCCACAGTGGACTGAAGCAATACAGGAAGAGCTTAATCAGTTCAAAAGGTGCAAGGTTTGGGACCTGGTTCCTAAACCTAAAGATCACAATGTGATAGGAACAAAGTGGATCTACAGGAATAAGTTAGATGAACAAGGAGTCATCATTAAGAATAAAGCAAGAAGAAGGTATTGATTTTGATCAAACCTTTGCTCCAGTAGCCAGACTGGAAGCCATAAGGATGTTCTTGGCCTATGTAACCTATCAAGGATTCAAGGTATACCAAATGGATGTGAAGTCAGCATTCCTAAATGGTAATCTAAAGGAAGAAGTCTATGTGGAGCAGCCTGCAGGTTTTGTTGATCCAACTCTACCTCATTATGTCTATAGACTTAGGAAAGCATTATATGGGTTAAAACAAGCACCTAGAGCTTGGTATGAAACCCTATCTAGTTTCCTCATTGAGAACAAGTTCTCAAGGGGAAAATAGATAAGACTCTATTCCTTAGGGAATCTAGAGGCAAAGTCATACTTGTCCAAATATATGTAGATGACATTATATTTGGGTCTACTGAAAGTAGCCTTTGCAAAAAGTTTGCAAAGCTTATGCAAAGTCAATTTGAGATGAGTAGTATGGGAGAACTAAAGTTTTTCTTGGGTCTCCAAGTTAAACAGACTGAAAATGGTTTATCCATATGTTAGTCCAAGTTCACCCTAGAACTCATAAGGAAATATGGTATGGATTCCTCCAGTACCATGAAGACTCCTATGGGGTCAAGTATGTCTCTTAGCAAGGATGATGCAGGGAAACCTGTAGATGAAACCTTGTATAGAGGGATAGTTGGCTCCCTACTATACTTGACTGCAAGTAGGCCTGACATTATGTATGCTACATGTGTTTGTGCCAGGTATCAAGCCTGCCCTAAAGAGTCTCATTGACTGCAGTCAAGAGAATCTTGAGATATCTAAAGGGCACTCCCTATCTAGGCCTCTGGTACCCTAGGAATGGAGATTTTGATCTAACAGGCTATTCAGATGCAGACTTTGCAGGATGCAAAGAAGATAGAAAGAGCACTACTGGATCCTGTCAATTCCTAGGTGGAAGACTCATTTCATGGAGTAGTAAGAAGCAAACCAGTGTGGCTATCTCCATAGCTGAGTCAGAATATGTAGCTGCAGGAAGTTGCTGTGCTCAACTTCTGTGGATTCAACATCAGCTAGAGGACTATGGATTTCAGGTAAGTAGAACTCCACTTTACTGTGATTCTACAAGTGCTATTTCAATAGCTAATAATCCTGTATCTCATAGTAGAACTAAACATATTGAGATTAAATATCACTTTCTTAGGGAGCATGTAGAAAGAAATGATATTGCACTTGAATATGTTAAAACTGATAATCAGATAGCTGATATGTTTACTAAGCCCTTAGAAGAAGCTAAGTTCAATAGGTTCAAAATTGAACTAGGTATGATAAACTTAGACTAAGTTTACAGAACTAAAAATTGGCTAAGTAAAAAGGTGTCGACACATAGACAAGTCTATGTCGACACAGAATAGTAAGTGTCGACACTTCAGGAAAATGGTGTCGACACATCTAGGAAGTTGGTGTCGACACTTCAGAATGTTAGTGTCGACACATGTCGAGTTGGTGTCGACACATCCAATAAGGTGTCGACACTTAAGTTTTACTCAGAATTTTCTAAGTAAAGTCTCGACTACATGTCGAGTAGTGTGGTGTCGACACTTAACCAGGTGTCGACACATAAAATCTGTTGACTAAACTTGTGTCGACACATGAGTGTCGAGACATTATAAGTCAGTGTCGACACTTATTGCCAGTGTCGACACATCTTTAGTAATCCATCCCGCCTTTTCGTCTTCAAACCAGAAAGGTATAAATAGGGTTCTGTCTTTGTTTGTCGACACGCTTTCAGAGTTTCGAGACCAAACTACTGTGTCGACATTTCTCTTTTCTAAAGACTAAATCTACAAACCCTAATGGCTCCCAAGCTGGAAGAGAACGTTAACGAAGGCTATGAACTGGTTCGTGGCGCATTCGACGATGGCGATCAAGAAATCAAATCGGTGGTAACCCTAGTCACCGATTCTGGATTGGAGTACTTGGTTTCAGAACCAACAAAAATATGGAAGAAGGAAGTTCTTGAATTCCTTACTGGAGGGTCAGTAGATGATTCAGGTTACAGGATCAAATCGCGAGTGCATGGCACCAAGGTCAAGATTTCACCCAAAACTCTGCGAAAGGTACTTCAGCTACCTAAAGTTCAAGAAGAAGAGGAAGTGACTACATCTAAGACCAGAGAAGCACTTACCTGGTGTGGTCTTGATCCTAAGCTGAAGATAGGATCAGTATTCAACAGGAGAGGGATGAATACCTAAGGAAAATTCCTGTCAGAAATTGTGGGTAAAGTTATACTCAGTAAGACTGGAGGGCATGACAGGGTGTCAGCCTCCATGTTCAGTGTTATGACCAGAATCATCTTCAACCTAAAAACCGATTGGTCAATGGTTATCTTTGAGAAGATAAAGGAAAGTCTGAATAAGCCCAATCTGGCCAGGATACTTAGTCTCTACCTGGCTGGTACAATACCAGAGGTAATGAGCACTGCTGCAGGTAGCAAAATCAACCACATGAGAAAGATGGACATGAGGATCTTCTCAAGGTGGGAAAGGGTGCTGTCAAAGGAACTGTCCACCCCTGAGAAACAAGTTTCTAAGAAAGATTTACCTCCAAAGAAGAAGAGGAAGATAACTCCTGTGACACAGGAGTCCTCCAGCAGTTCAGGTAGTGAAGAACAAGTTGTTTTCACTCCTGATAGTCATGAGGATGTGGCTGCAGAGAAGTCTTCTGCTCCTCAAGAGACAGCTGAAATCCAGGGGGAGCTGCCTACAGCTAGCCCCATGCATAAGGATCCAAGCCAGGGGGAGCCTCCAGCTGTAGAACAACCCTCTACACTGGAGAGTGAGCAAGCTACAATCATTATTCAAGAGGTACTTTCTGACCTCAATACTTTAGTTTTTTCTGTAATAGATTCTTATTTGTCTGATGTCCATCAGCAAACTCAGCAAGCAAATCAAGAACCAGATGTTGTTCTCCAAGACACATCAGTAGTACAAGAAGTAGTTCCTGATAAAGTAGTTGATGAACACAGTACATCTCCTGAATACACAATGGAAGATCTATTTCTTAATTTAGATCAAGAGGAATTTGACATGGACAAGCATGCTGCTGCTGAAGAGAAAGGTGCTACTGCTGAGGGGGAGACACTGCAAGTTCAGGAAGAGCCTATAAGGCAGGAAAGTGAGAAAGCACTTGATGTGCAAGCTGACAAACCATCAAGCCCTAAGGATAGGGTGAATATAGCCAGTACTTCAGAGTCTGAGGAAGATGAGACTGAACAAGCAAGAAGAAGCAATTCTTTGTATTCAAAAGAAGGAGTCAGAGCTACAAGAAGGCTCTACAAACTGTTGCTCAACACTCCCTAGTCCAACAAGCTCCATCAACTGATTACAGTGGCTTAATGGTAGCAATGCAAGTTAAGCTGGATGAGCACAGGAGGGCCATAGAGAAGTATATTGATGAAGGCCACAAGTCTTTACAATTTGACTTAGCTCAAGACATCAAGTCAATAAGATTTGAGATGAACCTGAATAAAAAGGAAATGAATGAATGCTTCCACAAGGGTGGAAATGCAGTGGTGTACCTGGCTAAACATCAAGAACAGATAAAAGAAAAGGTAGATGATATAGCATTGAAACAAGGCTATGTGCTGGAAAATCAATTAAGAATGAATGATAATTTGACTGCATCTCACAATGCTATAGTCACTGAACTAAAGACTAAGACTGCTGAACCTTCCACATCATCTGCTGCTGCAAAGGCTGAATTTGATAAAGCATTTCAAGATGAAATTGCTGCTGTCAAGACTGCAATTAAGGATTCACAGAAGGTCATTTCTGAACAGCTTACAAAGCTTAAACCTTATTTTAAGGATGGAATCAGGTACTTGGACAGCCAAATCAGGTTCCAGAAAGATGATGTAAGAGATCATGTTGAACAAGAAGTCATAAAGGGGGAGAGGGTGTTAGTCAAAGCTAGCTCTGACCATGCCAAATGGATATCTAACTCCATCAGAGCTACACTGGGCTATCCTCCCCTGTGTGATGATGATAATATTGCTGAATCAGGAATTCAAGGTGCATATCTTGGAGGTGAGCAACAGGAAGTAGCTCAGGTGATCTATCCACCTCCAGATTTTGACATGGTTCATGCAGAAGTTAGCACAATGTATAGTCCAACAACTGGAAAGTCTAATGTTGTTCTGGAAAAGGTTGTTCAACCTATTACAGCAGCTATGCAAGAGGCTATGGACAAAGAAGAAGAGACAAGGCTGTCAAAGAAGAAGTTCAGGGAACTAGCTGAGCAAAAACCAGATTTTGAACAGTGGAGCCCTACTTCTAGGAACATCATTCTCACAGCCTGAAAAGCAGCCAAGGACAATGCTCATGAGAGGAACAAATGGTTCTCAGAAGCAGAATGGAGGAAGCATGAGATTAGGCAGGAAGCCATTGTCCAGTATAGAAGGAAGGCTAAGTTAGGAAAGCTACCTCCTACAGCTGTGGAGCCTAGCAAGTACTTTCCTAAGCCCTATCATTATTTTGAGAGGCAGAAAATCAAGGCTGAAGAGCAAAAGAAGAAGGACTCCAAAGGCAAGAAGACTGCTGATACTGAGCCTGCTGCTGCTGCTGCTGTAAAGGCCAAAGTACAATCTGGGAAAGGAATAGTTATAAAAGAACCTGATCAGAATTAGACTAAGATTAGACTGAAGAATGTTGTATTCTGTTACATCTACACATTTTTGTAAATCATTGAAAATGTATTAAAAACAATGTTTGAACAATTTTTGATAAATATATTTCATGATTGTTCAGAAGAATGTGTCTAATTTCTGTTTGTTCTGTAATGCTGAATGAGTATACATGTGTGCTTTATTACATGTTTAAGTTTACCCTGTTGACATATACCTGCTTTACATCATTCTCTAATTTTAATTATGAGTGGTGTATATCATTGACTAAGGGTTATGACTTCTCCAAATAGGGGGAGATTGTTGGGTACATTGGTCAAATGTACCTGATTTGAAGAAGCCTCACCTAACTCAATGATATACATCATAATGTATTTGATGTTTGTTTGAGTTACTTGTGCAGGTTAGGTATTCACTGGACTGAAGCTAAAAGTTTCTAAGTCCATGTATCGACACCCAGAGGGAAAGTGTCGACACTTGAGAAAGCTTGTGTCGACACCCAGACGAGCAGTGTCGACACTTGGAGTAATTGTGTCGACACCTGAGAAGAAGAGTCGACACCAGACAGAAAGTGTCGACACTTGGAGCTGTGTCGACACTCAGTGAAGAAGAATGCAGAAAAGCTGTGTCGACACTTAGCAGAAGTGTCGACACCCAGAAAAGCTGTGTCTACACCAGAAAGTGTCGACACTTGGAGTTGTGTCGACACTCAGCAAAATTCTGCAGAGACCAAGGACAAGTGTCGACACTCAACACAATGTGTCGACACTCAAATAGCAGAGTCAACATATGAAGAATGTGTCGACACTCAGCACAATGTGTCGACACACACACAAAGGAGTCAACACTTGAAGAAAGTGTCGACACCCAGCACAATGTGTCGACACTTAGTTGAAGACTCTACACTTGAAGAAAGTGTCGACACAAGGAGCTGTGTCGACACTTAGCAAAGAACAGAAAAGTTTACAAAATATTCTAAGTACAAGTGTCGACACTAAGGGAATGTGTCGACACTCAGCTGAAGAAACAAAATTGAAGACTTGTGTCGACACCAAGAAGCAGTGTCGACACTTGACAGTTTCAACACATGAAGATGTGTCGACACAAAGGAGATGTGTCGACACTTAGAAGAATACAGTTAAAGAATGAAGAACAAGTACTTGTGTCGACACTCAATTTCAGTGTCGACATATGCAGAAGTATCTGTGTCGAGACATACAAGGAATTGTGTCGACACCTTGTAGACTTGTGTCGACACTTACACAACATGTGTCGACACTTAGTCTATAAGTGTCGACACTTAAGAACAGAAAGTCTCGACACTATCTGACAGTTAGAGAATTTCAAGAAGTGACTGGTTGACATGACAGCTGCCGATCCAGCCGGTCTACAGCAACTGTCAGAGAAGTCAAAAGTCTGTTATGAACCGGACCAGCCGGTTACCATGAAGGAAGCCTATAAATAGGCACCCATAGTTTACAGAAACGTAGTAGTTGTCATAAGAATTACAAGTTGTTCTTTCAAGTAGTGAGAATAATTAAAGTGGTTGATCAGATTATTCAAGTAATCAGAAAAGTGATACACAGAGGATCAACACAAGAAGATCTGACAGTCCAACTGCAGATCTAAGAAGTTGGAGAGAGAGAGCTCCAATCAAGAATTCAGTCTTTGGAACTAAGGCTGAGAAGAAGGATTCAGAATCATCTGGATCTCAAGAAGCAGAGGTCAAGGATCAACTGCAGAGGATTCAGACTAATTCAGTTCTACTCAAGAAGCTTTGAAGGAAGCTAAGTCAGTTTGGATCTAACTGAGTTCTTCCAAGAACTCTTCAAGAAACTCTCAACTCCTCTCTTATTTTCTGAGTTGTAGAGTTAGTTATTGTAATTCAATCTTAACTTGTAGGATCCATTGGATCTGAGAGAATTGTAAGCCTATATTATAAAGGCTGAGGGTAGGGCTTGGTTGCCTGAGTGTAGGAGTTGAAGAACTCTGAGTGTAGGCCTTCATTGGCTGAGTGTAGGCCTGGGTGGCTGAGTGTAGGCCTTGGTGGCTGAGTGTAAGGCTTTGGGCCTGAGGTGTAGGAACCTAGTTGGGTTCTGAGATAGTGGAGAAGTTTGGCCGAATCTAGTACACTACTAGATAGGCGAAGGGGGAAAGTGGATGTACCCAAAGATTGGGGAACCACTATAAATTTGTGTGTCTACTGTGATGTGCTGTGCTGTGGATTAACTGTTTATATTCTGTTGTTGCTGTTAGCTGTATAAATCTGTGAGATAACTGTCTTGCTGCCAACTAAGTTTTAAAAAGGTTTAGGTCACCTATTCACCCCCCCTCTAGGTGTTTAGGTACCATATCTTTCACTCGTCCTCGGCCCTGCTGTACTGGGGCCACTGGAGGTGGAGGAGGAGGAGGGGGATGGAATCGGTGCGGGCACTCCGACCTGATGTGCCCGGGCTGGCGGCATCCGTAACAAACCACTTGTCGGTGGCCTCGGTCATCCTGTCTCTTCGGATCATGCATCTGTAGAGGTGGGGGAGCCAATGCTGGAGGAGGCCCCTGCTCCTGCCTGAAGTTGGGACGACGACGTCCCCCACCCCTCCTGTATCCGATGGTCCTGCCTCTTTGAGAGCCCCTACTGCTCTCACCTGATGTCGATCCATCAAATGGTCTCTTCCCTCCGGCTCGCACCATCAGCTGGTCAGCCTCCAGTTTCTTCGCCATCTCGATGATCTGCCTGGATGTGCCATGAGAAATGAATAGCAAAGCCTGCCTCAAATCATCCCTGAGGCCCCGGTAGAACCTCTTCGCATACCTCCTATCGTCGGTGTCCTGAATCCCCGCGAACCTGGCCAAGTGGGAGAACTCTCTCTGGTACTCTATCACTGATCTAGTCCCCTGCTTGAGGTTCAAAAAACTCTCCTCCAAAGCATCCCTGTCCGTAGCAGAAACGAAGTGCTCCAGAAACACATCGCCAAACTCCTCCCAAGATATCTCTGACAGCTCAAAGCCCGCATAAGTAGACGCCCGGACTGATTTCCACCATCTCTTTGTATGAGCCTCTAGCACAGAGGTGGCTAGGGGTACTGCCTGACCGACTGGGCAGCTGATGCCCGCTAAGATCTCGTATATGGACTCCAGCCATTCTTCCATCTTCACCGCATCCTCTGTCCCGCGGTACGTCGGTGGGGACAGGCTCTTGAATGCACTCAGCCAGCTCGACCCCGGATTTGGCTGTGGAGCCGGGACTTGCTGGGCTCTAAAGGCATCCAAAATCGCCGTCAGGGTCTGCCCCATCTCCGTATGTAGGAATGGAGTGGCAGCTGGAGGGGGAGGAGCCACATTTTGCGGCGCTGCGTCCTATGGAGGTTGCATAAAGGTAAGGTTAAAGCAAAGTTGGCCTAAAATATTGTACTTTGTGGACCATTTATGTGACTTTACACATGGGCACACCACTGCTTCCGCTGCATAGTTTGTCCGCAAACTAATGCTGGGGTGGGGGTGGTCCCATGTTGTGGACTTCTTTCTCATATGATCGTTGTTCAAGTGATACCAGTTTGTAAGATCCCCCTCCCCCTTACCAAGGAGGGCTACCGGATCTTATGCCCAGAACCGCCGTCTTACGGTGGCACTAACTCACGGGTTAGTCGACACCGCAACACGCCGATTCTGCCGGCTAGTACGATCATTAACCTGTAGGCCAATATGAGAAGAAAGAGGTAAACTGTATATAAAAACCATCACTCCACAAGTCACAGTACAATCATGTAAAAGAAATGAATAGTACAATAGTCCACAATAGAGTACAAATGGAAGAGTAAAAAGGGCTTATGCCCAGTACATCAAATCTCTCTCTCACAAAATCATACTATTCATCAAATATAAAATTAAATCATTTAATCTATGCACGAATCTTAAAGTTAAAACCGACGGAATCGGTTCATCGTCCCCAAGGGTTTGACGGCCACGATTTCATATTCCTGGATGAGGTTGGCTGCCCTTTTCCGGCCAGCTGAGCCACCACCACCGCCGGCGGATATCGCCACCACCTTCGTTAAGGTGGGGGCTAGCGTTTCCCAGTGGTGGGGCCGTCGGAGTTGGCTCCTCTGGAGAACCCGAGCAAGAAGAGAAATGCTCGATTTTCTCCAATTTCTCTCATGGCATCGGGCTCAATTGAGCCCGATATCTCCCTAGATTGATCTAGAAACCTAGTATGGGAAGAGGCGAGGCGAAACGGACCTGAATCGAAGCTTGGCTGCGGGTCAGGCGGCGGTTTGCCGTGGTGGTGGTGCGCCGGCGAGCTCCACCCCGAAAGCTCAAATCTCCACCGTTCTCCATGATTAAGCAGTCAAATTCCACTCCTTTCGGCCTTCTGAAGCTAATGGTGAGCTCTGTTTGGACTGAGGTGGGCTATAAGTGGAGTTAACTCCAAGGTGAGCTCGGTTTGAGCATTGGAGGCTTCACCCATGGTGCCATGTGGCTCACTGCCTTGGTTTTCTGCTGGAATTGAAGAGGGGAGGTCAGCCACCTGGTTTTGGGCAGCCAAAACCAACTGATGGGGTGGCCATGTGGCCACCATTTTCTTCATTCCCCTTTCTCTCTCCTCTTCTCCTAAAAATTCCAATTTTACCCCCTTGCATGTATTCTCTCTCCTGATTTAGAGGGGTAGGACTGGTCTTGTTCACTTGGGCTGACTTTGGGCCAATTTTAGTGGGCTTGGTCCAAGGGGAAATGGCTTGGCCTTCATTTCACTCTTTAGGTCAATTTGTTGACCAAATTGACTTAGGGAGTTGACTTGGTCAACCATGGTGGGTGGACTGACCCTACTTGGTGGAAATGGGTCTAGTGGCACCACCCAACTTGGTATGGGTCAAGGGGGTGCCCTACTTAGGTTAATTAGGCCTATGAGTGTGGGTTTGACCAAATTAAGCCCAAGGTTGACTTTGGTCAATTGGGGTCAAAATGTTGATCCAGTGACATACCTTAGGGTCCACTTAGATTGTCTTTAGGGTTAGGGTAATGTGGTGGGGTCATGGTGTGGCTAGGGTCCCTAATTAGGCTAGTTTGACCTAATTTGACTAAGGTCTTATAGTGGGCCCCACATGGCTACCACCCACTACCTAGGGTCAAACCTAGTTGATCTCCTTAAATCTCACCCCATGCCTAACCCAATCTAAGTTGAGGGGTCCAGAAGTAACATGGGATGTTACACATAAGATTTGAGATGAATCTAAATAAAAAGGAAATGACTGACTACTTCCACAAGGGAGGGAATGCAGTGGTATACTTAGCTACACATCAAGAGAAGATAAAAGCTCAAGTAGATGACATTGCACTGAAGCAAGGATATGTTCTTGAGAACTAGATCAGAATGAATGATAACTTAACTGCTTTACACAATGCAATTGTCACAGAGATGAAGAATATAGCTGCTAGACTGACTACTTCTAATGCTACTGCTAAGGCAGAATTTGATAAAGCTTTACAAGAGGGCATCACTGATGTTACTTCTGCTATAGAAAACTCTCAGAAGCTGATCCTTGAAAAACTCCAAAGGTTGAAACCTTTTTACAAGGATGGAGTTAATTATCTCAATGCCCAAATCAGATTTCAGAAGGATGATCTAAGAGATCACATAGAAAGAGAAGTCATAAAGGGGGAGAGGGTGTTAGTCAAAGCAGGCTCTGACCATGTAAAATGGATTTCTAATTCCATCAGAGCCACTCTTGGTTATCCTCCTTTTTGTGATGATGATAATGTTGCAGAATCTGGGATTAATCCTGCCTATCTTGGAGGTGAGCAAGCTGAAGTAGCTCAGGTGATCTATCCTCCACCAGATTTTGATATGATTCATGTAGATATACAATCAATGTATAACCCTCCTGAGGGAATTGATATGGTCATCATAGAAAAGGTGGTTCAACCAGTATCTGAGGCTATATTGAAAGAACAAGAAGCTTTGCTGCTCAAGGAACAAGAGACTATGTTGTCTAAGAAGAGGTTCAGAGAGCAAGCTGAACAAAGGCCTGATTTTGAACAGTGGAGCCCCACTTCAAGGATGTTGAAGCCAAAATTTGACTTCGACGAATGTTCACAAAATAGGGGCGTAGCCGACTCCTACTTGGCCCAAGCTCCGACCTCCGACCGGTCGTGAAGGATTAGAAAACTGGCCCAAAGCCGCAGCAGGGAGGTCCCACCGCTTACCCGGAAGGTCACAGAGAGCTTCCCCTCCAAAGCCAAAAGCTAGGCTTGGAGTTCCTCAGAAGACCGTGCCAATGAATCCTCTCCAGAGTCTCAAGAAAAAGGTCCCTTCTGAAGAACCCCTATGAGCTTATTTATAGATTTCAGAATCTGAACTGCAAATAACAAAACTGCTCCGTCCTGAAATTACTGGGGTACCCTTGGCTGGGTCTGCCAACAGCCAAACTCCGCTGTTCTGAGGAGCTATACGCAGTCCACCAAGGGTAAACGGGTAAAAATTCCCGGGGTAGAAGAGTAAAAACCCCCTGCTTTGATAGGAAAGAGTAAAAAAACCTTCTCCCCCCTGGCGAGAGGAAAGGCGCCTGCCAGCGAGAAGGACCCACCGCCCGTCTCGCCGGAACCTCTCGCCCTTGGAGGTCCTCTCTCTTCTGGGGGCCCTCTCGCCTCTGGGGGCCCTCTCGCCTCTAGGCGGGGGCATTTTGCCCTTTGGAGAGCCCATCATCTCGCCGCTTGCGAGTGGGCCCTCTTGGTACCCTTTGCCTGTCTCGCTCTTTTTACTTCTTGAGGGCTCTTTGCGAGCCCGAGGTTGTACACAATCCCCGCTCTTTTTGAGATTACTCTAAGCTCAAAAAGAATGTTCAACCGAGGCTCGTTATTCAAGGTGCATTAAAAAACGTATTTATGAGGAATCTTCTGAGGCCCCCACCGGGGTCTATAAATATATGACTCCTGCCCTGCGCTCCTGATGCCCCGCTCTGCATATTCTTCTTCTTCCCTGTCCTCGAGTTCGTACAGAATGACGCACAGTCAAAGTTTTCGCGAACGTCTCGCCCTGGTGCGAGAGCAACATAAGGCCAACGTGGCTGCTTTCACCTCTTCCCTGGTTCGTCCCCTCGCCCCGTCGTCTCGCTCGAAAAAGACGAAGGCTGGGGGCCCTTCTCTTGCAGCAGTAGATTCGTCTCGCGCCTCTTTGAAACCTGTCCCCACTCCCCATGCGCCCTCCACGGAAAAAGAGGTGGGTACTCGCTATTACCACTGTTGTTCTCGCGACCGGGTGCTCTCTTGCTGACTAACGCTTTTTCAGGGGGCTCTTGTGGTTCCGCCGTCCCCGAAGAGTCCGCGAGATGGTTCTTCTGTCCGTTGCGAGGAACTTGATTCGCTACCCTAGTAGGAGTCGGCTACGCCCCTATTTTGTGAACATTCGTCGAAGTCAAATTTTGGCTTCAACAGTTCTGGTGCGGTGAGCGTGGAAGTAGCCGGTTCAAGAAAAGTTTGAGTTTGGTCCCATGACAGGAGGTGAGGGCGAAGGGTCTGGTTCTGGAGGTTCCCCCTCCCAGGTAGAAGAGGCGACGAGGAAAATGCTGGAGGACTTCAGGCGAGAGGTCATGCAAACCATAAGCTTGGCCTTCTCGGCAAGGAGCGAGTGGGCGACACCTCAGGTCCCAATCGAGGTGGTCCCGCTTTTGGGCGAGAACGCCCCTGGACAGCGCCCGGGAAAGGAGGTCCCCACAGAGGCTGGCGAAAGGGACGTAGCGGCGCGAGAGCTCTTCCCAGGCCAGCGCCCCGGGAAAGAGATCCCAGCAGAAGACGGCGAGAAGGAGGCAGCTGTGCGGGAGCTCTTCCCTGGTCATGGTCTCGCAGATCGGGCCAGTCAGCCGAGGCCGCGAGACGTGCCCTCTCGGCAAGCAGTCGTTGAGAGCCCGTTCAGCGAACTTGTCATCTCGGCTCCGGTGCCGGAGGGGTTCCGGGAGCCCGACATGTCCTACTACTCAGGAAAGGATGATCCGGTACAGCATATATAGTGGTTTGAGGATGTGGTTTCAATCAGACAGATGACGGATGCGTTTAAGTGTCGGCTGTTTGCCATTACCTTAAAGGAGAAGGCGCGAGATTGGTTCCACCAGTTACCGGCAAGATCGATCTATTGTTTCGAGGATCTGCGGAGGGGTTTTTTGTTGAGGTTTTCAACATCAAAGAAGCGTAAGAAGGAGGCGGAGTGCTTGTTCTCAGTAAGACAGAGCCAGGATGAGACGTTGGGTCACTACGTGGATCGGTTTCAGGAAGAGATCCTCCAGGTCCAGGAGGTCCCTGGGTATACGCTGATGCTCGCATTCACCCTGGGACTAAGGCCAGGCTTCTTCAGCATGGAATTGAAAAGGGTGCCCCCCCTCTCTTTTGAGGAGCTCATGGAGAGGGCGGCGAAGGAGACGGATTTCGAGAGGGCCAATCCGGCATTTGCAAGAAGGTTAGCCAGGTTGGCGGAGGATGACACCAAGGAACCAGGAGTAGTGAAGTAGAGGGAGCAGAGGGAGCAGAGGGAGCATAGAGAAGAAAGAAGGAAGGAGGAACCCCGAGGCCAGGGGCACCAGGGGCAGAACCATCGGGGGGCCCGAGAGCCGAACAACCGAATAGGTTGGAGGCCTCAAGAGGGTCACCCCCAGGAGTTAGGAGGAGGCTTCTGGGGAAGGGATAACTTCCGGGAGCCAAGGAGATTCGATCAACCGGCATGGAGACAGGGGGCGAGGGATCGTTTCCAGCATCAGCAGGAGGCAATGGGGATCGGGAGAGGAAGAGGAGCTCGAGGAGGAGGAAGAAGAGGAAGAGGAGAAGGGAGAAGGGGTGGGGTGGCGTTGCCTTTCTGTGACTTCCATCAGGAGGGAGGTCACGCAACGGCCAAGTGCCCAGAGTTCTTGGAGATGAGAGAAGCCAGGGGATTGAGAAGGCAGGATCCGCCGGTAAGGATCGAGGAAATGCAGCAAGGGGAGGTGGAAGACAGGTGCGAGGACCGGGTGGATGTTGGAACTCGGGGAGGAATCGGGGCCATCCATGGGGGGATTGGGATCGAAGCCACCCGGAAGGGGAGCTTCCTGACCATGTTCCGAAAGGGGGTAGCCTCAACCTCCCAGACCCCACCCCCACTAGAAAGAATTACCTTCTCTTCAGAAGATATGCCGGAGTACGAGGACCCATTCTGCGACACCTTGGTCATCCAGACGGCGGTGGAAAACTTTACGGTCTCCAAGATTCTCGTGGATAACGGGAGCTCCGTGAATGTAATTTTTAAGAAGGCCTTCGATGAGATGCAGGTGGAAGCCAAGAGGGTTTTGGCCTCGGATGGACCGTTGTTCCGATTCTCCGGGGAGAGAAAAGAAGTGGAAGGGGGAGTAGGGTTGCACGTAAGGTTAGGGGGCATATCACGGAACTGCCGGTTCGTGATTGTGGATGCCCCGAGCAGCTACAGCGCCATCTTTGGGCGTCCCCTCATCAGCGCCTTTCGCTGCGTCCCCTCCTCTTTCCATCAATGTCTCAAGTTTAACAATGGAGGGGTGCAGGTCAGGGTCAGGGGAGATCCAAAAGTGGCGAGGCAGTGTTACGTCACGGCGGTTAACACCGTCTCCTGGATGGCAGAGGCAGAGGAGTTGGAAAAGGGGATGGCGACGCAAGAAGAAGCTATGAGGGAAGAAGAGGCGAGCCCGGAAGAAAGGGGAGGAGGAATCGAAAAGGAAGGAGGGGGAGAGGAGACCGGGAAACAGCAAGGAGGTGTGCAGGAGTCTCAGGAGGGAGGTGAGGTCGAGCAGCAACAGGAGAGCCCGGAGGGGGCGATGGAGATTGAGAAGGAGCAGAGGGGAGGAGATGCGCGGGAAGTCAGGAGGAGCGGAGATTCGGAGCCGCGGGAAAGAATGCAGGAGAAAGAGGGAGAAGAAGGGGCTGAGGAGGAAGCCCGAAGGGACATGGAAATTGAGCAGCAGCAGGACGAGGTGATGGAAGTTGAGGGAGCAGGAGGAGAGGAAGGGCTGGAGCAGGAAGAAGAAGCAGGGCACGGCTGGGAGCAGTCGCGGCTAGAGGTGGCCGAGAAAGTGGTGGAGGTAGAGGTTCGCACCAGCCAGGGGCAGGTACGAAGGGTGCGGATCAGCGGGGGCTTGAGTCCCGAAGACCAGGAGCGGATGCGGGTCTGCATCCAGAGCAACGTCGACATCTTCGCGTGGAGCGCGGCGGACATGCCGGGCATTGATGCGGATGTGGCCTGCCACCGCCTAAATCTGGACCCTCGGACGCGCCCCATACGTCAGAAGATGAGAGCCATCGCCACCAAGCTGGAGGAGCCCATTCGCGAGGAGGTCAAGAAGCTCCTAGAGGCGGGCTTCATCTCAGAGATCCAGTACCCAGGCTGGATCTCCAATGTTGTAATGGTGAAGAAGGAGGGAGGAAAATGGAGGATGTGTATCGACTTTTCATTATTAAATAAATCGTGCCCCAAGGATTGCTACCCCCTGCCTCGAATCGACGCGCTGGTTGATTCAGCCGTTGGTTTTTCTGTTATGAGTTTTTTGGATGCTTTTTCAGGTTACCATCAGATCCGGATGCACCCTCCTGACGTCAAAGACGTCTCCTTCATCACCAGGGAAGGGTGCTTTAGTTATAACATGATGCCCTTCGGGTTAAAAAACGCGGGGGCAACATACCAACGGATGATGGATCGAGTTTTCCAGGGCCAGAGGGGTCGGAACCTAGAAGTCTACGTTGATGATCTCATGGTAAAGAGCAAAGGAGTGAGCCTGCATCTCCAAGATCTGGAGGAGACGTTCGCCACCTTGAGGAAGTTCAAAATGAGGTTGAACCCCTTAAAATGTGTTTTCGGGGCAAGTCGTGGGAAATTCCTTGGGCACCTTCTGACCCCGGCAGGGGTAGAACCTAATCCTGATAAAGTAAAGGCCATTCTGGAACTAAAATCACCGCGAAACGCTAAAGAGGTGCAACGCTTGACAGGAAAGCTAGCCGGCCTTAGCAGATTCCTCTCCAGATCAGGGGAGAAGTGCTCACCTTTCTTTAAAGTACTACGAGGGAACCAGAGGTTCGAGTGGACCGCGGAGTGTGAAGAAGCTTTTCAAAAGCTGAAGGAGCAACTCTCCCTGGCTCCTCTGCTTCGAAGCCCGAAGGAGGGGGAGGATCTAACCTTGTACCTAGGGGTGGGAGCAGAGGCGGTGAGCTCCGTCCTAGTCAGAGAAGAGGGAAAGAAGCAGCTGCCCATTTATTATGTTAGCAGGATCCTAAGGAAGGCGGAGCTTCGCTACCCTATCCTAGAAAAACTGGCATACGCCTTGGTTATTTCGGCCAGGAAGCTCCGGCCATATTTCCAGGCCCATTCGATTAGGGTGGTCACGGACCATCCTCTCCGAAAGATTTTTGAAGGGGTAGAGCACTCGGGTAGGCTGGCCAAGTGGTCCATCGAGTTGAGTGAGTTCAACATTTTGTTCGTACCAAGGCTCTCCATTAAGGCACAGGTGGTGGCCGACTTCTTGGCAGACTACGTCGCGGAGGACGGGGCCGAGGAGCCGCAGCAACCAGAGGCATGGAAGATCATGGTCGACGGGGCCTCGGGAAAGCACTCCCTTGGAGCAGGGGTGGTACTGACGAGTCCTCAGGGGGTGACCATAAGACAAGCGGTCACCTTGCATTTCCCCACAACCAACAACCAAGCAGAATACGAGGCAGTGATAGCCGGCCTTCGCCTGGCCAAGGAGCTCGAGATCAAGGACGTTGAGGTTTTCACAGACTCATTGGTAGTGGCATCGCAGATACGTGGAGAGTTCGAGGCGCGGGAGCCCACCCTTGTGAAATATTTATCCAAGGTAAGGGCAATCATCGGGGGGTTCCGAGCGTTCTCCATCCAACACATCCCCAGAGAAGAAAACACTGCCGCCGATCAATTGGCCAAATTCGGACCTTGGGAAGGAGGTGCCCTGACTGATTTATTCCATCCAGCGGTTGAAGAAGGGGAGATAATGGAAGTGGATCGGCGGCCCTCGTGGATAGATCCTTTCGCCACTTTCTTTCTAACAGGAACCCTCCCGGAGGGGGTCAAGGAGGCAAGAAGCTTCCGCCACAAGGCGGCTCATTATCTCATGCATGAAGGAGGACTTCACCGAAGGATGCTCTCGGGTCTCCTAGCTCGATGCGTAACGGAGGAGGAGACCAGACACATTCTGGAGGAGGTGCACTCCGGGGAATGTGGTAGTCATTCCGGAGGGAGGACGTTGGAAGCAAGGGTGGTCAGGCAGGGGTACTTCTGGCCCACCCTGAGGAAGGACGCGACAGAGTTTGCAAGGAAATGCCGGAAGTGCCAGCTCTACGCCCCCCTCCAGCTCTTGCCGGCTCAAAGGATCCGAAGCATCACAGCACCATGGCCTTTCGCCATTTGGAGAATGGATCTAGTGGGGCCTTTTTCCTCCGGCTAGTGGGCAAAGAAGATTCCTCCTGGTTATGATAGATTACTTCTCCAAGTGGCTGGAGGTTAAGGCACTAGCAAAGGTGACCTCCCAAGTCATCAGGAACTTCGTCTGGGGGGAGATCATCTGCAGGCACGGGCTGCCTCAGGCCATCGTCACGGATAACGGACCCCAGTTCGCTAGTGAAGAGTTCATCAGCTTCTGCACTCAGCAGGGCATCGACCTCAGGTTTGCCTCTGTCCACCACCCCAGGAGCAACGGTCAGGTGGAGGCGGCGAACAAGGTTATCGTTAACTTGCTAAAGAAGAAGGTAGAGAATCTGAGAGGGAACTGGGTAGAGCAGCTCCCCTCGGTCCTGTGGGCTCTAAGAACAACCCCGAACATGGCCACTGGTGAGACCCCTTTCAAACTTTCCCATGGTTGTGAGGCGGTACTACCAGTGGAATTCGAGGTCCGATCCCCACGAGTTGCGGCCGCAGGTGATGGAGACGAGGCATGGAGAATGGAAAATGAGGAAGGTCTGCGCCTCTCGCTAGACCTGGCAGAGGAGCTGCGAGACGTGGCAGCCATCAGACAGGAGGAAATTAAGCGACGAATGGCAAAGCACTTCGACAAGCATATCAGGATAAAACAGTTCGCGGAAGGAGACCTAGTACTAAAGAAGGTTGATGCGGCAGGGAGGTCCGCCCCGGTGGGAAAGCTCAATCCAAATTGGGAAGGGCCTTATATTGTAGAGAGAGTGTTGAAAGCGGGGGGTTACTACCTCCAAGATGTGGAGGGTAGGGCCTTGAACCACTCCTGGAGCGGGGATGATTTAAAACGCTTCTACCCATAAAAAGGGAGAGCGGTAGATGTGTACTTAAAGCATGATAAATATAATATATTTCTCAAAACATCTCTTGTCTTTGTTTATTATGACGTCCTAAAAGCAGGATCAAGAGTTCTTCATCGGCACCCCGAGCTCGGCTCGGCCCCAGGTAGACCCGCTGCGCAGGCTCCCATCTAGCTGGCAGGTCCGAAGGCTCGCCTGTGGGGGATAGGTTTTGAGTTAAGTTCTTCATCGGCACCCCGAGCTCGGCTCGGCCCCAGGTAGACCCGCTGCGCAGGCTCCCATCTAGCTGGCAGGTCCGAAGGCTCGCCTGTGGGGGATAGGTTTTGAGTTAAGTTCTTCATCGGCACCCCGAGCTCGGCTCGGCCCCAGGTAGACCCGCTGCGTAGGCTCCCATCTAGCTGGCAGGTCCGAAGGCTCGCCTGTGGGGGATAGGTTTTGAGTTAAGTTCTTCATCGGCACCCCGAGCTCGGCTCGGCCCCAGGTAGACCCGCTGCGCAGGCTCCCATCTAGCTGGCAGGTCCGAAGGCTCGCCTGTGGGGGATAGGTTTTGAGTTAAGTTCTTCATCGGCACCCCGAGCTCGGCTCGGCCCCAGGTAGACCCGCTGCGCAGGCTCCCATCTAGGTGGCAGGTCCGAAGGCTCGCCTGTGGGGGATAGGTTTTGAGTTAAGTTCTTCATCGGCACCCCGAGCTCGGCTCGGCCCCAGGTAGACCCGCTGCGCAGGCTCCCATCTAGCTGGCAGGTCCGAAGGCTCGCCTGTGGGGGATAGGTTTTGAGTTAAGTTCTTCATCGGCACCCCGAGCTCGGCTCGGCCCCAGGTAGACCCGCTGCGCAGGCTCCCATCTAGCTGGCAGGTCCGAAGGCTCGCCTGTGGGGGATAGGTTTTGAGTTAAGTTCTTCATCGGCACCCCGAGCTCGGCTCGGCCCCAGGTAGACCCGCTGCGCAGGCTCCCATCTAGCTGGCAGGTCCGAAGGCTCGCCTGTGGGGGATAGGTTTTGAGTTAAGTTCTTCATCGGCACCCCGAGCTCGGCTCAGCCCCAGGTAGACCCGCTGCGCAGGCTCCCATCTAGCTGGCAGGTCCGAAGGCTCGCTTGTGGGGGATAGGTTTTGGGTTAAGTTCTTCATCGGCACCCCGAGCTCGGCTCGGCCCCAGGTAGACCCGCTGCGCAGGCTCCCATCTAGCTGGCAGGTCCGAAGGCTCGCCTGTGGGGGATAGGTTTTGAGTTAAGTTCTTCATCGGCACCCCGAGCTCGGCTCGGCCCCAGGTAGACCCGCTGTGCAGGCTCCCATCTAGCTGGCATGTCCGAAGGCTCGCCTGTGGGGGATAGGTTTTGAGTTAAGTTCTTCATCGGCACCCCGAGCTCGGCTCGGCCCCAGGTAGACCCGCTGCGCAGGCTCCCATCTAGCTGGCAGGTCCGAAGGCTCGCCTGTGGGGGATAGGTTTTGAGTTAAGGTCTTCATCGGCACCCCGAGCTTGGCTCGGCCCCAGGTAGACCCGCCGCGCAGACCCCCATCTAGCTGGCAGGACCGAGGGCTCTCCTGTGGGGGATAGGGTTGGGTCAGGCAATCTCCATCAACATCAAACCGACAAAGCAGAATTCCTTTTGGCTGAATAGGGTGAAAAAGTCCCCCGAAGCGGCACTACACCTTAGTATCCCCACTTAGTCCTAAAGTACAAAAATAAACTAAGGAAAAAGGGGTGTGGAGTAGGGCAGGGGGGAGCACTCGCAGCGGATGGCTGTTGAAGATCGTCTCGCCAGTAGCGAAAGGGCACTCGCGAGGCAAGGCATTGCGCCAAACTCGCGGACGTTAAGCGCGTCGAGAGCCCGTCTCGCGTAAGACATAAGACAGAAAAATAAAAATACAGAAAGGTTACGCGGCGAGACGAAGTAGTAGCACCATCCCGCAGGCAAAAGGCAAACCAGAGATTAACTTCACAAAAGATAAGAAATAAAATAGAAGACAGCAAAATTGAGCACTCGCTCGTTACTTGGCAGATGCCACAAAATATAGTTTAAGGTCTTTACATCAGGAGGAGGAGAGAGTGATTCTAAATCTTGGAGGCGGCGCATCAGCCCTCCTCGCCGGATGAAGAATCATCGCTCTCCTCGCTATAGAGCTCGGGGACCAAGTCACGCGCGGTTACTGTCTCAGAGTCGTCCTTCACGACCCCCAGGTCTTTCATCATCTGCAGCACCAGCTCAGCCCCGCGGACACCAGCGTCTCGGCATTGTTCCTCGACTTCTTCATAAGAATAATGGGGCGGGGGAGTCTGGAAGGGCTCGCGGCGAGATGACGACGCGGCAGCCGCCTGGAGGCGCGCATTCTCAGCCGTCAGCGCCTGGACCTCCTCCTCCAAGGCCGCCACGCACGAGCGAAGTTGTCCCGCCGTCTCGGCATCCTGCGGGATGACCTAGCAATTAGCCAAGAATCACGGAAGAGAAAAGACCCAAGGGAAAAAGGAGAGTTGTGGCTTACCACACCGCCTTGGGCCTTCGCGAGGAGTGACTCGGCATCTGACAGCCTTCTCGCTAGACCAGCAGATTTCTCCCGTTCCACCTCCAGGTTTTCCTCGCTGGCCTTCCATTTTGAATTGATGTAAATAAGGCGGCGAGAGGAGCGGTGCGAGAACTCCAAGGCCCACATCTGGTGGTGGCAGGTTTTTAGCACAAGGTCCTTGGTGGACTCGCTTTCAGGCGAAGTGGCGTCAAGGCCACCATAGAGGCCGTATCCGATGGCGAAGGCGTGGCTGGAAGGGACCTCTTTCTCTTTCCATGACGGAAGGAGGCTAGAGATGGACACGCGGTTGGCGTCCCACCCCCACAACAGAACCGGGTTGCTGACGGCATCGTGAACCACGAGACCCAGATTGTAATTCATGTGAGAGGCGGGGGCGGGACGGCCAGAGGAATCGCCATCGCGAGAAGAGGTAGCAGCCACCGGCTCAGGAGCAGCAGCTCGCGGGTTGGAAGCAGTGGCGGGCAGGCTGGAAGCAGCAGCAGGTTGGCCAGAAAGCACCGTCTCGCGGATAGGCGAGACGGCCTGGTGATTAGGCGAGGGAGGCGGTGGAGTTTCCCCTAAAGAGATAGGGCTCCCTTGGGGAGCCTTCCCCCTTTCCTTGGAGATAGCTACAGCTTTCTTCATTTTCTTTCTTGGAGGACTGAAGCGAGAGGGGACGGTGTCATCTCCGGGACGCTTCGGCGGGATAACCGCAAGGGACTCTCTCGCCGCCTCTGCCGCTGCATTGGCGAGATCAAGACCCTTGGCAGGGTGAATATTGCTCTTATAAGGAGGGGATGTTGGGATAATTCGCTCACCTAAAAGCGAGCGGGCGGGGGTTAGGAAAAAGCGAGACGACAAATAGCCAAGAGAGAGGAATAGAAGAATACCCTCGCCCGGGAGCACTGGGAGAAGCGAGTCGAGGCCTCCCCGCAAGAAGTTGACCTCGAAATTCTTGCCAGCAAGGTACTCGCACAGTAGCTTCTCTAGCCCGCTGACTTGGGGGGTGGCGTAGAAGCTCTCTGGCGGAGAGACCGGCGCGAGAGGGACGCCGCCGAAGTCAGCCCGGTCTCCCCGGATGAAGACAAATCGGGTGAGCCAGTGATGATTCTTGTTAGGCGTCTCGCATACCTTGAGCCCCTGCCCAGTGAAATACGAGACGCCATCGGCATTGGCGTGGTAGATGAAAAGCTTGCGGAAGGCCGTCAAGCTGAACTCGATGCGCTCTCGGCGCATGTAGCAGGCAAACGCAATCAACACCGAGATGGCGTTGGGATTGAACTGTGCCGGGACAACGCCAAAGTACTTGAAGACCTGCTTCACCTCAGGCCAGAGGGGCAGTCGCAACCCCGCCTCGAAGTGCGAGACGGGGAAGGCGAGTTCCCCAGGGTAGTATGTGTTGATGCACTCGCCGACCTTAGGGGGACGCGACTCGATGCCCTCCCCCAGATACTCGCGGGCAAATTTACCATGGTCCTCCCGAGGGAGCCTGCCGAGCGGGAAGTCGTGGTCAGTAAACCTCTTCCCGCAGCGGCTGCGCCCCTCGCCCTCCTCCACTTTCTTCTTACCCATCTTCTTTGGCGAACTGGTCCTAGGCGAGACGAAGGAGTTAAGAGGCGAGAATGGGCCGGCGAGACGGAGAGGTCAGATGGCCAAGACTTGGTTAACGACGAAGGCGGAAAGTGTGGTATCTAGTCCAGGACTAGGCATATTTATAACTGATGCAAGGCCAATGATTAAAAGGGCGGGAAAATAAGGGGGAGAGGAAGAGTCGGCGTTTTTCTCTCTCCTATACCTCGAACGGCGCGACCCGTCACAGTCAGCAAAAATTATAAATAAATATCTAGCATAAATTAAAAAGGAGGATTAAAAAAGAGAGAAAATCAAGCCTTAAGAAATATATATATGCGATCAGACATCATCCCGCAGGAGGCCAAACTCCCGGCATACTTTGGCGAGAGTGCCATTATTACAAATCTTGCGAGAAGAAGAAAAAGATGAATAGTAGGACGGACATTCGTCAGTATGGGCGCCACTCCCAGCGGCCGCCGCGAGCTCCCCCGCGAGGAGGCCTACTCCGCGAGTGGAAGGAACGGATGGTTTGGAGGCCACGCCGCGCGAGACGGAGCTGCATATCGGTCTCATTAATGATGGCCTCGGGGTCGGTGCCGTCGACATCCGGCTCGGCATTGGCTCCAGAAGATAGACGGGCGCACTCGCCCTCCAGCGACTCGATGCGCTTCTCTGCAGCCTGTTTATCTAAAGACAAGGAGTGAATGAGGCGCGCGTGCTTCCGGAAGAGCTCAGCCGTCCTCCGCTTCATCTCCACTGGATCCGAGGGATCGCCCAGATAGTCTTCAATCCTGTCCGCAAGAGGAGGCGAGACGGAGAGTTTCTTTGGCTGCCCCTCAATAGGAGAGTTGGCTCGAGAATCTGCGCAAGGAGTGCAGGGGCAAGGTGGAAGAGGCACTCGCAGGAGAGAGTGAGAGTAGCGAAGGGGATTCAAAAGGGCGAGGGAGGGTCCCTTACCAGGATGGCGAGAGGTATCGGCAGCCGGGGAGGGGTCGTCCCTCCTCTCGCTGGGAGTAGTTGGAGGAGTAGATGAGGGTAGCGAATCAAGTTCCTCGCAACGGACAGAAGAACCATCTCGCGGACTCTTCGGGGACGGCGGAACCACAAGAGCCCCCTGAAAAAGCGTTAGTCAGCAAGAGAGCACCCGGTCGCGAGAACAACAATGGTAATAGCGAGTACCCACCTCTTTTTCCGTGGAGGGCGCATGGGGAGTGGGGACAGGTTTCAAAGAGGCGCGAGACGAATCTACTGCTGCAAGAGAAGGGCCCCCAGCCTTCGTCTTTTTCGAGCGAGACGACGGGGCGAGGGGACGAACCAGGGAAGAGGTGAAAGCAGCCACGTTGGCCTTATGTTGCTCTCGCACCAGGGCGAGACGTTCACGAAAACTTTGACTGTGCGTCATTCTGTAAGAACTCGAGGACAGGGAAGAAGAAGAATATGCAGTGCGGGGCATCAGGAGCGCAGGGCAGGAGTCATATATTTATAGACCCCGGTGGGGGCCTCAGAAGATTCCTCGTAAATACGTTTTTTAATGCACCTTGAATAACGAGCCTCGGTTGAACATTCTTTTTGAGCTTAGAGTAATCTCAAAAAGAGCGGGGATTGTGTACAACCTCGGGCTCGCAAAGAGCCCTCAAGAAGTAAAAAGAGCGAGACAGGCAAAGGGTACCAAGAGGGCCCACTCGCAAGCGGCGAGATGATGGGCTCTCCAAAGGGCAAAATGCCCCCGCCTAGAGGCGAGAGGGCCCCCAGAGGCAAGAGGGCCCCCAGAAGAGAGAGGACCTCCAAGGGCGAGAGGTTCCGGCGAGACGGGCGGTGGGTCCTTCTCGCCGGCAGGCGCGTTTCCTCTCGCCAGGGGGGGGAGAAGGTTTTTTTACTCTTTCCTATCAAAGCAGGGGGTTTTTACTCTTCTACCCCGGGAATTTTTACCCTTTTACCCTTGGTGGACTGCGTATAGCTCCTCAGAACAGCGGAGTTTGGCTGTTGGCAGACCCAGCCAAGGGTACCCCAGTAATTTCAGGCCGGAGCAGTTTTGTTATTTGCAGTTCAGATTCTGAAATCTATAAATAAGCCCATATGGGTTCTTTAGAAGGGACCTTTTTCTTGAGACTCTGGAGAGGATTCATTGGCACGGTCTTCTGAGGAACTCCAAGCCCAGCTTTTGGCTTTGGAGGGGAAGCTCTCTGTGACCTTCCGGGTAAGCGGTGGGACCTCCCTGCTGCGGCTTTGGGCCAGTTTTCTAATCCTTCACGACCGGTCGGAGGTCGGAGCTTGGGCCAAGTAGGAGTCGGCTACGCCCCTATTTTGTGAACATTCGTCGAAGTCAAATTTTGGCTTCAACAAAGGAACATTATCTTAACTGCATGGAAGGCTGCCAAAGATAATATTCAAGACAGAAACAAATGGTATTCCGAACTAGAATGGAGAAAGCATGAAAATAGGCAAGAAGCCATAGTGCAATATAGAAGAAAGGCAAAGATCGGAAAGCTACCTCCTACTGCCCAGGAGCCTAGTAAGTACTTTCTCAAGCCATATCATTACTTTGAGAGGCAAAAGATTAAAGCTGAGGAGCTAAAGAAGAAGGAGCTGAAAGGGAAAAAGCCTGCTGATACTGAAGATGCTGAAGCCCCTGTACAAGCCAAGATACAGTCTGAAAAGGGCATAGTGATCAAGGATGCTGAGCAAAAATAGAATAGAATTTTCTTCAGTTTACAATTATAATCTTTTGATTTTAAACACTTTGTAAACTTTTGTAAAATGTATATGACAAAGTTGTTAGAACAATGTGCTGTGTGTTAAATCTATTTCATAATTGTTCTGATATGATATCTATGTATACATGTTTGTTTAATACATGTTTATGTTTTCCCTGGTTGTATAATTCTGTTTACATCATACTGTGATTTTGTTATGTATGGTGTATATCATTGACTAAGGGTTATGACTTCTCCAAATAGGGGGAGATTGTTGGGTACATTGGTTTAAATGTACCTGATTTGAAGAAGCCTCACCCTACTCAATGATATACATTAAAATGTATTTGATGTGTTTTGAGTTTAGTTGTGCATGTTAAGTATTAGTAGGGAAAGCAGAAAAGATTCTAAGTCCATGTGTCGACACCCAGAGGGAAAGTGTCGACACTTAAGAAGACTTGTGTCGACACCCAGACAAGCAGTGTCGACACTTGGAGTAATTGTGTCGACACTAGGGATGGAGAGTCGACAACAGACAGAAAGTGTCGACACAAGGAGCTGTGTCGACACTCAATGAAGAAAAGTTTAGAGAAGCAGTGTTAACACTTAGCAGTAGTGTCGACACCTAGAGGAACTGTGTCTACATCAGAAAGTGTCGACACTTGGAAGCTGTGTCGACACTCAGCAAATTTCAGCAGAGTCTAAGTATAAGTGTCGACATCATGAGGAATGTGTCGACACACAACAGAATACTCAGCACTTGAAGAAAGTGTCGACACAAGAAAGAATGTGTCGACACTCAGCAGAAGACTCAACATATGAAGAATGTGTCGACACAAGGAGCTGTGTCGACACTTAGCAAAGTTCAACAAAATTCTAAGTACAAGTGTCGACACAACAGGAGATGTGTTGACACTCAGCTAAAGTCTCAACACAAGAAGAATGTGTCGACACTAAGGAGATATGTCGACACTCAGCAAGTATCAACACTGAAGGCATGTGTCGACACCAAGAAGAAGTGTCGACACTGAACAAGTTCAACACATGAAGATGTGTCGACACAAAGGAGTTGTGTCGACACTTACAAGAATTCAACAAAGTACTGAAGAACGAGGACTTGTGTCGACACACATTATCAGTGTCGACACATGATGAAGAAGCTGTGTCGAGAAGTGAATTCTACAACACAAGGAGTTGTGTCGACACCTTGAAGGCTAGTGTCGACACTTAGTCAACTTGTGTCGACACTTAGTCTATAAGTGTCGACACTTAAAGGCAGACTGTCTCGACACTTTCAGACAGTTACAGTTATTTCAAGAACTAACTGGATGACTTGACAGCTGCCATTCCAGCCGGTCTACTGCACCTGTCAGAGTTGTTAGAAAGCTGTTAGGAACCAGATCAGCCGGTCACCATGAAGAAGGCCTATAAATAGGCTTATTCTGTCAACAGAAGAGGATGATCAATCAACAAGAGAAACACAGAAGAAGATCTAGCTATTCATTGAAGAATCAAGTGAAGATCTAAGAAGTTGGAGAGAGAGCTCCATCCAAGAAGACAGCCATTGGAACCCGGCTGTGAAGAAGGGTTCAGACTTAGTTCTGAATCTTAAGTTGCAGTGATTGAAGATCAGCTGCAGAGAATCAATCCTATTGTGTTCTACATTCAAGAAGCTTTGAAGAAAAGCCAAGTGAGATTGTTCTCAGCAGAGTTCTTCCAAGAACTCATCAAGAACCTATCAACTCTTCTCTCTATTCTCTGAGTTGTAGGAAAATTCTTTGTATTCTAAATTTCTTGTAGGATCCTTAGGGATCTGAGTTGTAAGCCTGTAATTATAAAAGCTGAGTGTAGGGCCTGAGTGCCTGAGTGTAGGAGATCTAATTCTCTGAGTGTAGGCCTGTTGTGGCTGAGTGTAGGCTTTGTGAAGAAGCTGAGTGTAGGCTTTGTGAAGAAGCTGAGTTGTAGGGCCTTGGGCCTGAGCTGTAGGAACCATTTTGGGTTCTGAGTGTAAGACATGAGGATCTGAGATAGTGGAGGAGTTTGGCTGAATCTAGTACACTACTAGATAGGCGAAGGGGGAAAGTGGATGTACCCAAACCTTGGGGAACCACTATAAATTTGTGTGTTCACTGTGTGCTTGATTGATTGCTGTGATTGCTGATTGACTGTTGTGTAGAATTAGTTATATAGCTGTGATATAATCTGCAATCTACCTAAAAAGTTTTAAAAAGATTAAGTCACCTATTCACCCCCCCCCCTCTAGGTGATTAGGTACAATTTCTTTCAAGATCCATAAAAGCTGAGGGCGCATTAGTCAAACCAAATGACATAACCAAAAACTCGAAATGCCCATGACGAGAGCGGAACGCCGTCCGCGGAACATCTGACTCCCGAATCCTCAACTGGTGATAGCCCGAACGAAGATCAATCTTGGAAAACACGGCACTACCACTCAGTTGGTCAAACAAATCGTCAATCTGAGGCAAAGGGTACCTATTCTTAATAGTAACCTTGTTCAGCTCTCTATAGTCGATGCACAGCCTCATCGACCCATCTTTCTTTTTAACGAACAGCACTGGAGCACCCCAAGGCGAAGAACTCGGCCTTATGAAACCTTTTTCCAGCATCTCATCCAGCTAAATTCGCAACTCTTCCAGCTCTCGCGGGGCCATCCGGTACGGCGCCTTTGCAATAGGACTCGTGCCTGGCTCAAAATCTATAACAAACTCGACATCTCGATCGGGTGGAAGACCGGGAAGATCATCGGGAAACACATCAGAGAAATCACACACCACAGGAATCTCTTCCAAACGCGACACTCTAACAACTGTCCCTACCAGAGAGACCACACAGGCAAAACAGCCAGAATCAAGCAACTTCCGAGCACGCACCGCAGAAATAACTGGAGACTCCTGGAGAGAATACCCATAAACTCTCCCTGGCTGACCGTTGTCCTTGACGAAGTCCAAGCGCTTACCCTTGCACTGGATAACAGCATCGTACCTTGACAACCAGTCCATGCCCAAGATAACATCGAAGTCCTCCAAGTCAATCACCTTCAGATCTGCCTTGGCTATAAAATCCCCCAACAAAATCGGACAATCAAGGACACCCAGGTACATAACCACAGAGTCACCAGAGGGGAACTTAACGCAAAAGGCACCACCAACACAATCTAGGCCCAAACTGAACCGCTCCACGAAGGCTCTAGCCACAAACGAGTGGGTAGCGCCTGAATCGAAGAGAACGCGTGCCCAGCGGTTCTTTACCTTAAATCGTCCTACAAATAGTACACGCATCTAAGGAAACAAACGCTAAAATGAAAACTACAACTAAAAAGGGAACATAACGAAACAACTGGGGAGGAGTCGAACCTGAGATAACCTGGTTCAAAGTCTGCGCTTCGTCTGCCGAAAGCACATTCAGCTTCCCCTTTCCTCTATCCATTTGCTGAGGCGGTGGCAAAGCCTGGAGGGGAACTGGCTGCAGAACAGGCTGGAACTGTGGGCACTTTGTCTTGAGATGACCCTTATTCCCACACTGAAAACAGACCTTATCTTTTAACCAGCAACGGGCAGCCTTATGCCCCTTCCTTCCACACAAGGCACATACCAAGTCTCCTCTGGGAGAACCCTGAATCGTGTGCACCTGTTCCTTCTTCTGCGCTCCCAACCTTTTGAAACACTTCTCAAAGGGGTGGCCTGGTCGGCCACCGAAACTACAAACCTCTTTATTCTTCTTCCTCGAGACAGCATCAGGTTCCTGAGGGCTCTTCCCTCCACCGGACTTCGCTTATCCTTCCTCAACTGCTGGCCTCTATTCTTGGCATTCTTAATTGCCTCAACTCTCAAGGCAGCTTCGACCACGCTGGCATAACTGACTGCTCCGTAGGCATTCGCTAACTGCTGAATGTCGCTTCTTAGTCCACCCAAAAATCGCTTAACTCGGTCTGCTTCAACACTCACCAGACTAGGAGCAAACCGACTCAACTTACTAAACTCAATCTCATACTCACTAATCGTGAGTTTCCTTTGCTTCAAATGGAGAAAGTCATTCATTAGTCGGTCCCTCTCGACTGAAGGCAGAAACTTACTCAACAACATCACTTTAAATGACTCCCAAGAGCATCCTGCCACCAAACTCTCTTTCTCCCTCAACCACCAATTCTTTGCTAAGCCCTTGAGCTGGTAGGCAGCGAGCATCACTCTCTGATCGTCTGTAATCCCTGAGTAAGAGAACATCTCCTCAATGGTGATCAGCCAGTCATCCAAAATCATGAAATCTGCTTGCCCATCATAAGTAGGGGGCCTAAGCCACTGAAACTGGGATATGAACGCCATCTCCGGGGGCACCACAACCAAAGGCATGGGAGGAGCAGGAGGGGCAGGAACAGCTACCCCCTCAGCGGGGTACGGAACTCTCGGAGTCTGTCCCGCCACCACTGCTACAAGGGACTGAATCTGAGCCTGCATGGCCACTACCTGTCTCGATAAGGACTCATTACTCTGCCACAGGTTTTCTACCAACGCCTCGCTCTGCGCTCCTGACATCTCACCCTCGGATTGGGGGGTTGATCGCGTCACAGGACGTCTCGCCATCCTATAATCGCACAAGCTTTAGACAAACCCTAGCCCAACAGCTAGAACAAAACTACCCGGTACAGACAAACACACTTAAATATGAACTTCAACTGCAAAACTTGCTCTGGGAGTTGTTTTTTACCATGATGATGTTATGCTTAACCTAAGATGGTTCACCACCATCATACTAACTCATGTGCCTAAACCATGAATGCATGTATTTGTATTATTTTTGACTCAAAACCATGCGTGTACATATGTCATCTTGCAAATCTTTAGCTTGGCACGTCGTGCTTATGAAATGTTATGCTATGCATGATGTGCTATGCATTCTAAAAAGGCCTTAATGCATGCCATGGGCGGCGTACACATGAAAATGTTATGCATCTCATACTACATAACATTCTCATGCAACGAAAAAAGAAAACGTGCTAGCCGCATTCATATGGTAAGGTTATGCATCTCATACTACATAACCCTCACATGTTGCCTCTTATGGTGGATCCATATACAAACACATATTATGCATCCCATACTACATAATATGCCTTGTATACTTCTTTATGCTCATGAGTGTAGTGTTCGTGCTTTAGCCAAGACGTGCTGATGACATATCAGTGTGTGTATGGTATGACGCTAACCACTAATGCAAACAAGGAAAAGGTTGCCCAACCATTTGTCAAGCAACCTCCCTCTAATACCAACTGTCACAACCCGCATTTTCTCAACGATAAAATCGTATCAGAGCAAGAGAAAACACGTGCCGTGATGCCACGTCGTGCAGGGGATAACTGCACACGCTCAGGCAAAACTCCCGACCTTAGATTTTAAGGAAAAAAATCGTTGATTAAATATGAAAGAAAATCAGTTATGTTGAATGGCCGTATCCCTCGGCACGGTGGATCAGCTAGTCCACATTTAAAAGTATATTTATACGCAATAGAAAATACTTTGGTTCAATTAAGTTGACACCCTAAAAGAGCATAAGTGTCCCTGAGGGACGACTCATGATATGCACGACTCTAAAGTGAATATAATATATATGAAAGATAGTCTTTTTACGCTAAGAAAATATAGTGTCTTTGTTTTATAAATATGTTATGCATGAGGTACATATAATAATGCTTTTAGGGTTTAAAATATCTAACATGCAACCTAGCATAAATCCTTCCCAGAAGCAAGTAAACAACCACAAATAGGCAAAAATAGCAGTTTAAGTTCGTACCCAGCACCACAAGAAGCCACTAGTGGGCGTCAACAACCTGACACGAACCCACTGGTGAGTATGTATGTCTATATAGAAAGGTAATGAACTACCTCACAGAATCAGGGATCAGCTATCTCAGCTACCCTAGAGGCCACCAACAAGCCTCTCCAAAAGAACTAGCCGCTGAACCGGCTACAACCTGGACCTGAGGCATTCAAGAAAAGAACACCTCAGCAAGGAAATAATCAAGAAAGTAAATAGAGTATTAGATTTATGAGCAAATAAGAAGGGTTTACCAACCCGGCAACAAACTGCTATAGGCAAAAGAAAGGGCATGACAGTAAGAAAAGAGCACTGTCTAAAGCACAGCAAAGCACACCAAGTGCGAGCAATAAAAGCAATATGCCCTACAAAAGAGTCTGCAACAGCAACAAGACATATACATTTATGCCAAAGGAAAAAAAGGAAGCATAAACAGGAAAGGGACTAATAGTCCTAACACGTGGGCAAGTGGCAGTGGTCAAAACATGGAGCTGAATACATAACCAAAATCTGATCCAAAAAAGGGCTAAGGGGTCAAACAGTGGCAGCTTTAGGGTCCCACACACACCAACCCAAACCGGGGCAAAAGGCGGTGGTCACAGCTCTCCACATCAAAATCCACCCCTCTAGAGGCCACCAAAACTCCACCACCTGCCACAACCCAAGAGTCGGCAATCAAAACTAGCCGAACACCCAATACCACCCCCTAGAGAAAGGGAAAAGTCACACTATCAATCCTAAGGAAACACACGAACCCAAGACAGAAAAGTCGAGCCCACTTGACGCAGCGTTGAGTAAGCTCCACTCACTTGATGCCCAAAATACTTAGCCGCAAGTCCTACGCTGGGTGACGACATTGAGTGAACTCGGCTCACTCGATGTTGTCAGCGCTTTCCACTTAGGGTAAATGTAAGTCTGCAGTCTAAAATCTCTCAATGCACAAAAACAGAGAGTTGGAAATTTAGTCCCAACCCTCCGTTCCATCCTAACTACTCGGGGCTACCACAACTAAACCTAAACTGTAACTAATCGCAGCCTCACCCTAACTCTAGCTACCCACTGGACACCAAACCTCAGACAAAAGAGAGAACCTTGATTTAATTGTAAAAAAAACAATGAAGCAGCTCATGACTGAAATGAAGGAAAAAGACATCCTATTACTCTAATTTCTAAGGAGGAAAAATAAAGAAAACAGGAGTATTGCACAGGAAATAAAAATAGAGTAAGGGTTAGAAATAATTTGGCAAGGGCAAGGGAGCCACTTGCCTCTACCTCCAGGAAAAACAACAGCTAACACCACAGCTTGGCACCGACGGCAAGATCGGCCACCTAGAAGACCAAAACTGAAACTTGAGGAAAAAGAAAAGAAATCAGATATTCTCAACTCCTAGAATCAACCCTAAATCAAGAAAAACTTACATGGAAGGGAAGATCTAGATGAGAGCAAGCCAAAACCGCTATCGCACGAGAAAAATGAGCTTCCTCCCGCAAACACCGGCCAAAAGAAAACCACTGCCTCCTCTCAAAACCCTTCTGCTGGAAGCTCTCCAGACCCGGGAACGATGAAAATGAGGAGGAAAAACGGTTCACAGCAACAAAAGATGCTCTCAGGAGAAAAAGTGCGGAACACGCCCAAGATATGCCCGTGACACGGCCCGACACGCCCGTGTCACGGGGCGTGTACTTACTTGACGATCGTCGATCTCCACTCGATGAAAACACGGGACACGCCCCAAACACGCCCGTAACAGGGCCCGACACGCCCGTGTCACGGGGCGTGTACTCACACACCTACCCACTCGACGAACGTCGATCTCCAATCGGCGAAACAGGTGACACGCCCTATGACATGCCCGTGTCACAGGCCGTGTACCAACTCAAACACCACTCGACGATCGTGGAGCGCCGATCGTCGAACAGAGAGACACGCCCCCATGTCATGCCCTTGTCCGATATGACATGCCCGTGACACGGCCGTGTTCTCACTAAAACTCCGCATGACGACCATCGAGCGCAGCTCGACGAACTGAAGGGGGACACGCCCTGTGACACGCCCATGTCACAGGCCGTGTTCCTATCAAAAACACTCATCGACCAGAAATCGTCGACCACAGAAAAAAGAGCTCTACCCGAGCACGACACGCCCTGGGTCACGCCCGTGACCCAGGCCGTGTCACCCAAACTTACACACAAAAAAAGAAAACTGCTAACTCCTTAGCAAAAGACAAGGCACCAACCTACAAGCTCGGCCACATCAGGCCATGCATAACACAATAAACATTACAGCTAACAAAAACAATCGTCGAAACGACGCGAAAACGATCAATCCCGGACTTCGACCAAAACTCGCACCGTAGCTAAACACCCAAGCTACGAAAACAACAGTGAGGTCAAAAACAACATCCGACGATCGCACGGTCGGGCTAACACCTCCCGAAGCTAAAACACAAGCATTTCCCTAAGAGGCCCAACCGAGTCACCAAAAACAGACTCCGGCTAGCTGGGGAAACTCGCCAACAGGCTACAACCAGGATACACAAGGAACCTATAGATCTAGGACCACGCTCAACAACAGCAAAGGGCCGGAAAATGCGTCATCGTAACGCCAATCCAAGATTAAACAAAACAAAGAAAAACCGGGGGCGTTACAGCCTCCACTGGCATTCCCTTTCCTTAGCCGCTAGCTTCCTGCTTGTACCATTTATTACTATGTTGTAAAGGTGTATTAGCAGCTTGTAACTCTCGCTATTAATAAAAGGAAAGCTCGTCGCAAGAGTGTCGTTTAAGCTGCGGCGGGCGAAGTCTGCTATTGTCGCTGCTAGCAGCCCTCTCTCTTTCCCTTCCCCCTAGCTCAGTTCAGCTCCCTCAGCAAGTAACTTGCAAGCACAACCGTCATATTAACCGTCTGCTCGACAGCTCCTGATCAACCTCCTCCTCTCTTCAGCCTTCCTGGCTGCTCTCAGCACCCTCTCCTCTATCCCCGCAAACCCTTTAACAAGCGTTTGCTCCACTCTCGATCACTCAGAAGCTTCCCTCTTCCCTCTCTCCTCTATCCCCGCAACCCCTTTGACAAGCGCTTGCTCCACTCTCGAGCACCCAAAAGCTTCCTTCTTCCCTCTTCTCCTCTATCCCCGCAACCTTCATCCTCTTCCTCTCCTAGCTTGAGAGATCGAACACCCCCTCCATGTTAGCTGTGCCCCGGTGCCGTTTTCGCGCATCAAAACTAGTAACCTTTTTCCACTCGAGTGATGATGAATTTTGTTCTGAATTTTCGGAATATCTTCTTCTCGAGTAGTCAACAATTGTCTTCTCGAGAACTGATCATTATACTCGAGTAGCTCTTATTTTACTCGAGTAATTCAGTCAGTTTTTCTAGAAAATTCGCTAGGTCCTAAACTGAAAGGATTTTCAAATGACTTGATGTGATTGGTCCACGTGGACGTCATTAATGCTAATTATGACCGTTAGGAAGATCTTATATAAGGTCTTGTCATTTCTACTAACCCTAACAATAAGCTATGAAATGAAATATTCTAAGTATTCTGAATCCATTTTTCTCTTTCCTAAATGGAAGCTGCCGCCGCTCTTCATCGTGCAAATCACCTAGGGCTTTCGTTCAAGACAATTCAGATAAGTTGACTTGTAGATCGAGATTGTTCTTCAACTCTTCATCATTTATCGGATCGTGGAGTAAAGAAGTTTCAGATCAGGATCTAGCCGAGTATCTTCTTCGATAATTTCTGATTGTGTCACAAAGTTCAAAGGAAGAAGACCTTGTTCGAAATATCCAGATCTGAGAAATATTATTGCTTATATTTCATATTCTCAATTTATTCTTGTAGGAGATTACTATCCGAGTGTAGGAGCTTCGTTCTCCTAGTTGTAGGAAGTTTTCATCTTCCGAGTGTAGATCCGTATTGTGGATCGAGTTGTAGGAACTTTGTTCCGAGGCATAGGATTCGTTTCAATACGAGATAGTGGAGTGGCCGAGTTTAGTGCTTTGCTAGATCGGTGAGTGTAAAGTGGATGTACCCAAGGTTGGGGAACCACTATATATCTTTGTGTCCTCTATGATTGCTTGATTATTTTTTGTACATATATTGTTAATTTTTATTCCGCAAAAAGACACACAGCTCACCTATTCACCCCCTCTAGGTGATTTAGGTAGACAACTGAACACTTTCAATATATATGGCTGCCTTGTTGTCACAGAACATTGGCAGTGGATGATCATAAAGCTCTCCAAAATCAAGCATAAGTGTATGTAACCACTTCACCTCGCAAATATTAGAGCCATGCTCCTATACTAAGCTTCTGTGCTTGACCTAGAGACAACACCTTATTTGTTTCTCTTCCAGCTGACCAAATTCCCACCAACAAAAGCATAGAACCAAGATGTGGACTTCTTATCTTCCTTATCATCTGCATAGCTGGTATCAGAATATGCCTCAACCATCAAATATCCCTTTTTCTGAAACAAAAGTCCTTTCCCTGGTGCAGCATTCACATACTCTAGAATCTTCATTGCCATCTATAGATGACACTCCTTAGGAGCTTTAATAAACTGGCTCACTCGTCCCCTACATAGCAAATATTCGGTCTTGTTACTGTCAAATAAATGAGTTTCCCCACAAGCCATTTGTACCCAGTAACATCCTCAAGAAAAGATGAGTCCTCACTCCAACACCTGTCATCTCCAACCGACATCGAAGAACGAGCAGGTTTAGCCCCAAGGAGGCCTATCACTTTTAAGAGGTCCAAGGCATACGTTCGTTGTGAAAGAACAATAGACCCTGATTTTCTAGATATTTCAATTTCAAAGAAATATTTTGCAGATCTTATATCATTAGTAATAAAATAGTGAAGAAGATGCTAATTGAAAATGTTTAAGTTGTCTTACCTAAATAACCTAGAGGGGGTGAATAGGTGAGTTGTGAGTCTTTTTGCGGAATATAAAATTAACGAGCGATGCATAGAAAATTAACCAAGCAATCACAGACAACACCAAGAATTATAGTGGTTCCCCAACCTTTGGTACATCCACTTTCCACTCACCGATTTAGCAATGCACTAGACTCAGCTACTCCACAAATCTTGGATTGAAAATAATCCTACACCTTGGAACAACGTTCCTACAACTCGATCCCAAAAACTGGATCTACACTCGGAAGATAAAACTTCCTACAAGAACTTGGAAAACAAAGCTCCTACAACTCGGAGAAAGATTTCCTACAAGAATATATTAAAATAAACAAATACAAACAGTGATTTGATCTCAGATCTTGAAAACTTCTGCCTGTTCTTCTTCCTTGAACTTTGCGGCTTTATCAGAAATGGTTGAAGAAGAATAGGCAAGATCTCTGGATCTAAAATTCTCTGGACTCAGCTAGATCAAGTATTGAATCTGTAGATTGTAGAATGACTTAATCTCTGAATCAACTTCTCTAAATCGATCTGGATCGGAAGCAAATCGGCAAGAATGGCGATGAAGAGCGGCGCTTTCGATCATGAAAAGAAAATTAGGGATTCAGAAAAACTTGGAATATCTTGCGGCTGCTTGTAATTCTTCTTCTTAGGGTTGGTCGAAAATGACAAGACCTTTTATAGGACTTGCCTAACGGTCATAATCGCAATTAATGACTGCCATGTGTACCAATCACGCGCTAATGACATTTGAAATAACGTTTGTCTGGACTTAGAAGATTTTCAGAAAAACAGTACGGGTATTCTCTAGAAGGAGATTGTACTCGAGAAAAATATTACTGGTTCTCGAGAAGAACAATGGGAATCTCTAGAAAAACACTTAGAAAAATATGTGGAGGTGGAAATCTGCAGTGTCGAGACGGAAAGAAGTACTCGAGAAAATATACTTTTGTTCTCGAGAAGAATCATTCTGGTACTCGAGAACAGATAATCATCTTGAGAACAAATGTCTGGCTCTCGAGAAAAATACTATGGGTCTCGAGAAATAACTTCTATATCTGAGAACAAACCATAGTCTTCTCGAGAATAAATTTGGTCTTCTCGAGAAAAATACTTTGAAAAATAATTCTCTGGAAAAGAAACAACCTAAGAAGAAATGTCATATAGTACTCGAGTACATAAGCCCTTCTTGAGAACAGCATTAAGCTTTCTCGAGAACAACTTCTGCCACTTGAAATTAAGACAAGTCTGACTCGAGAAATATCTTAAGTCCCTCTCGAGTACAAATATAGTACTCGAGAAAAATACTTAGACAAATCTGAAAAACTAAAAACTTAATTTTTCATTAAAGTCAGCATCCATCTTTTCTCTTGCCCTTATTTCTTGAAAAGGAAGTGTGCCCCAATAGAGAGGCTACATACGAGTCAACACCATGGATCATATAATGAGAGATTACATTATATGGTCCTGTGTTTGGAGACTCATCGTAGTCTGACATTGGTCTACACTTAGCAATTAAGTCCTACAAACACTTAACTAAAAATAGCATCAAATACAAACTTAATTCATCTTAGTTTAAGGGTGACTTCATATAAATCTGTGCTATTATGGAAGCAATACCCAACAATCTTCCCCTATTTGTAGAAGTCAGAACACTCTACACTAAGGTGAATTACATCAAGAGAAAAACAAATAAAGAAACTAATAGCATGATAATTGGGGAAATGCAGTAATAAGTAAAAATCAGATCAGCAAAATTAGAAGTTCATATAAACAGAAATTTGTTCAAGAGAAAATTTAAATTCCACAATTTCAAACATAATGAGAACTTTCAGCATCTTCAATTTACTGATCTTATTGATGTTGCTTTTCCTGTCTCTCTAGCTTCTCCTGTTGTCTCTTTTGGTAGCTGAATGACTTGGGGAAATACTTAGGAGGTCTAGGTGGAGCCTTGGGATTATTTCTGCCATATATTCTGTCATAAATCCATCTCTTTGTAAGAGACTTCTCATATAAATCTCATTCATCTGAGCTGTAATGCAAGCTTCTCTTTTCATTATAATCAACTACTAGCTTCAGGTTTCAAGAATAAGAGACTTAGAAGTAGGACTCCAAACTTCAGTATACTCTTAAGGTCTTTTCCCTTCAGCTTCTGGAAGTGGATTTGATCTACTTGCTGAGGCTCCATCACCATATTTCCTTCTTTTGGCTTTCTGAACTTCTAGAGGATGAAGAGGCATACCTGTTTGTTCTGATTCCCACACCTGTTCATAAACATCAGGAGGGGGCCTTCAAAGTAATATGGAGGTGGTCCTTCAAAGTATTCTGGAGGTGGAGAAAATGTTGGCCTGTTTACATCCAGGTTTGCAGGAGGAGGTGCATTAGGATCCATGGCTAGTTCAGGAAATAGCTGATTATGCATCCATATAGAAGTATCATAAGTATATAACTTAGTACTTTTGATTTCTTTAAGGACAAATATCTGAATATCTTTCAATAAATCTTCCCATTGATTTTTCATAGACTGAGCTTGTTTTCCCCCTTTCTGACTTCTAGGGAGAGAGTTCTAATGACCTCTTCTTTAAACTTTCCAAATTCTTCACAAGTTTTGAAATTCCTTTCATCAGCTCTCTTATCTAGTAGAATCTGATTATGAGCAAGGGTAACTGATTGTTCCATAACAGTACCAATGCTTGTAATTGTATAATCTATAGCTTTACCACATATTTGCAAGATTCTCTTAAATTTATATGTGTTGTTTTGGATTTTAGCAAATGGTTTTTCAGCTTCTAGAAAATTTTCTTCTTGAAGAGGAGACTTTGCTGGAGACTTAGCTAGTGGTTCAGGAGACTTGGGAGATATTGCTGTAGAAGAAGGAAGATCTTCAGGAATGGTTAAAGGTGGTTCTTTAAAAGAAAGTTCCTCTATCATCTTATTGATGTCATCTTCAGTTGACAGAATATGATCTTGAGCCTGTGCATCTGTTAGATTATCAGAATCTGGAATGTCTTCAGCAGTAGGAAAAACTGTGTTTGTATGCAACAGAGAGGAAGAGGCAGCAGCAGATGGAATTTCTTCAAAAACTAAATTGGCAGCAGCAGCAATAGTAACCTGGGGTGGAATTTCTGTAGTAGCAGGTGGATTGAATGGAGTTGGAGTAGGCTGTGCTGAGACAGATGTGGCAGGCTCCCCCTCAATAACAGAATCGGTTATCTGATGTGAAGGAGTAGATGGGATCCTATCCACATCTTTAATTTCCATGGCAGCTTTATCAGTTTTTTGTAATTTAACCTCCCATCTCTGGATGGAGGTAATGGACACCTTCTTCATGTGATGGAGGCATGTGCCCTTTTTCATGGGAAAAGCTTCTGGATTCATCTGATTGAGATAAAGAGAAATTATCCTTCCATGGTTTGTGCTCTTAATGGATGCTTTAATCTTGTCAAAAAGAATCATACCCCATTAGAACTTCTTTCTACAGATAACTGCTGTCATTAAATCAAAGAACTCAGGGGTTATATAACTGATAGAACTGGTTTTGCATAGAAGTACTTTGTCCAGTATGTCAGCCAGTAACTTGCTTTCATCATTCATGAATTGCCTTTTAATTGTGAGAGAGGATTGGGGGATCCCACAGAAACTATAAGCTCTCTCATAGTCAGTGCCTACCAGATCATCTTCTTCATCTATTACTGGAGGTTGCAGAAATTTAGAAACAGAGAGGGCAGTCATCTTTACCTTAATATCTTTAATCTTTGACTTGATCACCTTGTCATTCCATTTAACTTTGGCGTGCTAGAAGAACTCTTCAACAGCAGAAGTTAGAATGCGGCATGGGTGTTCCAGAACAAAAGACACCCCAGCAGTTTTGAGTAGAAGTAGAAAATTCTTGAAATCGTCTGAAATTTCTGCAATTCCTCTAGAAATGAGTTCACTCCCGATCCCAAGCTTTGAAGACGAAGCCATGAATGTCTAGAAATCGATCTTGGCTGGCCGGCGAATGGGAAAACTAGCTTATGGCAGACGGAGGAGATGGAGGAAGACGAAACAGCTTTTCTCGAGAGGAAGGGTTTTGAAATCGAGAATAAAATTTCTTGGACTTATTTCTATTTATAGTTACCTCTAATTTTGATGATAAAACATATAAATATTCATTCAAAGTACCTAGAATGAGGCGGTTAAGCGCCTGGGTGCCGATATGAAAAATTGAACTTGAAGGAAAAGTTTGACACCATATTTCTCGAGAGGGCTAGTTGTTCTCGAGAATAAGTTTGTCAGCACTCGAGTAAAATATGCCTTGGTCTCGAGTAGAATGAGCCATGTTCTCGAGTAGAGTACTCATTGTTCTCGAGTAGAATATTTATTCTCGAGAAGTAGGTCTGCTGTTCTCGAGAGACAAGTCTGTTGTTCTCGAGTACAAGTGTTGTACTCAAGAAATGTAGTAGAAATTCTGAAATTTTCTGATTTTGAAGTAAAACCAGATTTTGACCTTGCCTGTTACCTTTGTCTTCATTCTTCTTCATCCTTGTTGAGCATGTCAAGTTCTGTTTTGAAGAACGAGAACTTGACCTCGTACATCAACTTCTTGAAAATATCTGCAATTTGCCTGTCAGTTGAGACATATTGTAGATCTATGTCCCCATGCTCCACATGCTCCGGGATGAAATGGTATCGCATCTCTATGTGCTTTGTCCGGCTTGAGAGACTAGATTGTTGGGTACTGCAATCGCATTGTAGGAGTCGTAAAATAAAGGAATGTTTTGGACTTACAGGTTGTAATCTTCAAGCTGGTTCTATATCCACAACAATTGTGCACAACAACTGCCGGCAGAAATGTATTCTGACTCGACCGTTGAGATTGCGACACAATTCTGCTTTTTGCTACTCCATGATATGAGCCTCCTTCCAAGGAATTGACAAGTCCCAGAAGTGCTCTTTCTATCATCTTTACTTCCTGCAAAATCTACATCGGAGAAACCAATTAGTTCGCTGTCATTACTTCTTGGGTACCATAAGAAAAGATTTGGTGTACCTTTAAGGTATCTCAAAATCCTCTTTGTAGCAGTATAGTGAGATTCCTTAGAGTTCACTTGAAATCTAGCACACACACATGTTGAAAATATTATATCTGTTTTACTAGAAATAAGGTAAAGAAAGATCCAATTATGCTTCTGCACTTGGTTTTATCGAAAGGTTTCCCTTTATCATCCTTGTCCAGAGATATAGTTGAACAAATTGGAATCCTTATAGAGGTTGCGTTCTCCATTCCGTATTTCTTAATCAACTACTTGGTGAATTTTGTTTGAGAGATGAAAATTCCATCTTCAGATTGTTTCACCTGAAGTCCTAAGAAATACTTCAGCTCTCCCATACTACTCATTTCAAACTTCCCTTGCATAAGTTTAGAAAACTTTTTGCAGTGGTTGTCGTCAGTAAAGCCGAAAATGATGTCATTGACATAGATTTGCACTAGCAAAATCTTGCCTTTTATTTTCCTAAGAAATAATGTCTTATCCATCATTCCTCTTGTGAACTTATTCTCAAGAAGAAAGTTCGATAACCTCTCATACCAAGCTCGAGGAGCTTGTTTCAAACCATATAATTCTTTAAATAAAAGATAGACATGATCCGGGAAGTTAGAATCAACGAAACCTGGAGGTTGTTCCACATACACTTCTTCTTTTATGTCACCATTAAGGAAGGCAGACTTCAAGTCCATCTGATAGACAGTTACGCCCTTATATGCAGCATATGCTAAGAACAACCTGATTGCCTCCAGCCTTGCCACTGAAGCATATATCTGGTCGAAGTTGATTCCTTCTTTTTGTCTGTATCCTTTGGCGACGAGTCTGGCCTTGTTCTTTATTATTGTCCCATCCTCGTCCATCTTGTTCCTGTAGACCTATTTTGTTTTGATGACATTCTTACCTTTGGGTCTTGGAACAAGCTTCCAGACTTGGCAATGCTTGAACTAATTCAATTCTTCTTCCATTGTCATTATCCATGATGCTTCTGAGTTTGCTTCCTCAAACTTCTTCGATTCAACCCGTGATAGAAAAATCAAATATAAATTCTCATTAGTTATACCTCTACGAGTTCTGACACCATCCCGGGGATCTCCTATGATTTGGTCCATTGGGTGATCCTTCAAGTGTCTGAGTTTTAAGGTCCTTGCATTTGGATCTTCTTCAACCACAGGAGTGACTTCATCAACTTGAATGGTTTCTTCATATTGATCATCAACCTCTCCAATTGGGGTTGGAGTGGTGATCTTGATGAACTTTTCATCTTTTCCTTCAGTTGGCTCATCCAAGTTTAATTATTTTAGCATTGAACCTGCATCTTCAATAAACACACTAGAAGAGCTGCCTTGCAGTAAGTTCATCTCATCAAAAACAACATGAATATATTCTTCTACAACCAGGATTTTCTTATTAAAAATCCTATATGCCTTACTATGGCTACTATATCCTACAAAAATACCTTCAAAACTATTTTCGCTAAATTTGGCAGTGTGATACTTACCATTATTAAGGACGAAACACTTACAACCAAAGATTCTAAAATATAAGATAGTCGGCTTCCTGCCCTTTAGTAGTTCGCAATGTGTCATATTATGGTTCTTGTTTAAGAGTGCTCGATTTTGCACATGGCATATAGTGTTGACGGCTTCAGCATAGAAATATTTCCGTAGTGAGGCATCACTCAATATGGTCCTGCAGGCCTCTATGAGTGTTCTATTCCTTCTCTCAGCTAATCCATTCTATTGAGGAGTATGAGGAGAGGAAAACTCATGAAAGATACCTAGGATTTCACAAAATTCTGTCATGTCCCTAGACTTGAACTCTGTTGAATTGTCACTTCTGATTTTGACTATGGAACAGTTGTATTCATGCTGGACCTACTTGATAAAACTAGTAAAGATGTCAAAAGTACCTGACTTGTGTTTTATAAAGAGCACTCACACAAAGCGCGAGTAATCATAAACAATAACCATTATATAGTCCTTACCTCCCAAACTTCTAACTTGTAGTGGACCGAACAAGTGCATATGAAGTAGATGTAAACATTATTAGAGTCTTTGCCAATAATACTTTTAAAGGTAGCCCTTTTTGCTTACCTTTTACACATGCGTTACATGATCTATCTTTAGCGTACTTGATATTTGGGGAATCACGTACTAAATTAAGAGAAAATAATTTGTTAATATTTTTAAAATTAATATGTGTTAATCTCTTGTGTCATTGGTTACCAAGAGACGCACTATCTTTAGCCAAAAAGCACACTGGTGTAGAAGAGTGTATGCAAATAAAATTCAAACAAAATATATTTCTACTACGAGTGCCTGATAGAATCGTTTCCAAGTTGTCTACTGATTTTATCAAGCACTTGTCTGCATGAAATTATACTATGTATCCTTTATCGCAGAGCTAACTTATGCTTATGAGATTGTGTTCCAATCCTTCAACATAAACCACATCTGAGAAGGATATAATACTGTTAGTAATCATACTGTAGCCTTTAGTAATTCCTCGGTCTGAACCTCCAAAGATGACCTTTGGCCCGTTCATGACCGGAGAATAGTTCTAGAGAAGGCTTCTTGTCCCGGTCATATGCTGAGACCATCCACTGTCCAAATACCATATAGGAGTTTTGGTGGCCTTTGGACATACCTAAAATCACAAATCAGTTTGTTTTAGGAACCCAAACATGTTTGGGTCCTTGGTCTCTAGTTAGAATACCCCCCCCCCCCCCGATGTGTATCATTATGAGTGGTATTTCTCACATTTCTAACTTGAGGAGTTACATAATTTCTAGAATTAAACCAGCAATCAATGGAAAAGTGACCAATTTTGCCCCAGCACCAACAGTCAAACCGGTTGTATCTTTGCCGGAAATTCTCCTGCTTGACCTTTTGTGATTGTGGCCTAGCAAGGGAAGTAGTCTTGGAGGTAGAAACTTTATGGTGATGGCAACTACATGACTTCTTCTCCTTAAGTGGCTTTTCTACAATAGGCTTTACTTTTGGTACCTTCTTGATGTTATGAACATGATTATAAGGGACATAACTATGAAAAGTAATCTCTTCATAAGGTGCCTTAAAGACACTTTCACCAAAGTTTTAGGGACGGGTCCATCCATGGTAACGATACTTGGGCTCTACATAAGTAGGCCTAGCAAAGTGACCGTAGGATGAATCAGTATCAAACTCGTTCGTTGGAAATATAACCTTCTTAAAAGAAATCTGATGTTGAGGAACTTTCCCCTTCTCCTTGGCCATAGCCTTCTTGGCCACCTTATTCTTCCTTTGAGATTTATTTCTCCTAGAATATTTACTAGGAGCATAAACATGGCCTAGGCCAGCACCTTTGGCTTGAGCTGAGAATTCAGTAACAAAACGAAGGATAGTCTTGGGCTTTGAGAAACTTTCGACAAGTTTCTTTTCCGCTGCAAGTTGTTCTTCCAATTCTTTGATGATCTTCTCCTTTAGATCTAGGTGCTCGAAAGCCTTATTGTATTCTTCAATGGCAGCATTGTAATTCTCTCTGAGTGAGTCTGTCTTGGTGACTTCCACTCTCAGAGTGCTCTCTTCAGCCTTGAGAGACTTTATCTCCTTGGCTTGAGTTTCACGACTCTTTGACACTTGTCGTAAGCCTTGATTAACTCTTTATATTGGGCCATAAGTTCAGACTCATCGTCAGAAGAGCTGTCCTCATGATCATGATCAGAAGCATCTGATTCAGAAAGAGGGGTGTGAGAATTTACCTTCCAAGTGAACTGGGGTTCTTGTTCATCATCAGTTTGTGTCATTATCCCAAAGTGGGCTTCCTCTTCTTCACTTGGCTCAGATGAGTCAGAGTCGCTAAAAGTCTTGCCCTTCTTGGCTACTAGGCTTCTTTCAGTTCTCTTCTTATTATATGAAGATTTCTTCTCCTCTCTCTTTCCACCCTCCTTCTTGTGAGGGCAATCAGCGATGACGTGACCTGACTTATTAGAAAAATAACAAACGATGTTATAAGAAATATGTTTATTCTGTTTAATAGTATACCTGACTTGGCTACTTGAGTCTTTCTTGTGTCGATCACCATCATGACGTGATATTCTGTGCGAGGCATCTTAGCCACTCCATTGTTTCTTCTTGTTCAATAATTTCTTGAACTGTCTTGAGAGTAGAGAAAACTCTCCTTTAGATAATTCTGAGCCTGAGGTGCTTGACTCTGAAGTTTCTTCTTCACTATCTTATAGTGCAGGAGCAGGTGATGCAGCTTTGACATTCCTTGAGCTGTCTGCCTTCAGTGCGACAGACATCTCCTTGGATGACGATCGACTCTTCTCTTCTTCAGCTTTTCTAGAATTGATCTGCAGCTCATATGACATCAGCTTTCCAAAGAGATTCTAAGGGTCAGTCTCTGCCAACTTGCCAAACTCCCTGATAGCACAGACTTTATTGTCCCATTCCTTAGTTAGGGACCTTAGAAACTTATCATTTACCTCTCCATTTGTGAAGACCCGGCCATATACTCTTAGGCCGTTAATAATCTTGAAGAAACTTTCAAAGGTATCTGTAATTGAATCCTTTGGTCCTTGTCAGAATGCTTCATATTTCTGATTTAGAATGGATCTTCTGTCATCCCTAACTTATTTAGTTCCTTCCATCAAGGTGATAAGAGACTGCCACATTTCCTTAGCGGATTGGCAGTGAATCAGATTCTGTAGCATAGAATCATCGACCGCACTTGCTATGATATTTTTAGCTTTCTTGTCCAACGAGACAAGTGCAATCTCATCTTTATCAAGATCTATTCACTTCTTAGGAACCTTTTTGGTATGATCAATAGTGGAGATGGTCATTGGAACATAAAGACCTTCTTCAACAATCATGAATATCATTAGATCCATAGCTTCCATGAAAAACTTAATCCTTTCTTTTCATATGGAAAAGTTGGTCTTTGTGCACAGAGGAAGCTTTGCAAAATCCTTGGCCTTGTCCATTCTTGGATAACTCAATAGACAACTTTGGACAGATCTGTTCAAGGTGTTATCCTTTTTATTAACAACCTCCCTCTGATACCAATTGAAAATATTTAAGTTGTCTTACCTAAATCACCTAGAGGGGGTGAATTGGTGAGCTGTGAGCCTTTTTGCGGAATAAAAAATTAACGAGCGATGCACAGAAAATTAACCAAGCAATCACAGACGACACCAAGAAATATAGTGGTTCCCCAACCTTGGGTACATCCACTTTCCACTCACCGATCTAGCAATGCACTAGACTCGGCTACTCCACTAATCTCGGATTGAAAACAATCCTACACCTCAGAACAACGTTCCTACAACTCGATCCCAAAAAGTGGATCTACACTCAGAAGATAAAACTTCCTGTGAGAACTCGGAGAACAAAGTTCCTAAGACTCGGTGAAAGATCTCCTACAAGAATAGATTGAAATAAATAAATACAAATGGTGATTTGATCTCCGATCTTGAAATCTTCTGCATGTCTTCTTCCTTAAACTTTGCGACTTTATTAGAAATGGTTGAAGAAGAATCGGCAAGATCTCTGGATCTGAAATTCTCTGGACTCAGCAAGATCAAGTATTGAATCTTTAGATTGTAGAATGACTTGATCTCTGAATCAACTTCTCTGAATCGATCTGGATCGAAAGCAAATCGGCAAGAATGACAATGAAGAGCGACGCTTCCGATTATGGAAAGAAAATTAGGGGTTTAGAAAAACTTTGAATATCTTGCGGCTACTTGTTATTCTTCTTCTTAGGGTTCGAAGAAAATGACAAGACCTTTTATAGGACTTGCCTAATGGTCATAATCACAATTAATGACTGCCATGTGAACCAATCACGTGCTAATGATATTTGAAATAATGTCTCTCTGGACTTAAAAGATTTTCAGAAAAATAGTACAAGTGTTCTCGAGAAGGATGATTGTACTCATGAAAAAATCTTGCTGGTTCTAGAGAAGAACAATGAGGATCTTGAGAAAAACACTTAGAAAAATATATGGAGGTGGAATCTGCAGTGTCGAGACGGAAAGAAGTACTCGAGAAAAATATACTTTTGTTCTCGAGAAGAATCATTCTAGTACACGAGAACAGATAATCATCTCCAGAACAAATGTCTGTCTCTCGAGAAAAATACTCTAGGTCTCGAGAAATAACTTCTGCATCTCAAGAACAAACCATAGTCTTCTCGAGAATACATTTGGTCTTCTCGAGAAAAAGACTTAAAAAAAATTGTCTGGAAAAGAAACAACCCGAGAAGAAATGTCATATAGTACTCGAGTACATAAGCCCATCACGAGAACAACATTAAGCTTTTTCGAGAACAACTTCTGCCACTCGAAATTAAGATAAGTCTAACTCGAGAAATATCTTAAGTCCCTCTCGAGTACAAATATAGTACTCGAGAAAAATACTTAGACAAATCTGAAAAACTGAAAAACTTAATTCTTCATTAAAATCAGCATCCATCTTTTCTCTTGCCCTTAGTGCTTGAAAAGGAAGTGTGTCCCAATAGAGAGGCTACACATGAGTCAACACCATGGATCACACAATGAGGGATTACATTATATGGTCCTGTGTTTGGAGACTCATTGTAGACTAACATTGTTCTACACTTAGTAATTAAGTCCTGCAAACACTTAAATAAAAATAGCATCAAATACAAACTTAATTCATCTTAGTTTAAGGGTAACTTCATACAAAACTGGGTTGTTCGGTCCGGCGTTCCTTCACTTGATCTGTAACATGCCCTATCTGTCATATAGTATATAACAGTAGGTCCGGCCGGGGCCCGACGATATATACCATAGACAGACTGGGTGGTTACTCAATGGAAACCATCCAACTAATATCAACATCCTACACAGAGCATTCTAGCGGAAGCAATTAAAATTGTTGCATTAATAAAGAACCCAACACTAGCATGAATGTTCACTACAAAGCCAACAGGAATGAAGTACAAATACACAAGTACTGGCCTTATGGCCTTAAAATCGTTTTCCTCAAATTACATGTTTTTCAAACCTCGGCATGCAGGCCGACCATACATGAATAAAAGAAAACACTCAAAATTAGGCCTTCGAGGGGCGGATCAGCAACTTGGGCTTTAGCCCGCTATTTACCGCTCGGCTCCGCAGCACCTGCAAGCAACAACCCACCGCACGGTGGCAAACAAAAGAAACGGTCAGCTATGCTGACCAAATTATAACGATCCCGCCCCCAATTCGGGGCGGCGATGCTCCTTCCCTGCACTTTATCCGCAGCACCTGTAAGCAGCAACCCACCGTCTTTATTCTTTACAAAAAGCACAGGCGCGGTCCAAGGTGACATGATTGGGCGTATATAACCTTGCTCCAGCAATTCTTGTAGTTGGACCTTCAACTCAGCCATCTCTTTTGGCGAGCGGGCCACATGTTTCGCACCTGGGACCAACTCGATCGTGAAGTCAATCTCCCGCTGGGGTAGTAGCCCAGGGAGATCCGTGGGAAACACATCTGTAAATTCCACCACAATCAGAACCTCGCACACACTGGCCTTAGGCTCAACAACCTGAATCAGTGCGAAGTAACACTCCGCACCCTTCCGAACAGTCTTGACTACCTGGAGTGCTGACAACAACGTCCCGCCCACTCCTCGCATACCCGCGAACTTTGTCTCCTGTTCGGTATTCTGGCCCAACGTGATCTCTTTGGATTGACAATCAATCAAGGCATGCTTCTCTGCAAGCCAATCCATCCCAAAAATCACGTCGAATTCCAATATCGGCAATACATAAGCAGTCAAACTGAAATCCCGACTTCCTATTTGGACCGCCACATCGCAAGCTTGATCCGCAAGCATCCAACAGCCATTCGGCAACACCACTCTGACGCTATCTGTCTTTGCACGACTCGGTATCCCAAGCCGCGCAATAAACTCGCTAGACAGAAAAGAATGTGACGTACCCGTATCAAACAGTGTTTGCACCAGCATGTCCCGAATCATCACAAAACCTATGACAATCATGTCACAAACACAAACCAGAAACACTTATGCGCTAAGCAAAGCATACAAGCAATAACATATGCAAAACTAAACTCATACCTGTGACGACGTCACTCTGCTTGATGGCTTCCTGCAGGCCAAGATTGTAGACCCGGGGTTGCACCTGAGAGGCAGAGGAGTCCACCACCGCCTTTCCTTTTTCCGCATAAGACGCTCCCGCCTTCTTTTCATTATTTGGCGGCACCCGATAATCTCGAGCGATATGCCCCACCCGACCACAATTATAGCATGTACGAGTATCTGCCTTTGAGGTAGCCCCCGACGTTGCTCCCGTTGCAATTGATGAAGGAGCTAGTCCACTTGTCTTGGACTTCTTGCCCCATTTCCCAGGTCGGGGAACCTTCCACTCCGGTTTCCCAGGTCGGGGCACCTTCCACTCCGGTTGCGGCACAACCAAAGCCCTCTTCCCCTACACCCTCTTCATATCTTTTTCCAGCGCGCTCGCAGTGTTGACCAACGCCTGGAAGCCTTGGTTCACAGAACTAGAAACCAGGAACCTCAACTCGTCCCTCAGTCCTTCAAAGAACCGATTTGTCTTCCTCTGCTCATCAGCAAAAATAGAACCCGCATATCGCCCTAAGCGAGTAAACTCATGCAGGTACGCGTCAACACTACCATCACCTTACGTCAGCCTTTGGAATTCATTCTCCATGGCAATCCGTTGCGCCGCGGGAAGGTGCTTTGCTAGGAAGAGTCGGGAGAATTCTTCCATCGATACTTGTGTTAAGGGACGACCCGCCAAGTGATGCAACTCCATCTCATCCCACCACAATCTAGCTTCTCCTTCAAGCAAGAAGGTAGCTAAGGTGACTTTCTGATGCTCCTCCGTTCTAATCAACGTCATGACTCGCTTGACGTGCGATAAACAACCATCAGCCTGCGTAGGAGTTCCCGCTCCCGAAAACGTAGGCGGGTGGAAACTCATAAACCGCGTCAGCTGTTCTCAGCCGCTCGAGGAGCCACATCCACTACAGGTTCAGGCCTTGCCGTCAGCTGTTCTGGCCTCACAGCCGGTTGCTCCTGCCCAAGTGGCCGGCCTTGGATCATGGCAAATAAAGCCTCCACAACTAAACGCACATGTTTTGCAGACGGTGGAGGTGTAGGCACCGCGGTTGGTGTCATACTTTCATCAAAATGTTGGGGCTCTGACTGGCCAGCTCCACTCCGTGTCACCTAAAGGTGGAAAAGACACATACATTAGCGTCCTTACATAAGCAAACAACACAAAATAGGAACACGCAGGTTCCCCAAACACAACAATTTGCATTCTTATCACGGACATTCAGGCGTTCACTTGTATAAATGGAGTTTGCACAAACACGTGCTCGCCACCCCACAAAAGAACTCAACCACGACTTCGAGAGGGAAAGACCAAGACAGCTGATACCAAAAATGTAGCAACCCCATCCGTTCATATGGTATAGGCTTCTGCTAGAATGTAGTGTATTAAGATGCGCTGCGCTGCTCTGATATCATCCCGTACCTTCACCGCCTATTTTGTGATATATATTGTGGGGCCCCGGCCGAACCTTCTAAGATATACCATATGAACGGATGGGGTTGTTATATCTTGCACCGCCTTCCGTAGCACCGATATATGGAATACATCATGTAGACCACTAAGCTCCACTGACAGTTTCAACTGGTACGCTGTTTCACCAATCCGCTCCAGAACCTCAAACGGTCCAAGGTACCTCAGGCTTAGCTTCTTCAAGCGCTGCACCCGCGAGACACCCTTAAACAGTGAAAGAAATAGTACCTAATCACCTAGAGGGGGTGTGAATAGGTGAACTTAATCTTTTTAAACTTATAGGCAGAATCACTGAATAATAAGACCTGTATTTGCAATTCTCTACATCAATTCAACACAAATAATACAGCAATCACAGAATTAATCACATATAGAGTACACACAGATTTTTATAGTGGTTCCTCAAGGTCTGGGTACATCCACTTCCCCCTTTGCCTATCTAGTAGTGTACTAGATTAGGCCTAACTTCTCCACTTCTTCTCAGATCCTCAGATCTTACAACTCAGAACCCCAAACAGGTTCCTACAGCTCAGAGTGTCCCCACTCCTATAACTCAGGCACAAAGCCTTACCACTCAGTCTTCACCAAGACCTACACTCAGTCTAAACAGCCCTACCTCAGCCTATAATCAAGGCCTACACTCAGAGAATAAAATCTCCTACACTCAGGCACAATAGCCCTACCTCAGCCTTTATAAAATAGGCTTACAGCTCAGATCCCTTAGGATCCTACAGAAAATAAAGTTTACAAAGTATATAACCACAACTCTGAAAGAGAGAGATGAGTTGACTGGCTTCTTGATGAGTTCTTGAAAGAACTTTGCAGAGATCAACCTCCCTTGGCTTTCTTCAAAGCTTCTTGAATTAGAACGCAGTAGGGTTGAGTCTCCTCTGAAGATGATCTTCAATCAACTTCTGTCTTGAGAATCAGATCTCAATCTGAAACTTACTTTTCAGCCTGGTTCAACAGTTGTTCTTCTTAGAAGGAGCTCTCTCTCTCCAACTTCTTAGATCTTCTCTTGAAGGTCTTCTTCTAGTTGTGTTGTTTTTTCAATTCATTGATCACTTTTTCGATGCTTTCTGTCGAAGGAGAAAGGTCTATAAATAGTCTTCCTCCAAGGTAACCGGCTGATCCGGTTTCTAACAACCTTCCGACAGCTCTGACAGTTGCAGTTGACCAGTTGAAATGGCAGCTGTTAAGTCATCCAATCACTTCTTGAAATCTCTGTCACTGTCTGAAAGTGTCGAGACAGATAGTCTTTATGTGTCGACATAAATAGACTAAGTGTCGACACAAGTAGACTAAGTATCGACACTAGCCTTGATGGTGTCGACACAACTCCTTGTGTTGTTGTAACAGCTTCTCGACACTGCTTCTTCAGAATGTGTCGACACTGATCCTGTGTGTCGACACAAGCCTTCTGTTGAATGTGTCAACACTGAATGAGTGTGTCGACACAAGTACTTTTTCTTCAATACTTAGTTGATTTCTGCTGTGTGTCGACAGAACTCCTTTGTATCGACACAACTTCTTGTGTTGAAACTTGCTAAGTGTCGACACATCTTCTTTATGTCGACACATGCCTTCAGGTGTTGAAACATTGCTGAGTGTCGACACATCTCCTCATGTCGACACATTATTCATGTGTTGAAACTTTGCTGAGTGTCGACACATCTCCTTTGTGTCGACACTTGTACTTAAACTTTGTTGAAGTTCGCTGAGTGTCGACACAGCTTCCTGGTGTCGACACTTTTGATGTCGACAAAGTTTCTCTGGGTGTCGATACTGCTTCTAAGTGTCAACACTGATTATGTAGACAATTCTTCACTGTGTGTCGACACTGCCTGTATGTGTCGACACATTTCTTCTGGTGTCGACTCTACCTTCCTGGTGTCGACACAATTACTCAAAGTGTCGACACAACTTCTCTAGGTGTCGACACAAGCCTTCTTAAGTGTCGACACTTTTCTTCTGGGTGTCGACACATGGACTTAGAAACTTTTCCTGCAATTCTGCAATTACTTAACCTGCACAAATAAACTCAAAGCACATCAAATACACCTTGATGTATATCATTGAGTAAGGTGAGGCTTCTTCAAATCTGGTTCATATATTCCAATGTACCCAACAATCTCCCCCTATTTGGAGAAGTCATAACCCTTAGTCAATGATATACACCATACATAACAAATACTCAATATGATGTATAACAATATTAAATGCCAGGGTAAGAACTAAACATGTATAAACAGAACATGTAAAAACAATTATCTCAGAACAATAATGTAATAGATTGAACATATAACATTGTTCTTACAACTTCAATCATTTTCATTAATCAAAAGTTTACATAGAGTTTCATGCAAATGATTACAAATTGTAAACTTAAGAAAATTCTATCATATGGCTGCTCTGGTTCCTTGATTACAATGCCCTTTCCAAATTGAATCTTTGCTTGAACAGGAGTTTCATTATCATCAGCAGGCTTCTTCCCTTTAAGATCTTTCTTTTTCTGTTCTTCAGCCCTTATCTTCTGTCTTTCAAAATAGTGATAAGGCTTAGGGAAATACTTGCTAGGCTCCTGTGCATTAGGAGGTAGCTTCCCTAATTTGGCCTTCCTTCTGTATTGTACTATGGCCTCTTGCCTAGCCTCATGTTTCTTCCACTCTTGGTCAGAATACCATTTGCCCCTCTCTATGAAATTATCCTTAGCAGCCTTCCAAACAGTCAGAATAATATTTCTAGAAGTTGGGCTCCATTGCTCAAAATCTGGCCTTAATTCAGCTTGCTCTCTGAACCTTTTCTTAGATAATTGGGCCTCTTATTCTTTTAGAACTGCCTCTGGCACAGGCTGTACAACTTTTTCAAGAATAATATTCTGATTACCCTCAGGAAGACTATACATAGACTGTACCTCCTGATGTATCATGTCAAAATCTGCAGGAGGGTATATCACTTGAGCCACTTCAGCTTGCTCTCCTCCAAAGTATGCAGGATTGATGTCAGACTCTGCAACATTATCATCATCACATAAAGGTGGATATCCAATGGTGGCTCTGATGGAGTTTGAAATCCATTTTGCATGATCAGAGCCGACTTTGATAAGTATCCTCTCCCCCTTTATGAGTTCTCTCTCTATGTGAGCCCTAAGATCATCTTTCTGGAATCTGATTTGAGCATTCAAATAGTTAACTCCATCTTTATAAAAAGGTTTTAACCTTTGGAGTCTGTCAGTAATAATCTTTTGAGAATCTGCAATAGCAGTGTGAACGACAAGTAGGCTTTCTTGGAGTTGCTTATCAAACTCAGCTTTGGCTGCAGTCCTTGCTGTAGTTTGAGCAGCAATGAGATTCTCCATTTCACTGACTATCACATTGTGTGATTCAGTTAAATTGTCATTCATTCTTATCTGATTTTCCAGGACATATCCTTGTTTGACTGTCATGTCATCAACCTGTTTCTTGATGTTCTCTTGATGAGTAGCCAGATAGACCATTGCATTTCCTTCTTTATGGAAGCAGTCAGTCATTTCCTTTTTATGTTGATTCACTTCAAATCTTATGGATTTTATGTCTTGAGCTAAGGAAAATTGTAGCTCCTTATGGTGCTCATCCATATAAGTTTCCATGGCCTTCCTTTGCTCATCTAGCTTTATTTGCAATGCTACCAACAGAGAACTATAATCAGTTGTTGGGGCAGGCTGTGGAGCAATTGTCTGTAGTGCTTTCTTGTAGGTCTGGCTTCTTCTCTTGAAGACCTGGAACTTCCTCTTCTTGGCTCTAGAAGCCTCTTCATCATCTGAAGCAGAAGTACTAGCAATATGTACTCTATCCTTAGGACTAGGATGTAAATCCTTCTCAGTCCTTGGTAGCTCCTCAGCAATTCTTTGCTCCTCAGTCTCTTGTCTAGCAGTCTCCTCTACATGCTCCCCCTCAATATTGACCTTCTCCCCCTCAACAGCTGCTATCTCTCTATCAATGTCTGTCTGTACAAGATCAGGGAACAGCTCTTCTAATGTAAACTCATGCTGAGGTTGTACAGGAGAATCTCTTATTTCTGGAGCAACTGAGTCTACTCTATCAGCAACTGATGTGTCCTCCATGACAACATCTTGTGGTTCACTATGTAACTGTGTTTGCTGATCAATATCAAGTAATGATTCAGTCAAAACTTCATCCTCAATAGGGAAATTTAATTGATTAACTTCAGTAATTACCCCTAAAATGGTTTGGGTAGCCCTTTCACTCTCTAATGGAGTAGGCTCATCCACAAGTAGAGGCTTCCCCTGGAGTGGATCCAGGTGAATAGGGCTAGCTGATGGTAGCTCCCCCTGCCTCTGAGCATCTTCTTGTCTTGCTGGTGACTGTTAAAATTCAACAAAACCGCAGAGGCCTCCTCGGATACCCTGTTGAAACTCAACAAACCGGCAGAGAACACCCCACTTATATTGTTGAAAGTTTTCCCGGATCGTGGAGTTAGCATGGGTTATCTCAACAACGCAGTAACAACCAGCAACACATGCGGCACAAGCTTCTTATTGATCAAGAGCAAACTTCTTTACAAGGCGAGACATACATGGTGAGACATGCTTCACCAAAACCCAAACCAGGAGAGCAGAGACAGTTATAAAGACAAGAAACAAAAAACCAGGCCGCGCGGACTCAACTACCAAGCCGCCAGTCTACTGCTGTGGTCCGCCAGGTCGCCATACCGCAACCCAAGCCGCGCAGACTACCCCTTATTCCAATGCTTATCTCTTCACCGCCGATCTGCAGGCCGCCTGACCGCGAGGTCGCCTAGCCGCCAGACCGCACGAGCTGCGTCACCGAATGGAACAGTCCGCCTGAGGCAGGCGACTTCCTGAACCCCGAACCAAGTTGCCAAAGAGGAGACCGACTGGTCGCTATCCGCGACCTGCTGTTTACCGCCTGTTTCTTAACCGCAGAGTCCGCACTGTCCCTGACCGCAATCAGAGCCAAGTCCTGGCTTTCCAGCGCTATCCGCACAACCTGCACAGCACAACCGGGTCAACTCTCTATCCGCGCGGACACCAAAGTCCAGACCGCAACAACTTACGCGAGCTCAATTACTGTTCACTTACTTCAGTTCAGGTTGCATTGGTTGCACACCCCCTGATGTGTTATGGGTCCTATTTATAGGCACGATGATGAGTATGGTCACCGCCCTAGCCGATAGGAACACCGCCACAACCCGCAGCAAGAACAAGTGTGTCCGCCAGCCCGCGGACACACATTCCAGTTCGCCGCTCCTGTGCAGATAGCTAGTCCGCCCCAGCTTCTCCAAGGCCGGACTCCAATATCCAGCCCGCCTTGCCGCCAGAGGCCAAGCCAGGACCACCACAACCGGACTCCACAATAGCTATGTCCGCCAATCTGCGGACACAGCACCAGTCCGTATAACCCGAGCCCGCAGCCTCGCCATCAAGGCACCTGTCGGACTCAGCGGACACTCGGCTTCCGTCCGCACTTCCCGAGTCCATTCCCTCAATCTCCAAGGCACCGCCGGACTCAGCGGACACGCCGATTCTGTCTGCTTTTGCAGCAAACCCCAGTCCGCATTCCTGAGTTCATAACCTCATCACAAGGCTAAACCGAACTCAGTGGACTCCAGCTCCAGTCCGCACGCTCTTGCTCAGGCAATCCTCCAGTCCGCATACCCCCAAGCTAGCAAACAAGGCAACAGCACTTCTACTAGGCTTGGCGGACTGAGAAAGCAGCCCGCGCTCCATTGCGTGATCTCCCCAGACTGAGCCAACCTGGACTTGGTTCAGATCACACCAAGTCCAGTCCACTGGCCACCAGGGCCATTCCGCACTTACTGGCGGACACTGGATCTAGCCCGCCATACCGGGCGACCTCCAGCTCCAGTCCGCACTGACCGTCGATCTCCGCGGCTTCCACTTGCCGCTTCACTAGAGCAAGACCAAGGCAACTGCCAAACCGGTCTGCCGAGCTCCAGTTCATCAGTCCGCTTCATGCCGGACTCCGCGGATAGGATTGCTATCCGCCTGGTTAATTCCTGGGAACCAACTGTCTGCTGAGTAATCCCCGGCCTGACAGACCGCCGCTGCTGTCCGCGTAGTTCGCGCGAACAGATCGCCCAGGCCACCACAGAGCAAACCGCCTGCAACATCCCTGCCGACTTAGCAGTCCGCAAACCCTGTCCGCGTAGTGCGCGCGGATAGGTTGCCCAAGCCTTCCATTCACCCAATTTCACTTCACAGTTTTCAACAATCCCCCTTGAAGTGAAAAGTGGTGAATAACTCCAGCAGCTCCCGTAACCTTGCACCTGGTCCCTCCGATAGCATCTACGAAGAGATGTCCAAGACATAGTCCTTGCCCCACATATCATGGACCATGAGGGAGCCCTCCAGCATCTCCCAAAAAGAGCCATGCTTCCCTCTGCCTTCTTCAGCATCAACCTCCACTCATGCATCATAGGAGTATCACCAACTTCCTTGGGCACAAAATCCCAAGCCTTATTACCTCTGAGAGAAGTCACCTCATCAACCTTGGTGTCAACCACCTCCTTGATTCTAGTGGGGTCATCATAGCCAGAAGTACCTTGCTCGACTTGAGGGCTAACAAGGAAACACGGGACCAAGTCAGCCGTGTTCCCTTCGCTATATCGAGCTGGTGGCTTACTGATCCTCTTCGATCTTCGAAGAACCTGATCATGGTTATCCACCATTGCTGCTTCTGAACCAGCTCCATTCCCGGGCAAACCCGGAACAATGCTCCCCTTGCTTCCTGAACAAGACACCTCCTCACTGGAACCAAGAGCACCTGGAGCAACGCTCCCCCTGCTACCTGAACCAGAAGACTCCCCTCTTGAACAAGAATAACTTGGAACATCGCTCCCCTTGCTTCCTGAATCGGAAAGCTCCGCCTTCGAGCCAGAAGATCCTTGAGCATCGCTCCCCCTTCTTCCCGACTCTGACGTCTTTGCCCCGGAGCTAGAACAACCTGGAACACCTGCTGACTTAGGTAACTCCACTTCGTTAGCAGCAGCCTCCTTCAGCCCACTATCTGACCTGCTTATCTCTAGCTCCACATGAGAGCTACCCCAAAACGGCGTCAACTCGTCGAAGACAATGTCTCTCAACACTATGAGTTTCTTCGTCGCAGGATCCATACACCTCCATCTTCTTCTCTGCTCATCATACCCAACAAAGACTAGCTTTGTCTTGAGAGCACCCGGAGAGTGTATGTAGTAGGTAGATCCAAACACCCGAAGGTGCTTCACTGAGGGCTTCACTCCGAACATCAGCTCATAAGGAGTCTTCACTATGATCGGACTAAAAGGCAATCAGTTGATGACATGAGCAGCACAGGCCATCCCTTCCGCCCAAAGAGCCTTCAGAATGCCTTTACTCTGAAGCCAACACTTGCAGGTCACCGTTAACCAACGAATCATCCGAGCTGCAATATAACCTTGCTGTGAAGTATGTCCACAAGAAAGCTACTTCCGGATCCCTTGCTTCCTGCAAAAGTGTGAAAACTCGGTTGAGCCAAACTCACCACCGATACTAGTCCTCAACACCTTGATCCTCCGGCCAAGCTGGCCTTCCACAAGCTTCTTGAACTCCACAAATAAGCATACCATGTTGGACTTCTTCTTCATGAAGTATACCCATGTATACCTTGAATAGTCATCAACCAATATCAGCATGAACCTGCTGCCTCCAAGACTGGCCGTGACGGTCGGTCCCACCAAAGTACAATGGAAAACCACCAATGGTGCTTTACATCTGGATTGTGCTTTATCAACCATGAAGCGATAGGCTCCACTTTCCTGACATCCCGCACACTCCCGACCATCTCCATAGGATGACAATCTAGTCAAGCCTCTTACGAGTCTTCTTTCCTCCATTGCTTTCAGCTTGTCCATCCCTACATGCCCCAGTCTTTCATGCCAGATAGCTGCACTATCACTGGCATTCATCCGATCAGCTCCAGATCTAGTTGATGTCCCAACTACGTTTTTCTCCTTACCACTGACATGAGCTACGTTCGCCGAGAGCAAGACAACCTTGCACTCCTTCCGAAGATGACCATGCTGCTTGCATTTATAGCACCTTGGTCCTTCCTTCCTCTTCCTATCACGCCTAGGAGAAATACTCCTTTCTTCCTGATATGAAGTAGAGGGACCATCGTCAGCAGCAACCTTCACCTTCTTCCTGAACAACCCATCAAGGGAAGTCCAAACCTCCGCAGCTGACCGACATCCACTGATGTGGTCCAAGAACTCCGATGAGATCACCTGCTTGAGAATAGACTCCGCTTTCGCATTTGTCTCCTTCCAAGCTTTTATCTCTTCAGCATTGCCAGCAGTATCCTCTTGTCTTCCTGCTCCGCATACAACCTCCCAAAGGTCCTCGCCAAGAAGAAAGCTCTTCATACAGGACTTCCACCTTTCAAAGTTCGTCTCTGTAAGGAGATCAATTCCAAGACAACTTGCATCCTCCACTGTCATGGTTCTACCACTGGTTTCCTCTACAGAAGAGAAACTACTTCCATTGAGCACTGCTTGACCACTCCAACAACCTCCCTCTGATACCATGTTAAAATTCAACAAAACCGCAGAGGCCTCCTCGGATACCCTGTTGAAACTCAACAAACCGGCGGAGAACACCCCACTTATATTGTTGAAAGTTTTCCCGGATCGTGGAGTTAGCAGGGGTTATCTCAACAACGCAGTAACAACCAGCAACACATGCAGCACAAGCTTCTTATTGATCAAGAGCAAACTTCTTTACAAGGCGAGACATACATGGTGAGACATGCTTCACCAAAACCCAAACCAGGAGAGTAGAGACAGTTACAAAGACAAGAAACAAAAAACCAGGCTGCGCGGACTCAACTACCAAGCCGCCGGTCTACTGCTGTGGAGTCCGCTCAGTCCGCCAGGTCGCCAGACCTCAACCCAAGCCGCGCGGACTACCCCTTATTCCAATGCTTAGCTCTTCACCGCCGATCTGCATGCCGCCTGACCGCGAGGTCGCCTATCCGCCAGACCGCACGAGCTGCGTCACCGAATGGAACAGTCCGCCTAAAGCAGGCGACTTCCTGAACCCCGAACCAAGTTGCCAAAGAGGAGACCGCCTGGTCGCTATCCGCGACCTGCTGTTTACCGCCTGTTGCTTAACCGCAGAGTCCGCACTGTCCCTGACCGCAATCAGAGCCAAGTCCTGGCTTTCCAGTGCTATCCACACAACCTGCACAGCACAACCGGGTTAACTCTCTATCCGCGCGGACACCAAAGTCCAGACCGCAGCAACTTACGCGAGCTCAATTACTGTTCACTTACTTCGGTTCAGGTTGCATTGGTTGCACAGCCACTGATGTGTCATGGGTCCTATTTATAGGCACGATGATGAGTATGATCACCGCCCTAGCCGATAGGAACATGGCCACAACCTGCAGCAAGAACAAGTGTGTCCACCAGCCCGCGGACACACATTCCAGTTCGCCGCTCCTGTGCAGATAGCCAGTCCTCCCCAGCTTCTCCAAGGCCGGACTCCAATATCCAGCCCGCCTTGCCTCCAGAGGCCAAGCCAGGACCACCACAGCCGGACTCCACAACAGCTATGTCCGCCAATCCACGGACAAAGCACCAGTCCGCATAACCCGAGCCCGCAGCCTCGTCATCAAGGCACCTGCCAGACTCAACGGACACTCGGCTTCCGTCCGCACTTCTCGAGTCCATTGCCTCAATCTCCAATGCACCGCCGGACTCAGCGGACACGCCGATTCTGTCTGCTTTTGCAGCAAACCCCAGTTCGCATTCCTGAGTTCATAACCTCATCACAAGGCTAAACTGAACTCAGCGGACTCCAGCTCCAGTCCGCACCGTCTTGCTCAGGCAATCCTCCAGTCCGCATACCCCCAAGCTAGCAAACAAGGTAGCAGCACTTCTACTAGGCTTGGCGGACTGAGAAAGCAGCCCGCGCTCCACTGCATGATCTACCCGGACTGAGCCAACCTGGACTTGGTTCAGATCACACCAAGTCCAGTCCACTGGCCACCAGGGCTAGTCCGCACTTACTAGCAGACACTGGATCTAGCCCGCGATATCGGGCGACCTCCAGCTCCAGTCCGCACTGACCGGCGATCTCCGCAGCTTCCACTTGCCGCTTCACTAGAGCAAGACCAAGGAAACTGCCAAACCGGTCTGTCGAGCTCCAGTTCATCAGTCCGCTTCATGCCGGACTCCGCGGATAGGATTGCTATCCGCCCGGTTACATCCTGGGAACCAACTGCCTGCTGAGTAATCCCCGGCCTGACAGACCGCCTCTGCTGTCCGCGTAGTCCGCGCGAACAGATCGCCCAGGCCGCCACAGAGCAAACCGCCTACAACATCCCTGCCGACTTAGCAGTCCGCAAACCCTGTCCGCGTAGTGCGCGCGGATAGGTTGCCCAAGCCTTCCATTCACCCACTTTCACTTCACAGTTTTCAACAGTGACTGTCCAGCATTGCCATCCTCTCCATCATCTGAACTAAACACCACTTGATCCTCTGAGCTACTTGAGGATTCTTGTGTCACAATGGTTGTCTTCTTCTTCTTCTTCTGAGGTGTTTCCTTTTCTTGAGTTGGTAGTTCCTTTGTCAATACTCTATCCCACCTTGAGGAAATTCTTACATCCATTCTCCTCATGTGGTTTATCTTTGAACCTGCAGCTTGGTCCATCATTTCAGGAATACTTCCAGCTAAGTATAGACTCAGAATTCTTCCCAGATTGGGTTTCTTTAGGCTCTCTTTTATCTTATCAAACATAACTACTGACCAATCAGTCTTAAGCTGGAAAATTATCCTTGTCATCAGACTGAACATATGAGCTAAAATTCTATCATGTCCACCAGGCTTGCTTAGTATGACCTTGCCAACTATCTCAGATAAAAACTTGTCATGTATGTTCATTCCTTTCCTATTGAACACTGATCCAATATTCAGGTTTGAATCAAGTCCACACCATGTTAGTGCCTCCCTTGTCTTTGAAGCTGATACATCTTCCTCTTCTTTTGTTCTAGGGAGATGTAGAACTTTTCTTAGAGTCTTATGGGAGTCCTTCACCTTTGCCCCATGAACTTTGGACTTAATCTTGAGTCCAGATTCATCAAGAGTTGTTGCACTCAAGAATTCGAGGACTTACTTCTTCCAGATCTTTATTGGTTCTGATACAAGGTACTCTAATCCAGTCTCGGCAATTAGGGTTACCAAACCTTGGATTTCAGGTTCTGCGTCATCAAAGGCATGTCGCACGAGCTCATATCCTTCATTAATGTTCTCTTCTAGCTTGGGCACCATTAGGGTTTGAAGAAATTTTGAATTTAGAGAAGAGAGATGTCGACGCAAAAGTTTGGTCACGAAACTAAGGTGAGCGTGTCGACAAACAATGGGGAAAACCTATTTATACCTTTCTAGAATTGAAGGTGAAAAGGCGCGTTAACATACTTGAATTGTGTCGACAATGTTGAAAAGTGTCGACACTTACTGCTAATGTCTCGACAACTATGTGTCGACACAAATATAGTCGACAGAATATATGTGTCGACACTTATATATCTCAGCTCAACACTTAGTCGAGACTCTACTAGACTAATTCTGTGTAAATCCTAAGTGTCGACACCATCCTGGATGTGTCGAAACCTATACTGCATGTGTCGACACTAATTCTCTGAAGTGTCGACACAGACTTCCTAGATGTGTCGACACCATTTCTCTGAAATGTCGACACCAAATCTATGTGTCGACACAGACAACTCTTTGTGTCGACACTATTTTACATAGCCAATGTTTTGTAAACTATTCTAAGTTTATCGTTCCTAATTCAATTTTAAACTTATTGAATTTGGTTTCATCTAAGGGCTTAGTAAACATATCAGCTAACTGATTATCTGTCTTAACATACTCTAGGGAAATGTCTTCTTTTTCCACATGTTCTCTTAGAAAATGGTATTTAATTTCTATGTGCTTAGTCCTACTATGGGAGACAGGATTATTTGCAATAGAAATGGCACTAGTAGAATCACAAAATAAAGGTGTCCTACTTACTTGAATACCATAATCTTCTAGCTGATGTTGAATCCATAGAAGTTGAGCACAACAACTTCCTGCAGCCACATACTCTGATTCTGATGTGGAGATAGCCACACTTATTTGTTTCTTGCTACTCTATGACACCAGCCTTCCACCTAGAAATTGACAGGTTCCTGTGGTACTTTTCCTATCTTCCTTTCAGCCTGCAAAATCTGCATCTGAATAACCTGTCAGTTCAAAATCTCCATTCCTAGGGTACCAAAGGCCTAGATAAGGAGTGCCCTTAAGATATCTCAAAATTCTTTTGACTGCTGTCAAATGAGATTCTTTAGGGCAAGCTTGGTACCTATCACAAACACATGTAGCATACATGATATCTGGTCTACTAGCAGTCAAATACAGTAGTGAGCCAACTATCCCTCTATACAAAGTTTCATCTACAGGTTTCCCTGTATCATCTTTTCTTAGAGACATGCTTGACACCATAGGAGTTTTCATGGTAGTGGATGATTCCATACCATACTTCCTGATCAATTCTAGGTTGAACTTAGACTGGCATATGGATAATCCATATTCAGTCTGTCTAACTTGGAGACCCAAGAAGAACTTAAGTTCCCCTATACTGCTCATTTCAAATTGTCCTTGCATGAGTTTTGCAAACTTCCTGCAAAAACCACTTTCTGTAGACCCAAATATGATGTCATCTACATATATTTGGACAAAGATAATCTTTCCTCTGGATTCCCTAAGGAATAGAGTCTTGTCTATTTTCCCCCTTGAGAATTTGTTCTCAATGAGGAAACTAGACAGGGTTTCATACCAAGCCCTAGGTGCTTGTTTTAACCAATACAAAGCCTTTCTAAGTCTATATATATAGTCAGGTTTAAGAGAATCTACAAAACCTGATGGCTGATCTACATAGACTTCTTCTTTCAGATTTCCATTCAGAAAAGCTGACTTAATATCCATTTGATAGACCTTAAATCCTTGGAATGTTGCAAAGGTAAGGAACATCCTTATTGTTTCCAGTCTTGCTACTGGAGCAAAAGTTTGATCAAAATCCATACCTTCTTCTTGCCTATATCCCTTTGCAACAAGTCTAGCTTTATTCTTTATGATTATTCCATTTTCATCCAACTTGTTCCTAAAGATCCACTTAGTTCCAATAATGTTGTGGTCCTTGGGTTTAGGAACTAGCTCCCAGACCTTGCATATTTTGAATTGATTCAGCTCCTCTTGCATGGCCTCAATCCAATGAGGGTCTAGGATTGCTTCTTCAAACTTCTTTGGCTCAACTTGGGATAGGAAACTTGAGTAAAGAACTGTACTTAGATTCCTACTCCTTGTTTGCACTCCTTGTCTGGGATCTTCAATTATTTGATTATCATGGATGATCCTTTAAATGACTATTCGCTGGAGGCAGCCTGTCTTCAGGTTGTACACCTTCAGCTTCTTCATTCAACTGCACCTCTTGGTCTTCTTTAGCATCAGGAGTATCTTGTACTCCCCCTGGACAGCAGCCACCATCTTCCACTTGCTAACTTGTAGAAGAACCTTCTGTTAAGGTAAGCTTGTCCATCTTCTCAGTTACACCTATAGAGCTGCAAACACTTCTTGGCAATTCATTGTTAATGAGGCTTGCTTCATCAAAAACTACATGTACTGACTCTTCTACAACTTGAGTAATCAAGTTGTAGACCCTATAAGCCTTACTGTTGTTGATGTACCCAACAAAGATTCCTTCTTGGGATTTGGCAGCAAACTTGGTTAGATAAGACTTACCATTGTTAAGGATATAACACTTACAACCAAAGATCCTGAAATAGGATAGATTTGGTTTTCTGCCCTTCACAATCTCATAGGGGGTCTTCTTATGGCTCTTGGTGATAGTAGCCCTATTGATTACATGACATGCAGTATTAACTACCTCAGCCCAAAAATATTCTGGGAGAGAAGTGTCACTCAATAGGGTTCTACCAGCCTCTATTAAGGTTCTATTTTTCCTTTCAGCAATACCATTTTGCTGAGGTGTTCTTGGTGAGGAAAATTCCTAAAAAATTCCAAACTCTTCACACAGTTTTGTCATACTTTCAGACTGAAATTCAGTACCATGGTCACTTCTGATTTTGACCACTGTACTGTCCAATTCATTCTGAATTTGTTTAACAAAACTATACAAGATACTTGCAGTTTCAGATTTTTGCCTTAGGAAGAACACCCAGGAATACCTTGAGTAGTCATCAACTACCACAAATGTGTAGACCTTCCTACCTAGGCTGTAAACTGGCATAAGACCAAAAAGATCCATATGCAAGAGGTATAGACACCTCACAACATCTTTGTTCTCAAGGCTATGATAGGTGGATTTGGTCTGCTTGCCTTTTTGACAAGCTGAGCATATCCCATCCTTTATACACTTAACCTGAGGACCATTCCTCACTAACTCTTTGCTAAAGAGTTGACCAATTGTCTTATAGTTAAGATGAGTCAGCCTCTTGTGCCATTTAACACAATGTGAGACTTTCTCATCAGCTACAAGACAAATAGGAGAAACAATGTTCTCACACATAATGTCTAGACAATAGACATTTCTCTTCCTATATCCTGTCAGAATGATCTTTTGATCACTTGACCTTCTGATATGACAACCATCCTTGACAAATGAGATGTCATATCCTAAATCACTCAGCTGACTTATGCTAATGAGGTTATGTTTCAAACCCTTTACATAATCCACTTGAGTAATTGTAATCAGGTTACTAGAAATGTTACCAAAGCCTTTGATGATCCCTTTTTCTGAACCACCAAAGGTAACTTTAGGCCCATCTTTGATAGATGTATAATCCTTCAGCAACCCCCTAGTTCCAATCATGTGCCTGGAACATCCACTGTCCAAGTACCATATAGGGGCATGGCCACTTGCACTCACCTGCAAAACAGATTACTTAACCTTAGAACCCAAATAATTTTTGGGTCCTTGGTGCAGGTTAGTTTGACTTTTAACAAAACTACTTGTAGCTCTTCTAGCAGGTAGTTTGCTACTCTCCTTGACACTTGAATTGTGCCAACAGTCTATGGCAAAGTGGCCTATCTTGCCACAACACCAACACTCAAACTTGTTGTGCCTTTGTTTTGGTAGAACCCTGGCTGAAGTATTACAGCAGGCTTTTTGTTTAGTGCTGGGGATTTGCCCTTAGACTTGGACCTAGCAGTCTAGGCAGGTTTTGTAAATCCTAATCCAGCCTTACCCTTATGAGGTACAAACTCATCTATCAAGGGTAAAATAGATTTGGGCTTAGAAAAGCGAGCCACAATATCCTTCTCCTTCTGAAGTCTAACCTCCAGATTCCTAATTTGATCATTCTTAAATGTAATAGTTCCCATCTGAATAACTGTAATGTTCTTCAGTCTGGCTATTTCATTCAGTTTTTGATCAAACAACTTGTCTGAATCAGCAGCAGCCAATTTAAGACTAGCAATCTCCTTTGCCTTATTTTTGGCCAAGGTTTTGTTTTTCTTTAAGGCCTGCAACAAGTCCCTATATTCATCCATTAACTGATGAATATCTCCTTCAGATTCAGACCCACCCACATCACTTGATGCAGATGTATCTGATTATGACTCAGTACAAGAAATTGAACTGGAAGAACAACTTTGTACCTCACTTGGTCCAGCCTGATCCTGGATTTTGTCTCCTTCAGATAAGGCCATCAGTCCCTTGCACTGAATGTCCTCATGCTCATAAATTGAGTTCATTAGCTACATGAACTCATCTTCTTCCTCTTCAGTAATTAAACCAATATAGGCTTCAGCTTCTGAATCTGTTTCTGAAGATGACTGATCAGTCAAACTTTTGTCTTTCTTGGCAACAAATGACTTTTCCTTTTTTCCCTTAAACTGTGCCTTCTTTCTATCAGTTGACTCCTTCCTCTTTTCAGGATAGTCAGCCACCACATGTCCCTGTCTATTGCAACAATAGCATACAACCTTTGAGGATGTAGTTTTACTTGGCTTGGACTTTCTTCTGTCATTCCTTGATGACTTCCTGTTCTGATAGTAGTCATCTTTTGTCTGTGAAGTGGATGGCTTAGACCTCCACTGCTTCTTCTTTAGAAACTTTTGAAAATGTCTTGTAAAAGAAGCGAAGTCTTCATCACTTTCACTGCTATCTGAATTCCTGCTTTCTGACTCATCTGTCTCAGCCTTAGCAACTGTTTGAGGTGGAGATGGAGACTTGCTTTTATATTTCCTAGTGGCTTCTGTCTTGAAGGCCACAGATCTCTCCTTGTGCTCCACTCTAGTAGTCTTTTCTTCCTCCTTTCTATCCATTAACTGCATCTCATAAGATAACAGTTTTCCAAATAAGGTTGGAGGAGGTATATTAGCTAATTTGGCCATTTCCCTAATGGCACAAATCTTGGTATCCCAGTCCTTAGTCAGGAATCTTAAGAACTTGTCATTCAGCTCATAGTTGCTGAATTCTCTTCCATAGGACATCAATTCATTTACTATCCTATAGAACTTCTTGTAGCATTCAGTAATGCTATCAGACTTTCCTTGTCTGAAGCTTTCATATTCCTGATTTAACAAAGACTTCATGTCTTGTCTTACTTCTTTTGATCCCTCCATATAGATAATTATTGTGTCCCACATTTCTTTAGAAGTTTTACAGTGAATTAAATTCTGAAATGTTGCATCATCAATTGCACTAACAATAATATTCTGGGCTCTTTTGTCCATAGTGGCCAGAATAATTTCATCTTTAGTCATTTCTGAATAGTCTTTGGGAGTTCTCTGATTTGCATCCAGAACAGATACTTTCATTGGCACATATGGCCCTTCTTTGACTGTAATGTATATTCTTGGGTCAGAGGCTTCCATAAAAAGTCTAACCCTCTCTTTCCAAATTCCAAATATCTCTTTTCTACAGATTGGCAATTTCATGTACCCCAGCTCTTTGTGATTCTCACTTGAACCCATTTTCTTGAATCTTGATTATTCTGAATCTGCCTACAGGATCTTACTCAGACAGTTATGTCCTTTTTGAGTAACCTCGCTTTGATACCACTTGAAAGAAATAGTACCTAATCACCTAGAGGGGGGGGGTGAATAGGTGAACTTAATCTTTTTAAAATTATAGGCAGAAACACTGAATAATAAGACATGTATTTGCAATTATCTACAGCAATTCAGCACAAATAATACAGCAATCACAGAATTAATCACACACAGAGTACCCACAGATTTTTATAGTGGTTCCCCAAGGTCTGGGTACATCCACTTTCCCCCTTCGCCTATCTAGTAGTGTACTAGATTCGGCTTAACTTCTCCACTTCTTCTCAGATCCTCAGATCTTACAACTCAGAACCACAAACAGGTTCCTACAGCTCAGAGTGTCCCCACTTCTACAACTCAGGCACAAAGCCTTACCACTCAGTCTTCACCAAGACCTACACTCAGGCTAAACAGACCTACCTCAGCCTACAATCAAGGCCTACACTCAGAGAATAAAATCTCCTACACTCAGGCACAATAGCCCTACCTCAGCCTTTATAAAATAGGCTTACAGCTCAGATCCCTTAGGATCCTACAGAAAATAAAGTTTACAAAGTATATAACCACAACTCTGAAAGAGAGAGATGAGTTGAATGGCTTCTTGATGAGTTCTTGAAAGAACTCTGTAGAGATCAACCTCCCTTGGCTTTCTTCAAAGCTTCTTGAATTAGAACACAGTAGGGTTGAGTCTCCTCTGAAGATGATCTTCAATCAACTTCTGTCTTGAGAATCAGATCTCAATCTGAAACTTACTTTTCAGCCTGGTTCAACAGCTATTCTTCTTAGAAGGTGCTCTCTCTCTCCAACTTCTTAGATCTTCTCTTGAAGGTCTTCTTCTAGTTGTGTTGTTTTTTTCAATTCATTTATCACTTCTTCGATACTTTCTGTCGAAGAAGAAAGGTCTATAAATAGTCTTCCTCCAAGGTAACCGGCTGATCCGGTTTCTAACAACCTTCTGACAGCTCTGACAGTTGCAGTTGACCGGTTGAAATGGCAGCTGTCAAGTCATCCAGTCACTTCTTGAAAACTCTGTCACTGTCTGAAAGTGTCGAGATAGATAGTCTTTATGTGTCGACACAAATAGACTAAGTGTCGACACAAGTAGACTAAGTATCGACACTAGCCTTGATGGTGTCGACACAACTCCTTGTGTTGTTGTAACAGCTTCTCGACACTGCTTCTTCAGAATGTGTCGACACTGATCCTGTGTGTCGACACAAGCCTTCTGTTGAATGTGTCGACACTGATTGAGTGTGTCGACACAAGTACTTCTTCTTCAATACTTAGTTGATTTCTGCTGTGTGTCGACAGAACTCCTTTGTGTCGACACAACTTCTTGTGTTGAAACTTGCTAAGTGTCGACACATCTTCTTTATGTCAACACATGCCTTCATGTGTTGAAATTTTGCTGAGTGTTGACACATCTCCTTGTGTCGACATATTCTTCATGTGTTGAAACTTCGCTGAGTGTCGACACATCTCCTTTGTGTCGACACTTGTACTTAAACTTTGTTGAAGTTTGCTGAGTGTCGACATAGCTTTCTGGTGTCGACACTTTTGATGTCGACAAAGTTTCTCTGGGTGTCGACAATGCTTCTAAGTGTCGACACTGATTATGTAGACAATTATTCACTGTGTGTCGACACTGCATGTATGTGTCGACACATTTCTTCTGGTGTCGACTCTGACTTCCTGGTGTCGACACAATTACTCCAAGTGTCGACACAGCTTCTCTAGGTGTCGACACAAGCCTTCTTAAGTGTCGACACTTTTCTTCTGGGTGTCGACACATGGACTTAGAAACTTTTCCTGCAATTCTGCAATTACTTAACCTGCACAAATAAACTCAAAGCACATCAAATACACCTTGATGTATATCATTCAGTAGGGTGAGGCTTCTTCAAATCTGGTACATATATTCCAATGTACCCAACAAACGGCTTGATATTCAAGTACACCCAATCACCAATAGCGAACTCCACATTCCTGTGCTTGGCATTATAGTACTTAGCCTGGCGGTCCTGAGTGATTAGCAACCTCTCCTGAATGGTTCTCACTAAAGAAGTATCATCCTCCACCTCTTATCGCATGTATAACTTCGTCTCGCCCGTTTCTAACCAAGACAACAGCGTGCGACAACTTCTACCATAAAGGGCCTCGAAGGGCGCCATTTGTATGCTTGCCTGGTAGCTATTATTGTACGTGAACTCCACCAAGTATAGGTGGTCTTCCCATTGCTTTCCAAAGTCCAGGACACACAAATGAAGCATGCCTTCCATTGTCCTATTAACCCTCTCGATCTGCACATCCTTTTGCGGATGAAAGGCTGTGCTAAAACTCAGCTTTGTTCCCAACATCTGCTGCACCAGCCTCCAATCATTGGACGTGAACCGCCCATCTGGGTCACTCATGATGCTGCGGGGCACACCATGAAGCCGCATAATATTATCCACATACAGCTTTTCCAATTTCACAACCGGATCATCCTTCCTATGCGGAATGAAGTGCGACACCTTCGTTAGATGATCTACGACCACTCAAATGGCGTCGTTACCCATTTGCGACCTTGACAACCCGTGAACAAAGTCCATAGTAATGTCGTCGAACTTCCACTCCAGAATAGGCAAGGATTTCAAGAATCCTCCCGGCTTTTGGCACTCCGCTTTCACCAAGGCACAAGTTTGACACTTTTCCACATAGAGCGCCACATCCTTTTTCAGTCCTGGCCACCAGAACAATTTCTTAACATCGCGGTACATCTTCGTGCTCCCCGGATGAATTGAGTACTTGGTATGATGCGCCTCGTACAACAATTCCACCCACAAATTGCCCACGCTTGGGACGCACAGACGACCGTATTTCCAAAGTAATCCGTCCTCCACAACGAATTGGGAATTTGACCCATCTAAAGCCTCTATCATGAGTTGCTTCATGTGGACATCCATATCCAAAGCATGCAGAATCCGATCAGCCAGGTCATATTGGACTTTAGTCCAATTCAATACTGCTTCATCACTTGATTTATTGTCTATGCAAGAGATCTCCAACGCCTCTAACTCCCGAACCAACCGCTCGTCATGGAGCGACAGCCAATTGGCTTGAGCTGGGGCCCGATGACACAACGCATCTGCAACCGCATTACCTTTACTAGGCACGCAGTGTATCTTGAATGTATAGTCCCCCCGGAACTCCATCCACCTACGCTGTCGCATGTTCAGATCTTTCTGATCCAGCAAATATTTCAGGCACTTGTGATCGGTGTAGATATTAATCTTCATACCGTACAAATAATGTCTCCACAGCTTCAAGGCAAAAATCACGACTGTTAACTCCAAGTCGTGGACCGGATAGTTCCTCTCATGCACCTTCAGCTATCTCAAGCCATATGCTATAAAGCTTCCATGCTGTAACAGCACACAACCCAAACCACTTTCTGAAGAATCGCTATAAATCTCAAAACCTTCGCTCCCACACAGCGAACTAAGAACTGGCGCAGTGGTCAACCGACACTTCAAATCCTCAAAAGTTTGCGCGCACTCCGGCATCTAAATGAACTTCTGCTCTTTCCTCGTCAAAGTAGTGAGAGGTAACGCTATCCACGAGAAGTTCTCCATGAAGCGCCTATAATATCTGGCAAGCCCCAGAAAGCTCCAGACTTCCGCTACCGTAGAAAGCTCAGGCCACTCTCGTATAGCAACAATCTTCGCCAGATTCACTACAATACCCTCTTCACTCACTATATTACCGAGGAACGCCACTGAGGACAACCAAAACTCGCATTTTGAGAACTTTGCGTACAATTGATTCCTCCTTAGCGTCTCTGAAACCAAATGAAGATGCCTGAAGTGATCTTCCTCACTCTGCGAGTACACCAAAATATCGTCGATAAAGACGATCACAAAATGGTCCAAGTACTCCCTGAAGGTCGTGTTCATCAAATCCATGAACACCGACGACGCATTCGTCAGCCCAAATGGCATGACCGTAAACTCGTAATGCTCGTATCTCGTACTGAACGTTGTCTTAGGGATATCACTCTCCCTTATTCTCAGCTGATAGTAGCCGGACTTAAGATTCAACTTAGAGTACACCGTTGACCCGACCAACTGATCAAAAATATCATCGATTCTTGGGATTGGGTACTTGTTCTTTTCCGTCAACTTGTTCAATTCTCGGTAATCAATACAAAGCCTCAAGCTTCCATCCTTCTTCTTAACAAAGAGAACCAGTGTAAATCCCCCCCCCCCCTTTTCTTTTAAAACACCGGGGTCTTAGGCCCAGAACCGTCATTTTACGGTGACTTCTTCACGTCCTGAAGGGTCATCACCACAAAGCGCAGATTCTGCAGTCCAATTCGATCACAGAAAAGTAGCAAAACAAAGTAAATGAAAACTAGCAGTCCACAGAAGATGGCATATCATATAGATAATCTCCACGAAGGGAGTGTCCACAGATTAATATATTAGAGTACAAAAATACGGGCTTATGCCCGGTACATCATGTTCTCACTACAAATCACTCATGCGGAAGCAAAAACAAAACATCTACTCAAGGTCGAGAATCACGGTCCCGGCTGTATGAACTCTGGAGCTAGACTGCCCCATCTCCAAGCGCACCGGTCTCTGTGGCTGCTCCCCCATGTTGGGCTCCACGATTCCCTAAAATGATGCGGTTTGAAAACCGTTACTCTAAAAGACTAAGCCCTATCATCCCCCACCCCCTCCCCCGTGGCTCCTAGGCACCGAGCAGAGAGGAAGAAAGTGGAGGACTTGAAGGTGGAGAATAATCAAAAACAGATGGCAACGGACCTATACTAGCAATTCTATAATAGATATTGACAATAAGATGAAATATGAAAAGTAACCTTCACTTATGTGAGAACTCATAAGCCAAGGGGTCTTCTGCAAGGTTCCCATCGTATAAAAAGTCTCATACCAATTTATACGTTGGGGTGTCGGTTATCAAACAACAATATATATACATATCAAAATTAACCTTAATTTATAAACTTTCCCACAAAAGCTTATAGACGAAGGGGTCGTTTTGCAAGTCTTAATGTATAAGCATCCCATTCCACTTATACATTAGGTGTTAGGGGTTAAATGAATCAGTTATGCTACATGCAAGTGGGTATGATGGAACATGAAAGTGCAACACACACACCCGGCTCTGTGCACACAGACCTTTAGTTCCCCCTTTCTGGAGCCGTAACCTCCCAGGATACCTCCGTAGTGGCAGACGGAAGCGGTGGGTTGGGCCTCGCCCACCTCTAAACCAGTAAAGCTCTATCGGTCAGACCTATCGTACGCCTCAACGTTGGTGCATAAGGCGGAGCTCCTGTGTACTCTTGCCGGCTGGTGCACCGGACTTCTGTTGGCGAAGTGCTAGCCACACTTGCCGAGTCAGCGTATTGGCGTCGGTGCATCGACCCTCCAATACCGAAGACCCACCACCTTAATTTTCTTTCCTTTCATGCACATGCAAATTTATCGTATTCAAAACCGAGCCGAAGCTCCCCGGACCAAAAATGTCCGTCTCAAACAATCGAGCCAAACCTCCCCGGACCAAAACGTCCGTCTCTTAACTATCCAAGCCGAAGCTCTGAACTATCTTCCTGTGATATCTGTGTTCGTGAAATGTGAAACCCTAATTACTAAGTTACTCTTTTCAGCTTGTTAATACAGTTTACATTAACCCAGGACTGCCCCTGATATTGCCTGTGAAGGGCTCTCAAGGGACACTAGGTACTATGATGGGATTACGCCCATCGTTCCCTTTCGCAAGGTACTTATTATTATTGGTTGATTCCCTTACCCATTACCTTCTCATATTACAATAGGCTAATCCTAGAGTGATTTGACTCTACCTCACCTTGGGGAAGACGATCTTTCGTCGAACCCGAGCGCCTCTAAACTCTAGCCAAACCAATTTCTCACCACTCTTCCTATCCTTCTATGGTGAACTCATCCACATTTATCCAAAATGACTAACTCCTACACCATGTCACATCGTATCTTATTGCAATTTACCTATCTTGCCAAATGCAGACCATCCTAGGCTATATGTCGGACCGGACATGAGATAATCCAAATGCTTATCCAAATGGCCTACCTTATTTACTGGAGACTTATCATGACACAAATAGACTAAATCCAGGAAATTATAATTTTCCTAATTTATATGGCATTTAATTAATTTCCTTAAAGCTTCCAAAGGCTACCAGTTTGAACATGAACTACCCTAAGTACTCATGCAAGATGCCTAACAAAATTATGATAAATATTAGGTTATCTCAATATGGTAAATCCAATGTATCACAATTTTTCTATCATCAAAAGGGCACTAAAACTATTTTAGCAATATTTACTATCTTTCGTTGTTTATGAATCAAGTACAGAAACTATCCATCCAAAAACTATAAATTAATTATACTATGCATATACAACCTTAAAAGTATTATTGGCGAAGTTTCATAATTTTGCTGTAAGTATTAATCTCTGAATAAATTAATTATCAATAATCTCCATATTATGGACTTGTTAAGGAAGTACTGTAATCAGCCCTCTAAAAATTATGAATAAATTCCTACAAGCATATGTTGGCCTGAAAGGATCAGTACCTAAGTCTCATGATTTTCAACAAAAATATATATCATCTATAAATAATTGTATTCCACCAAAGCCCCTTTTTGAAACTAGTGAATGAAGTACTAAATATCTTCAATTAAAAATTGTAACAAAATTCAGGGACATTCACTTAGACCTATGTCATCTACTGACCAATTTTCATCAGTTTCAAATGAACAGAATAATCAAATTAATTAAAACACCATTTTGAGCCTATTGATATTTAACAAATAAAGTACTAGAAATATAATCCATAAAATTCTAATAAAATTACTAGGGGTTCTAGATAGTCTAAAACTTACTCTACCCAAGTTTCACAACCTTTAAATAAGGTTTAATGGCTGAATTTACAAAATTGTGCTTCTACCCTAAAACTAGGGTTAGGGTTTTGAGGTGTTTACCGTCCTCCAAGTCCTCTAAGATTCCTTCCAGAGAACTAAGGTTACACTACCTTCAATTGTACTGAGTTTTCAAGGTCATACAAAGGCATTAGCCCTCATGTCCTTCACAACCCCCAAAAGTCCTTCCTTAGGGTTTGAGGTTGAACCCTAGGGTAAATCAAGCCTAAATCACCCCATTTTCCTTAAGAGGGTGACATTGGCCATACTAAGTCAGTGTCCAAAACCTCAGCCTCTGTTGAGGGGAGGTGGCCACCCTAAGCCCATGGTGCACTTTTAATCAAAAACACCAACTTAAGGCCAAACTAGGGTTTCGTGATTCCCTAACCAAAACCCATCCAAATGAGTTGAAATTTTGTACAGAGCTAGGTATTGATGTCAGGGACCACTCACCAAAATTTTGGAGGGTTTTGAGGTCATTAGACCACTTAATTAAAATACCCTAGCATTATTAAATAAAAGTAAAAAATTTACGCAAAGTCTCTCCAAACAAAATCCCAGTTTTAGACAGACCCTAGGTATAGTTAAGACTGATCCACTGTCCAAATTTCAGCCCATTTGGACAAGGGATGAAGGGTGGGCATCCATTTGAATCTCAGGACAACCTTAGGTACAGGTCCCACCAAAATGGGTGCCCTGGTCCAACCAGAGGGCCAGATTGGTCCAAATCAATTTTGGATTAAATAGACCCATAGGTCTACAACTTTCATATTGAAAGTTTTCCCACCAGGTGGCCCTAAGTATTTGTAAAAATTAAAACCATTTACTGTAAATAATGTGACAGAAATTTAATTAAATCAAAATAATCAGATTCTTATCAAGGCACCGCACGAATCTTGGCGCAATCCAAGGGCAGCTGAGTCGTCTTCCTCCTTGTGCCGACGGCCACGATGTCCCCGTCTTGGGCCACCTTGCGGGCTGATTTCCCGGCCACACGTCCACTTCCCCAGCCGGCCACCGCCACCACTCCCTTCGTGGATGTGGTGGCTACCCTCAGCCGGCGGCACGGCCGCCGGAGGGGCTGTTTCCGGCGATCCCGATAAGAAGAATTTCCTTGGAAAAAATATGAAATCGAAACATGGATCGGGCTCAATTGAGCCCGAACCTTGAGCCTAATTTGCCCTAAGATTTACCCATGAAGTAAGGAGAGGGGGAGGACCTTTCTGGTGGCCTGAATGCAGGAGGAACGACGGGATGCCGTGGTCGACGGCGGCGGTGCTCGCCTTTTGCAACAGCATAGTGGGACAGCTTGTTCCTTCCAGTTAATAGTTCGAAAATGCTCCCCTCTGCCCCCTGATATAGTTTAAATGGTCAATTGGGGAGGGGGGGCGGCTGGTTCTTCAATGCCCATCAAACGACATTAAAGGTGTGGCTCGGGTTAAGTGGGGGGGGGGGCTGAACCTACCTCTTGATGGTCGGGAAATGGCTGGAATCAACTCCTATTCCCTAGAGGAGTTGATTGCAGCCATAAAGGATGGTTGTTGACCTCCTTTGGTCGGTTCCCACCCATCCCTTCCTCTCCCCCAATTCTCTCTCTCCACCATTTTCATGAAAGGAAGCTCCTTTCTCTCTCCTAGTCACCCATGTTGACTGGTCAACTCCATAGGATATTTGCAGCCCACTTAATTATAATAATTATGAAAAGTGAGGTTAGTCTAAGGGAAAATGGCTTGAGCTTTGGTTAGCCCATTTGGGCTAGGTTTTACTTGGCTTAGGCTAGGGTTGACTAGGGTCAATTTGATCATTTGGGTTGACCCCAATGGGTCCTTGGTGACCCATTGGCCTCCCCTAAAGTCTATGTAGGGTTGGGTAGGGTTAACTTGGCACCTTGGAGGTCACTTGACCCTTGGTAGGGGCACTTTGACCACTTTAGGGCTAGAGTTGACTTGGGTCAACATGACCATTATGGTTCACCCCAAGGGGTCCTTAGTGACTCATTGGTCTCCCCTAAGGTCTAGGAAGGGTTATGTAGGGTTACCTTACACTTTGGAGGTCACCTACCCTTAGTAAGGGCACTTTGACCAGATTAGGGGCTTGAGTTGACTTGGGTCAACTTGGCCACTAGGTTTGACTCCAATGGGTCCCTAGTGACCCATTGACCTCACTTTAGGTTTAGGAAGCCCTGAGTAAGGTTGGTTGGGCACATTAGAGGTCAACTGCCCTTGATTAGGGCACCTTACCCTATTTAGGCCTATGGTGGTCCTAGGTCAAATTGGCCACTTGGGGTTTACCCCAATGGACCCTTAAGGCTCTAGTGGGCCCTCTAATGGGTTAGTGATGTTGTGGTGGTGTCATGGAGTCATGGTGAAGCCCTAAGGTCAAACCCTAGATTTGGTGATGAGGTTGTGCCATAGGCAGACCATGGTGATCCTCACCTTGGCCTTCTATCTCTTGGCCCATTTCTGGCTTCCTAGGGTTTTGTCATGACCTAGTCATGGCCAAAACCACTCTTAGGGGTCTAGTTGGAAATGTGATATTACAACTGGTGCGCTCCAAGGTGACAAACTTGGATGCACAAACCCCTGCTCCAACAACTCTTGAAGTTGCACCTTCAACTCTGCCATTTCCTTAGGCGCTAGCTGATATGGAGATCGTGACACAGGCTTCGTACCTCGCACTAGCTCAAACGTGAAATCTATCTCCCATTGAGGCGGGGCTCCAGGAACATCGGCGGGGAACACATCAGGGTACTCAGCTACCACTGAAATACTATCCAACTTAGGCTTCAGCTTTGCAACCTCCACTAGTGTAAAGAATAGCTCCACACCAACATGAACCGCCTTCACCACCTGAAGAGCAGACATCAATGTCTTGCTCGACCCTTTCAAGCCCGTAAAAGTCTTCTCATGACTTTCTCCCAACTTGACTTCCTTACGACTGCACTCAACATAGGCATGCAGCTCCGAGAGCCAGTCCATGCCAAATATAACGTCAAACTCCACCAACGGTAGTAACGACGCTTGCAGAACACCCATTCGGTAACAACACATCCAACTTGTCCTTCTCCATCGAAGCAGGTACTCTGATGCGCGATATGAATCCTTCGGACAAGAAGGAGTGTGAAACTCCCGTATCAAAGAGTTCTCTCGCCGGAAACTCACAAATCAAAACAAATCCTAAACAAGCAGTGGTAAGGTAACATACGCATAACAAGTATTTAAAGAAATTTAACTTGCTACAAAATAAACTATACCTGTCACCACATCTGCTTATTTGATGGCCTCCTATTGGCCAAGATTATAAACCCTTGGTTGAGTCGAAGCATAATGGGACGCGGTTGACTCCACCGTGAAAGAATTGGTTCCTAAACACCTAGAGGGAGGGGGGTGAATAGGTTCAATTCTGTTTCCTTCTAAGGCAGAATATTAATTTAGTTAATTAACAAAAATATATAGTTCTACAGCTATCACAGCATAGAAATAACAATACCACACACAATCACAGATGACACACTGATTTTATAGTGGTTCCCCAAGGTCTGGGTACATCCACTTTCCCCCTTCGCCTATCTAGCAGTGTGCTAAGTTCGGCCTAACTTCTTTCCTTCTTCTCAGATCAGCAGATCTTACAGCTCAGAACCCAAACAAGGCTCCTACAACTAAGAGTGAGTCCACACTCCTACAGCTCAGGCAATCTGCCCTACCTTAGCCTTCAACAAGGCCTACAACTCAGAGATGAAAATCTCCTACAACTCAGGCTCTCAGCCCTACCTCAGCCTTCAACAAGGCCTACCACTCAGAGAACTTTATCTCCTATAACTCAGCCTTTATAAATCAGGCTTACAACTCAGATCTTAAAAAGATCCTACAGAAAATGGATGTAAATTTGAAATTTACCACCACCCTGGTTGAGAGAGAAAGGATGGAAGGTTTCTTGATCAGTTCTTGAAAGAATCTGATGTTAGAGATCAACCTGTCTTAGCTTTCTTCAAAGCTTCTTGAATCTGAACACAGTACGGTTGATCTCCTTTGAAGTTGTTCTTCAATCTGCTTCTTACTTGAAATTCAGAAATCAGTCTGAATTCTTCTTGGCAGACTGGTTTAGAATCTGCACTTCAGAGACTTGTTGATGTAAGTCCCTTTCTTCACTTGAATATATGGAGCTCTCTCTCTCCAAATTCTTCTAAAGATTCTTCTGAATTCTTCTTTGAATTCTCTTGACATACTCTGAGTAGATCACCACTTGAGAATGTCTTCTTAGATCTTCTGTTGAAAATCTTCTTCTGTATTTCGTGTTTTTTATCTCATGTATCTGTGTATTATTTCCTTCTGTTGATAGAGAATGTCTTTATATAGACTTTCTCTATGGTAACCGGCTGATCTAGTTTCTAACGAACTTCTGATAGCTCTGATAGTTGCAGTAGACAGGTTGGTTATGGCAGCTATCAAGTCTTCCAGTCACTTCTTGAAACTCTGTCTCTGTCAGCAAAGTGTCGAGACTGAACTTCATCATGTGTCGACACAAGTAGACTATGTGACGACACAAGTCTTGGTGGTGTCGACACAGCTCCCTTGGTGTTGACACTGCTTCTCGATACAGCTTCTGTAGAATGTGTCGACACTAGTTATGTGTGTTGACATAGTCACTTCTTCTCTTCACAAAAAAAACTTTGTTGGAACTCTGCTATGTGTCGATACAAGTCCTGTGTGTCGACACAGTTAATGTCGACAAAGTCTTCTGTGTGTGGACACTTCCTCTGCGCGTCGACATAGTTGATGTCAACTAAGCTTTTCTGTATGTCGACTCTACCTGTGTGTGTCGACACAGTTTCTTCTGGTGTCGACACAGCCTTTCCAAGTGTCGACACAATTGACTCCAGGTGTCGACACAACTTTTCTCTAGTATCGACACAAGCCTTCATAAGTGTCGACACAGCTTCTTTTGGTGTCGAATCATTGACTTAGAATCTTTTCCTACATTCCTGCATTTTCTTAACCTGCACATATAAACTCAAAAATAATATCAAATACACCTTGATGCATATCATTGAGTAAGGTGAGGCTTCTTCAAATCTGGTACACATTTTCCAATGTACCCAACAATCTACCCCTATTTGGAGAAGTCATAACCCTTAGTAAATGATATACACCATTCATAATAAACACACATTATGATGTATAAAAACATTACATGACAGGATAACTTATAAACAAAACATGTATAGAATGCCATCACAGAATAATGATGCAAACATAATGAGCATTAATCATTTTTTTGTTTAAACTTTCAAAAGTTTCTTAATAATAGTTTACATAGATTTTTTAAAAATTAAAGATTACAATGTTGTAAAGTCTAGTTTAATCTTATTCTAAGGCTGGTCAGGCTCCTTGATGACTATGCCTTTGCCTGACTGGATCTTGGCTTGTACTGGAGCTTTAGTATCTTCAACTGGCTTCTTGCCCTTCAGATCTTTCTTCTTTTGTTCTTCAGGCCTTATCCTTTGCCTTTCAAAAAAATGAAAAGGCTTTGGGAAGTACTTGCTAGGCTCTTGAGCATTAGGAGGTAGCTTCCCAGCTTTTGCCTTTCTTCTATATTGTAGAATGGCTTCCTGCCTAGCTTCATGCTTGTTCCAATCTTGCTCAGTGTACCATTTTCCCCTTTCATGGGTCTGGTCCTTCATAGCTTTCCAGGCAGTCAATATAATATTCCTGTAAGTTGGGCTCCATTGCTCAAAATCAGGCTTCAACTCAGCATGTTCTCTGAACCTTTTCTTAGATAATAAAGCTTCCTTCTGAGCTTCATTGGCAGCCTCTGACATTTCCACTTTCTAAATAATAACATTTGTAGTACCCTCTGGAGGGATGTACATTGAATGTACTTCTTGCTGAATCATATCAAAATATGCTGGAGGGTAAATAACCTAAGCAACTTTAGGTTGATCACCTTCAAAATAAGCAGGTTGCACACCTGACTCAGCTACATTATCATCATCACATAGGGGTGGATATCCAAGAGTGGCTCTAATACTATTAGATATCCATTTAGCATGATCTGAGCCTGCTTTGACTAACACTCTCTCCCCCTTTATGACTTCTCTCTCAATATGAGCTCTGAGGTCATCTTTCTAAAATCTTACTTGTTCATTTAGATAATTAACACCATCTTTATAAAATGACCTTAGTTTCAGTAGCTGATCAGAAATGATCTTTTGATAATTCTTAATAGCTGTTTGTACAGCAGCTAGTTCTTCCTGAAATTGTTTATCAAAATCTGACTTGTCTTTAGCCCTTGCCTCAGTCAGGGCAGTAGCAGTATTCTTTAACTCTGTAACAATCACATTATGTGATTCAGTTAGATTGTCATTCATCCTTAGTTGATTTTCTAGGACATAGCCTTGCTTAACAGCAATATCATCAACTTGAGTCTTTATGCCTTCTTATTGTTTTGCAAGATAGACTACAGCATTGCCACCTTTATGGAAGCAATCTGTCATTTCCTTCTTGTTCTGTTTTACTTCAAATCTTGTAGATTTGATATCTTGAGCCAAGGAGAATTGCAGATCTTTATTGGTCTCATCCATATATTTCTCCATGGATATTCTTTGTTCATATAACTTTACTAGCAAGGATACCAGTAAGGAACTATAATCAGTTGTTGGGGCAGGTTGTGGAGCAGTTTGCAATGCCCTTTTATAGATTTGGCTTCTCCTTTTGAAAACCATCAGCTTTCTCTTCTTTGCTTGAATTTCTGCTTCATCTTCAGAAGCTGAGGTACTTACAATATCAACTCTTTCCATAGGACTAGGAGGAAATTCCTTTTCAGTCCTAGGTTGCTCCCCCTCAATGTTATCTTGCTCCCCCTCAGTTCTTGCTTTCTCCCCCTGAGTCCCTTGCTCCATATCAGTGAACAACTCTTCAAGGTTAAACTCTTGTTGAGTATGAACTGGAGATACTCTTAACTCTGGAGCATCAGCAGCTGTAGATGTATCCTCCATGATAATATCCTGTGCTTGATTGTTGAGTTGATTGGTCTGGTCAACATCAACCAAGGTCATAGTTAGTGTTTCATCCTCATTATTGAAAATTGATTGATTAACTTCTTCGATTACCTCAAGAATAATTTGAGTAGCCATTTCACTCTCTAAGTGTGTTGGCTCTTCCTTAAGATGAGGCTCCCCCTGAACCTGAGCACCATTTGTAATGTCCTATGCAAGAGATTTTTCAGCAATCTCTAGCCTCTCTTCATCAGGCATGTCCTTTGTTAGTACTCTATCCCATCTAGAGATTATCCTTATATCCATTCTTCTCATGTGGTTGATCTTAGGACCAGTAGTCTGTTTCATTACTTCTGCAATTGTTCCAGCCAAGTATAGATTCATGATTCTTCCCAGATTTGGCTTCTTGATACCTTCCTTAATCTTTTCAAAGATTACTGCAGACCAATCTGTGTTTGGTCTGAAGATAATCCTGGTCATCAGGCTGAACATATAGGCTGAAACCCTATCATGCCCCCTGCCTTGCAGAGAATGACCTTTCCAACCACTTCAGAAAGGAATTTTCCTTGCAAATTCATCCTTTTCCTGTTCATTGTAGATCCAATCTTCATGGTGGGATACAATCCACACCACTGAAGTGCTTCCCTAGTCTTGAATGAGGTAACTTCTTCTTCTTCTTGAGTTCTTGGGAGGTGAAGAGTTTTCCTCAAGCTCTTCAAGGTAAGTTTAACTTTAGCTCCCTGAACTGTAGATTTGATCTTAAGTCCAGTCGAATCTAAAGTAGCTGCGCCATAGAATTCCAGTATTTCTTTCTTCCATATCTTTGTAGGTTCAGATACTAGAAATTCTAAACCATTCACAGTAATTAGGGTAACTAGTGTTTTAATCTCGGGTTCCGCATTATCAAAAGCGTTGCGAACTTGCTCACAGCCTTCATTGATGTTATCTTCAAGCTTTGGCGTCATTGGGGTTTAGAGAAATCTTGGATTGAGAAGAGAGAATTTGTCGACACAAGGTTTTGTTCTCGAAAATATGGAGAGTGTGTCGACAGAATATGTTGTTGACCTATTTATACCCTTCTAAATAATGAAGTTCAAAAGGCACGTCAAAATTCTCTTAATGTATCGACATAGTTGAAATGTGTCGACACAGACTTCTAATGTCTCGACAGAAGTGTTGACTTCTATGTGCCGACACCAATTAATGATGTGTCGACACAGATATACTAATCAGTTCGACAGAAATTCTGTGTCGACTCTAATTCTAAGTGTCGACACAACTTCTAGATGTGTCGACACAACTGCTTTGAAGTGTCGACACCAATTTTCTAGATGTGTCGACATCACTTTACTGGAGTGTCGACACCAACTACTATGTGTCGACATAGACAACGTTTTGTGTCGACACAATTTTCCTTAGCCAAATTTGTTAAAATAATTTATGTTCAACATTCCTAATTCAATTTTGAAATTATTGAATTTAGTTTCATCTAATGGCTTAGTGAACATGTCAGCAATTTGTAAATCTGTATTAACAAATTCTAAAGAAATATCTTCTTTTTCTACATGATCTCTAAGAAAATGGTATCTTATTTATATATGCTTTGTTCTACTATGAGAAACAGGATTATGAGCAATAGAAATAGCACTAGTAGAATCACATAATAAAGGAGTTCTACTTACCTGAATACCATAATCTTCTAACTGATGTTGTATCCACAACAGCTGTGCACAACAACTTCCTACAGCAACATACTCAGACTCAGTTGTGGAAATTGCCACACTAGTCTGCTTCTTACAGCTCCATGACACCAGTCTTCCTCCTAGAAATTGACAGGTGCTAGTTGTGCTTTTCCTATCTACTTTGCATCCTGCAAAGTCTGCATCTGAATAGCCTATTAGTATAAAATCTCTATTCCTAGGATACCAAAGGCCTAGATTAGGTGTGCCCTTGAGATATCTCAAAATCCTTTTGACAGTAGTATAATGAGATTCTTTAGGGCAGGATTGGTACCTAGCACAAACACATATAGCATACATGATGTCTGGTCTACTAGCAGTCAGATAAAGGAGTGAGCCTACTATCCCTCCATAGAAAGACTCATCTACAGGTTTCCCTGCATCATCTTTGCTCAGAGACATACTTGTCCCCATTGGAGTTCCCATGGTAGTGGATGACTCCATACCATACTTCTTAATTAACTCCTCGGTGAACTTAGACTGGGATATGGACAAGCCATCATCAGTTTGTCTTACTTGGAGTCCCAAGAAAAACTTAAGTTCTCCCATACTGCTCATCTCAAACTTCCATTGCATAAGTTTTGCAAACTTCCTACAAAGGTTGTTTTCAGTAGAACCAAATATTATGTCATCAGCATATATTTGGACTAGGATGATCTTTCCTTTGGATTCTCTAAGGAATAGAGTCTTGTCTATTTTCCCCCTTGACAATTTATTCTCAATGAGGAAAGTAGACAGGGTTTGCATACCAAGCACTTGGGGGTTGTTCTACATAGACCTCCTCTTTTAATTCTCCATTTAGGAATGCTGACATAACATCCATTTGGAACACTTTGAAGCCTTGATATGCTGCATAGGCAAGGAATAGCCTTATTGCTTCCAACCTTGCCACTAGAGCAAAAGTCTGATCAAAGTCTATGCCCTCTTCCTGTATGTATCCTTTGGCAACTAGTCTTGCCTTGTTCTTCACTATGATCCCACTCTCACCAAGCTTGTTTCTATAAATCCACTTTGTCCCTATGACATTGTGGCCCTTTGGTTTTGGAACCAACTACCAGACCTTTCACCTTTTGAATTGATGTAACTCCTCCTGCATAGAATCAATCCAGAGTGGGTCTTGAATAACTTCTTCAAATGTCTTGGGTTCCAGTTGAGATAAGAAGCTTGAGCAAAGAACTGTGTTTAAGTTCATGCTTCTTGTTTGTACTCCATGTCTTGGATCACCAATGATCTGGTGTGCAGGATGATCCTTTAAATGTCTAACTACTAGAGGTAATTTATCAACAGTTTGACCTTCTTCAATCTCTTCATTATGCTGCACTCATGGTCTTCATTTTCCTCTTGAGTGTCTTGTACTCCCCCTGGACAGCAACTACCATTTTCCTCATCCTGCTTTGCAGTTGGATCTTCTCTGATAGTAAGCTGGTCCATCTTCTGTTGTATACCTGTAGAGCTACAAGAACTAATAGGCAACTCACTGTTAATAAGTCTGGATTCATCAAATATGACATGAACAAACTCTTCTACAACTTGAGTAGCCAAATTGTAGACCATATAAGCCTTACTATTGTTGTTGTACCCAACAAATATCCCATCTTGAGATTTGGCAGCAAACTTAGTTAGGTGAGACTTGTCATTGTTAAGCACATAGCACTTGCAACCAAAGATCCTAAAATAGGATAAGTTTGGTTTTTTGTCTTTCATAACCTCATAGGGTGTCTTTTTGTGGCTTTTGGTGATGAAAGCCCTATTGAGCACATGACATGCAATGTTTACTGCCTCAGCCCAGAAATATTCTGGAAGAGTAGTGTCACTCAATAGTGTTCTTCCAGCCTCAATGAATGTCCTATTCTTTATTTCAGCAATGACATTTTGCTGAGGTGTTCTAGGTGAGGAGAATTCCTGATGAATCCCAAATTCTTCACACAACCTTGTCATACTTTCAGATTGGAATTCAGTTCCATGGTCACTTCTGATTTTGACCACTGAACTATCTAATTCATTCTGAATTTGTTTGACAAATTTGCAAAAGACATTTGGTATTTCATATTTTTGCCTCAGAAAGAATACCCATGAAAATCTAGAATAGTCATCTACTATCACAAAAGTGTAGACCTTCCTACCTAGACAATGAACTGGCATAGGACCAAATAAATCCATATATAAGAGGTATAAGCACCTCACTGAGTCTTTGGTTTCTAGGCTATGAAAGGAGGATCTGGTCTGCTTGCCTTTTTGACAAGCTGAGCATATTCCATCCTTAAAGCACTTAACCTGAGGATCATTCCTCACTAACTCTTTACTAAAGAGTTGACCAATAGTCTTGTAGTTAAGATGAGCTAGCCTCTTATGCCATTTGACATAATGAGAGGCTTTCTCATCAACCACAAGACAGATAGGAGAATTTTTATTCTCACACTCAAAGTTTAGGCAATACACATTTCTTTTTCTATAGCCAGTCAATATGAATTTTTTATCACTTGACCTCTTGATATGACACCCATTCTTGATAAATGAAATGTCATACCCAAGATCAGTCTGCTGGCTTATGCTTATTAGGTTGTGTTTCAAACCCTTCACATAAGCCACTTGAGTGATAGTGATTAAGTTGTTAGAAATGTTACCAAACTCTTTGATGACTCCTTTTTCAGAACCACCAAAGATTAGTTCAGGGCCATTCAATATTAGTGAGTAGTCCTTCACCAATCCTCTTGTTCCAGTCATGTGTCTGGAACATCCACTTTCCAAGTACCATAAAGGGGCATGACAACTTGGACTCAACTGCAACAAAGATTACTTAATCTTAGAACCCAAATAACTTTTGGGTCCTTGGTTCAAGTTAGCCAGAAACTTGACAAATCTGCCTGCAGCTCTTCTAACAGGTAGACTGCTATCCTTCCTGACACTGGTGTTGTACCAATAGTCTAAGGCATAATGGCCTATCTTGCCACAGCACCAGCACTCATACTTATTATATCTCTTTTTAGGTACAATCATAGCTGTATTGTTGGCAGCAGATCTTTTGTTTTGTGCTGGGGCTTTGCCTTTATTATTGGATTGGGCAGCCCATGCAGTTCCCTTAAAGCCTAATCCTACCTTACCCTTTAGAGACACAAAGTCATCAATTAAGGGTAAGAAAAATTTTGGCTTAGAGAAACTAGTCATTATTTCCTTCTCTTTCTGAAGTCTGTCTTCCAGACTTTTGATCTGATCATTTTTGAATGTGATTGTACCCATCTGAATAACAGTTATGTTTTTCAACTTGGCAATCTCATTCATCTTCTGATCCAGCAGCTTTTCTGAATCAGATGCAGCCAACTTAAGAGCTGCAATTTCCTTAGCTAGATTATTGGCCAGGTTTTTGCTTCTCTTGAGTGTTTGCAACAAATCCTCATATTCATCTATAAGCTGATGAATATCTCCTTCCGATTCAGACCCATCCACATCTCTTGATGCAGATGCATCTGATTCTGACCCAGTGTAGTAATCAGAATCTATAGATAACTTTTTACCTTATTGGGACCAGGTTGATCCTGGCACTGGTCTTCTTCAGACATAGCCATCAGTCCTTTGTACTGATGGTCTTCTTGCTCATTGATAGAGTCTAGTAATTTCAAGAACTTATCGTCTTCTTCTATTGCAAACAAACCAATATAGGCCTCAGCCTCAGATTCAGACTCTGAAGTTGATTGATCTGTCCAACTTTTCTCTTTCTTAACTACCAAGGATTTCTCCTTCTTGCTCTTGTGCTGAGACTTCTTTTTATCAACAGACTCGTTCCTTTTGTCTGGACAGTCAGCCACAACGTGTCCAGGTCTGTTGCAGCAATAGCAAATAATCTTTGATGTAGTTGACTTGCTAGGCTTTGTACCACTAGTGTACTTCCTGAATGATTTCCTCTTCTGATAATAGTCATCCTTGGACTGAGATGAAGATGACTTAGATTTCCACTGCTTCTTATTTAAGAATCTCTAAAACTGCATTGTGAAAGCAGCAAATTTTCATCAGAATTACTGCTATCTGAACTGTGATTATCTGAATTTTCTGAGATCACTTCTACAGCATTCTTAGGAGAAGATGAAGACATCCTCATATTCTTCCTTGTGGCTTCTACCTTGAAGGACACAGACTTATCTCTATAGTCAGCCTTTGTATTTTTCTCTTCCTCCTTGCTAGACAACATCTGCATCTCATAAGACAGTAATTTGTCAAACAGTGTTGGAGGTGAAATTTCTGCCAGTATGGCCACTTCCCTTATAGCACAGATCTTTGTATCCTAATCCGTAGTCAAAGACCTAAGGAATTTGTCATTCAGCTCATATGTACTGAATATTCTTACATAGGACATTAGTTCATTTACAATTCTGTAGAACTTCTTATAACATTCAGTTATGCTATCAGACTTAGCTTGTCTGAAACTCTCATATTCTTGATTAAGCATAGACTTTCTATCTTGCCTAACCTCTTCAGAACCCTCCATGTAGATAATTAATGTGTCCCACATCTCCTTGGAGGTTTTATAGTGAATCAAATTCTGGAATGTTGAGTCATCTATGACACTCACTATAATATTTTGTGCTCTTTTATCCATTGTAGCTAAGATGATCTCATCCTTAGTCATCTCTGAAAAATCCTTAGGAATCCTTTGATTAGCATCAAGAACAGAAACCTTCATTGGAATATATGGTCCTTCCTTAACTGTTATATAAATTCTGGGAGCAGATGCCTCCATAAATAATCTGACCCTTTCCTTACATATTCCAAAGATTTCCTTCCTGCAGATAGGCAACTTCATTGAACCAAGCTCTTTATGGTTTTCTCCTAAACCCATCTTCTTTAACTTAATTCTGCCTTACAGATCTTACTTAGACTGTTAAGTCTTTCTTTGAGAAACCTAGCTATGATACCACTTGAAAGAATTGGTTCCTAAACACCTAGAGGGGGGATGAATAGGTTCAATTTTGTTTCCTTCTAAGGCAGAATATTAATTCAGTTAATTAACAGAAACATATAGTTCTACAGCTATCACAGCACAGAAATAACAATACCACACACAATCACAGATGGCACACTGATTTTATAGCAGTTCCCCAAGGTCTGGGTACATCTACTTCCCCCCTTCGCCTATCTAGCAGTGTGCTAGATTCGGCCTAACTTCTTTCCTTCTCCTCAGATCCGCAGATCTTACAGCTCAGAACCCAAACAAGGCTCCTATAACTCAGAGTGAGTCCACACTCCTACAGCTCAGGCAATCTGCCCTACCTCAGCCTTCAACAAGGCCTACAACTCAGAGATGAAAATCTCCTCTAACTCAGGCTCTCAGCCCTACCTCAGCCTTCAACAAAGACTACCACTCAGAGAACTTTATCTCCTACAACTCAGCCTTTATAAATCAGGCTTACAACTCGGATCTTAAAAAGATCCTACAGAAAATGGATTTAAATTTGAAATTTACCACCACCCTGGTTGAGAGAGAAAGGAGGGAAGGTTTCTTGATCAGTTCTTAAAAGAATCTGATGTTAGAGATCAACCTGTCTTAGCTTTCTTCAAAGCTTTTTGAATCTGAACACAGTAGGGTTGATCTCCTTTGAAGTTGTTCTTCAATCAGCTTATTACTTGAAATTCAGAAATCAATCTGAATTCTTCTTGGCAGACTGGTTCAGAATCTGCACTTCAGAGACTTGTTGATGTAAGTCCCTTTCTTCACTTGAATAGATGGAGCTCTCTCTCTCCAAATTCTTCTGAAGATTCTTCTGAATTCTTCTTTGAATTCTCTTGACAAACTCTGAGTAGATCACCACTTGAGAATGTCTTCTTAGATCTTCTGTTGAAAATCTTCTTCTGTATTTCGAGTTTTTTATCTCATGTATCTGTGTATTATTTCCTTCTGTTGATAGAGAATGTCTTTATATAGACATTCTCCATGGTAACCGGCTAATTCGGTTTCTAACGAACTTCTGACAGTTCTGACAGTTCTGATAGTTGCAGTAGACTAGTTAGTTATGGCAGCTGTCAAGTCTTCCATTCACTTCTTGAAACTCTGTCTCTGTCAGCAAAGTGACGAGACTGAACTTCATCATGCGTCAACACAAGTAGACTAAGTGTCGACACAAGCATTGGTGGTGTCGACACAACTCCTTTGGTGTTGATGCTGCTTCTCGACACAGCTTCTGTAGAATGTGTTGACACTAGTTATGTGTGTCCACACAGTCACTTCTTCTCTTAACAAAAATCAACTTTGTTGAAACTTTGCTATGTGTCGACACAAGTCCTATGTGTCGACACAGTTGATGTCGACAAAGTCTTCTGTGTGTCGACACTGCCTCTATGTGTCGATACAGTTGATGTCGACTAAGCTTTTCTGTGTGTCGACTCTGCCTCTGTGTGTCGACACAGTTTTTTCTGGTGTCGACACAGCCTTTCCAAGTGTCGACACAATTGACTCCAGGTGTCGACACAGCTTTTCTCCAGTGTCGACACAAGCCTTCATAAGTGTCGACACAGCTTCTTCTGGTGTCGACTCATGGACTTAGAAACTTTTTATGCATTCCTGCATTTTCCTAACCTGTACATATAAACTCAAAAACAACATCAAATACACCTTGATGCATATCATTGAGTAATGTGAGGCTTCTTCAAATCTGGTACACATTTTCCAACGTACCCAACACACTGCCTTTCCCTTCTCTTCATAAGTTGCTCCCGGCTTCCTTCCGGACTTGGGACGTCTGCTCTAGCAGTCACGGGCAAAGTGCATTAATAAAGAACCCAACACTTGCATGAATGTCCACTACAAAGCCAACAGGAATGAAGTACAAATACACAAGTACTGGCCTTATGGCCTTACAATCGTTTTCCTCAAATTACATGTTTTTCAAACCTCGGCACGCAGGCCGACCATACATGAATAAAAGAAAACACTCAGAATTAGGCCTTCGTGGGCCATCTTAGCAACTTGGGATTTATCATGCTATTTACCGCTCGGCTCTGCAGCACCTGCAAGCAACAATCCACCGCACGGTGGCAAACAAAAGCAACGGTCAGCTATGCTGACCAAATTATAACGATCCTGCCCCAATTCGGGGCGGCGATGCTCCTTCCCTGCACTTTATTAACATAAACCAAGCAGTATATATATGCATTGCATCACAGGCGTTGGCACGTACGGCCACACGCCCCGTGCACTCAGGGCACATTATCGGTGAATCGGTCAATGTCACGTCAATTTAAGACAGACACCCCGGTCTCACCACCGCCACTTTGACGGCCAAACTATGAGCATTTTGTCTTCCCAGCATGGGTCAAGTCAATTTAAGCCATAGACCGCCGAAGACCCTCATCTATGCCAACGGCTCACACCGAACGACATAGAGCGGGTACGGTTCCTTCTAACCCGTGCTCACATCGCAATGACAATTTAAGCCATATGCGCGGGTCAAACTTCTCCCGAGTCCCGTTTCCGTTACACACTTCACTTAACTCGGTTATGTTCAAGTTGGCTCTCCGGCCACCAAGTTTGCAGAATCACGCATCTGCCCAGTTTTTCGGGTGCACCTTGGGGTTAATCCCCAAGGCTCCCTATTGCAATATACCACGTAGAAAACACGCAAAACAAACATTCACACGGAGTCTTCTCCGGGCATTTATGCAATGCAACATCACCGATCCAGACCAACTTGTCCGGGTAGGCTTCACACATCATGCCTATATTCATTCTCGATTACGGACTCTACATGTAAGCAACGGTGACTATTCATGTCTACCCGAAGGAACACCTCAAACTCACCGCAAACTCGCGAGAGCGGGCTTCCCTATGCAAAATAAGTAGAGCTTCACATGCTCAAGTAGAGAATCGTTACCCTAGCGTTCTTCCTTGGCGCCATGGAGAATTATGCAGATGAAAAGCACCGCCCTCTCTGAAAGTGCAAGTTAGATCTGATATACTCTAGAGGGGGGGGAATAGAGTATGGTGCTTGCTAAAAACTTTTTACAACAATTGTTGTATTCTTATGTGAACAAGGAAGCAAATAATGAAGAGTAAATCTAATCACAGAAACTATCTAATCACAGAGCAACCTAGTCACAAAGCACAGCCAGAAACAAAAAGAAAAACAAGCAACCAGAAGACACAAGGAGCTATAGTGGTTCCACAATCAACCTGGGTATATCCACTCTTCTACCACCCTATGTAGGAATCCACTACAGGATGAGTTGATCAGGTGTCATGGGCACCAATGATCTTTTGATAAGGTGCTCAAAAACCAAACCAGATTTTTTGATCAGGTGTCTTGCCACCAATGAGCTTTTGATAAGGTGCTCAAAACCACACACAAACTTTTGAAGGGAGTTTGAAAAACCCTTTACAGAGGTGTAGATGAGAGAGTGACGAAAGTCTTCTTTTCTCAATCACAGTGAGAAGACTATATGGATTCAGTGATGTTGTCAAAGCTCCCCCTGAGATCTGTAGTTGTTCAGGAAGTGAAGCTTTGTAGTAGGGTGATAGGCCCTCTGAAAATTGATTGTTCTCCAGCAAATGATGATTTCAGCAACAGTTGAAATGTGAGGTGTCTGGAGTCTTGAGAGATGATGCCCTTGAACACTTGAATCAAAAGAGATCTGAAGATTTCAGTTTGTTGATCTCCTTTTGGTGTTGGTGTTTTGTATGAATTCTTGAGACTGAGAATGTTTTGAAGCTCTTTTTCTTTCTCTTGTGTGATTGATGTTGATGTTGTAAGAGTTGTTGCAGAAGAAGTTTGCAGAGAATTGAATATTGCAGAATGTGTGTCTCTCCTTATTCTTCTTATTATTATCAGGAATAAGAATTGTGATCTATTATTCCTTCTCTCTGAATAGAAATGATCCATTGTCAAGGTAGCCGTTGGCCTGTCATTAAATGACTTCCTTAATTGCAATTGTCTTCTGGAGGAAAGTCCAATAAAACATTCCTTGAAAATCCCTTGAAACTTGCTCTAGAATAAATCAAAATGACTACAAGATCTCTGAATTAATTGCTGACAGTAATTCTACAGCTGTCCAAATTTGAATCTTGACAATTGTTGAACTCTTCAGAAAATCGTCGAACTGAGCTCCACTATCGTCGAACTCAGCTCAGAGATTTGGACTTAGACAGAAACAGAGATCGTCGATCTGAGCTCCACTATCATCGAACTGAGCTCAGAGATTGAGAACAAAACTGAAGTCAAGATCGTCGAACTGAGCTCGAAGATCGTCGAATGAAGTTCGACGATTTGTTGAAGTTGAGCTCAGCGATCGTCGAATGGAGTTCGACGATCCGTCGAAGTGAGCTCAACGATCGTCGAATGGAGTTCGACGATTCGTCGTACTGAGCTCGACGAAATGACTTAGTCTTCTGCAACTGAAAAATTCGGGTCTTGAGGGCAGCTTCCAAACCTAAGTACTAACCCTTAGACTCAATTCTAATTGACCTTTAGATCTATACAATGAGGTCAAAACAGGTTTCCTAAGAGACATAGTGATCCTGACCCAAATTAGTAATAGGGTGTTCCAACAATCTCCCCCTATTTGGGTTAGGATTACTATTTACAGACATTTGAGGAAATAAAAGCAACATACAAAGCAACAATACAGAATTGCAACAAACAAAGCATTGCAGAATCATAGATATATCTCAGATAGATCATAAAACAGCATATATTGTCACCTTACAGGATTACTCCTTTTCCTTGCTCTTTATAAGTTTTATTTCCCTGTTTGGATTAAGAGCTTCCTTCTTTGATCTTCTGTTATCATTTGCACCTAGAGATGTTTGTTGTTTAGGCCTTGGTACTACAGCTTCAGGGTGCAGCTTCATGTAGCTTTCAGAATCAAAGAACTTGCTGGAGGAGTATCTTTCCAGTTCCTTTTTCCTTTGATCAGATAATGTAGTAATATTGGAAGTGTCTTTGCCTTGCTCTTTGGCTTTCTTGATCTGGTCCAGAGCAGCTAACTCTTTCATCCTAGCTGTCCAAGAAGTAGGGTTGTTCTCTGGATCCTCAAAAGGCACTGGAGGCTCATATCTGTTAGAAGGATTGTCTGGAGGAGACTAATTCTTTAAGCTTGTAAGGAAATGGACCTGAAGTAGTATCAGATGAACCTGGTCCTTCCCTTGAGTATGGATGTTGCCTGGAATGGCCTTTGGAGTATACTTGGAATTCTCTTTGGTGTCCTCTATAGCTTCCTCTCCTTGATTGATAACCTCTGGATTGGCTTCCCATATGTTGAGATCTTCCTTGAGACTGATAAGGGGTTTGGCCTCTGGCAAAGGGTTGAACAGCAGAGCTACCACTTGCACCTGCACCAGGTGAAGGAGGAGGAGGAGGAGGATGATGGAACTGAGATGAACCTTTGTCATACTTCCTCTTCTTTTTCATATCCTTTAATTGATTCTTGGAATATTGCATCCAGTGTTCAATTATAGGGCAGTCATGCAATATATAGTATGGAATATCATTAGTATCTTTGACTTTAGTTGGTGGAACTATTTTCATAGCTTTGCTTCTTGCCTTTCTTTTCCTTGCAATAGTGGCAGAGGAGTCATCAGAATCAGTCCTATACTCATCACTTTCTGAGCTTTGTTCATCATACAGTGCATCAATCTTTTTGAGGTGGTCTTTCTGAAGTTGTAATTGAGTAGGAGAAACAGTGGTGACAGCAGTTGTAACAGCAACAGAAAGAGTAGTAGAAATAACACTGGCAGAAGTTGTAGCAGCATCATTAGATACATCAGATACAGATACAACAGTTTCAGCAGTTTCAGAAATAATGCTTTCAGATACAATAGTTTCAGTAACAGCAATATCATCAACAATGACAGTAGGCTCAAGGTCAAATGCCTTTGGCATATGTATATCCTCAGAGATTGAAACATCAGCAACATCAGAACTAACAGAAACAGCAACATTTGCAGTAGCAATAGAAACAGCAGGGGCAGCATCAGAAAGGGACTGTATAAAAGAATTAATGAGACTGGTGTCACAGCTGGAAAAGGGCACAATGGCCTTAAATAGATCTTCTTGATGGATGGACTGCGTTATGCTCTGGAAGACAGCTGAAATATATATAATCAAACTCTGATAAAAGTGACTTGAGATCCACTGAGAAAACTGCAACCTATGGTGTTGGGGTTGGAGCTTGAGTTGAAGTAACAACAGCTTGACCTGAGGAAATGGCAGCAGCAGGCAATCTTGTACCTTCATGAGGCATCTCCCCCTGCCTAGATTTAGAGAGAGCTGGATCAAGGCACCCAAAGGAAGGGATTGCCTGAGGAATGAGAGAAGATAGCCTGGTAGACAGGTTTGCAACTGACTTTAGGAGTGGAGCCAAGGAGGTCTCCAACAGAAGTGATAGCTTGGGAGCTATCAGCTCATAAAGTCTGTCTGCTAAGGCTGGAATATCTACATGCTCAATAGGGACTTGAGCAGAGGTAGAGACTGTAGGTGGAACAACTAGAGATGTGGGTGGAGAACTGGTGTATGGAGGAAAGGAAGGTTGAGGTGTGTGGATTGTTGAAATGGAAGATAGGGGAATGGAAATAGAAGGTGTGAAGGAGGGTTGAGCAATGATGTCTTGTAGTAGTTGTTGATATGATGTGGATGAAGAGGGTAGATCAGGAGGGGATGAAGGTGAATCATCCATAAAGGAATCATCTAGAAGATTGAAAGAGGGAATAGGAGATGATGTGTCAAGATCTGGTTGAGGGTATTGGTGTAGAGGATGGAATAGTTCTTCTGTTAGAGGTGGAGTTGGTGAAGTTGAAGTTGGAGATGGGGTTGAAATTATGATGGTGGATGAAATTTGAATGGTGGAGGTGACTGGTGGAGATGAAATAAGAGGTGGAGGAGGAGGAGAAGCAACAGGCAAGTCTTCTGCAGGAGCAGAGACTTGAGGGGAAGAGACTGTAACAGTCCTTGTGCCTGAAGTTGCAACTGCAGAGGGCCTGCTGGGCTTCACAATTTGTCTGTCCCACTTGCCAAACAGGGCACAGGAGAGCCTCTTGGGGGCATTGATGTGCATCTCATTTGATACAAGCAGGGTAGGGCATCTGTTTTGAAGAAATAGCCCTAATATCCTTCCATAATTCACAAAATTCTTATTTATCTTCTTCTTAATCAGATCAAAGAAAATCTCTCCCCAGTTTAATTGTTTCTTATCTACAATAGCACCCATCAAACATAGTTGATACCTGGAGATGGTATCATGTGCTGAATGTTTGGCCAACAGAACTATTCCAACCACATCAGCTAAGAACCTGTACTCAACAGCCAAATTCTTTTTCAGTAGCTTGCTAGGGTTTGCATCAGAATGACCTATTCTATCAAGCATAGTAGAAAATTCTTCTCCAGACATTTCAACTGAATCTCTTCCAGAATTTAATCCAAAAATCTCTATCAGAACAGTAGGAGTCAGGGGTACTTGGGTTCCAGAAATTGAGCCAACAACTATATTTTGATCGTGGTTGTGGGCAGTATAGACCCACTCCTTGATTTCATCAGCAGGCAACTTGATTCTGGTGGACATGATAGTAACTAATTTTTGCTCCCTGAAAAGTTCTAGAATGTCTTGGAAAACCTGATCACTGGTATTGAACGAATCCATATCAATATCGAATCCTGCATCAAATTTCATGGCGGTGAGAACTGCAACTGAGACGGCCATGGTTTCCTGCAAAAAATAAACAACCAAACGACCAAGTGTAGAGAGGTTTGGAGGGAAAGAGAAAATTTGCAGAGAGATTGAAAACGCAAAAGTAGAACGACGGCCGAAAAATGAATTTTATATTAGGGTTCGACGCAGAAAAGGAAAGATCGTTGAACTCAGTTCGACGATCGGGGCTTCTAAAGGAAACTGAAAAGTCATTAACATCGTCGATCTCCGTTCGACGATATTGGAGAGCGTCGAGCTCCGTTCGATGATAGTTCAGAGAACAAAATCGTCGAGCGCCGTTCGACAATCGCTGACTTGGAGAGATAGTTGAGCACTATCTGAGAAGCGCTGCACTCTGGTCGATGATTTCGGAAAGCGTCGATCTCCGTTCGACGATCGGGGGGAAAATCATCGAGCGCAGTTCAGAGACCAGAAACACTCTATAAACTAGAAAAATTAAGAAGTTTGCCTAGTCTTGGTCATTTTTAGAGTTTTAAAAACTTGGAACTTATTTTAAACTTCTTCCATCTAACATTCCTAACTGATTCAGGAAGAAGGTGTGTTTCTTTTCATCCAAGGGTTTGGTGAAAATATCTCCCCTTTGCAAATCAGTTGGGATATATTGAAGTTCAATTTTATTCTTCTCAACATTATCCCTTAAAAAGTGATGTCTAATTTATATGTGTTTTGTCCTACTATGGAGGATTGGATTTTGAGCTATAGAAATAGCACTGGTATTATCACAAAAGATTTTTAGACTTCTCTAAGTTGTAACCATAGTCTAGGAGTTGGTTTTGAATCCACAAGATTTGTGAACAACAACAACCTGCATCTATATATTCAGCTTCAGCAGTTGAAGTTTACACAGATGTTTGTTTCTTGCAAAACCAAGAGACAAGTCTGTCACCAAGAAATTGACAAGTTCCACTGGTGCTTTTCCTCTCAATTCTGCATCCAGCATAATCAGCATCAAAAAATCCAGTTAAATCAAATGTTGAGTCTTTTGGATACCAGAGACCTAGATTTGGACAACTTTTAACATACTTGAGAATCTTTTTAACTAATGTTAGGTGTGACTCTTTAGGGCTCATTTGGAATCTAGCACAGATGCATGTAGCAAACATTATGTCAGGTCTACTAGCTGTAAGGTACAATAAAGAGCCAATCATTGCTCTATATGTTGTCTGATCAACAGGTTTCCCATGTTAATCAGCATCCAATACAGCATTAGTAGGCATAGGTGTTTTTATACAGGATGCTTTAGACATACCAAATTTTTTAACCAATTCTTTTGCATACTTGGTTTGAGAAATGAATATGCCTTCAGCATGTTGTTTGACTTGCAATCCTAGAAAGAAGGATAGCTCACCCATGCTACTCATTTCAAATTTAGAATGCATTAGGTTGGAGAACCTTCTGCACAAATTTGAATCAGTAGAACCAAAAATAATATCATCTACATAGATTTGTACTAGTAGGGTATGGGACTTATGAGTTCTAATAAAAAAGTATTTGGTCTACTCTACGCCTTATAAATTCATTTTTCAGAAGGAAGCATGCTAGGGTCTCATACCATGCTCTAGGAGCTTGCTTGAGGCCATATAATGCTTTATTCAATTTAAAAACATAATCAGGATTTGTTGGAGAGATAAAACCTGGAGGTTGTCTGACATAGACTTCCTCTTTGATGTCTCCATTTAGAAAAGCACTCTTTACGTCCATCTAGTATACTTTGAAGCCTTTATGTGTTGCATATGCTAAGAAGATTCTAATAGCCTCCAACCTTGCAACTGGTGCAAAAGTGTGGTCATAATCTATGTCTTCTTCTTGAGAGTACCCTTGAGCAACTAGCCTTGCCTTGTTCCTTACAATTACTCCTTGATCATCCAATTTGTTTCTGAACACCCACTTTGTTCCAACAATGGAGTGATCCTTAGGCCTTGGTACTAGTTCCCAAACTTTGTTCCTTTCAAATGGATGCAACTCTTCTTACATTGCAATGATCCAGTGTGGATCTTGCTCAGCATCTTGAATGGATTGAGGTTCAATTTGAGATAGGAAGCAAGTGTGCAACAGGTTTTGGTTGACCTGATTTCTTGTTTGCACACCAGCAGAGATGTCTCCAATTACTTGGGAAATTGGATGGTCTCTTGGTGTTACTAAATCAACAGGGGGTGTTGATTGTTCACCAACCTGTGTTGTTGTTTCCTCTTGTGGTACAACAACTGGCTCTTCAAGAAGTTTCTCTTCAAGGTGTTGATTGTCTTCTTCATCTTCACTGCTTTCCTCTTTTTGAATGATTTGTAATCTGTCCAAGTCTTCAGCAAGAGAATGTACATACAATGGTTCTATGGTAGAAGTGTTCTTCTCCTTGAAAGACATGTTAGTTTCATCAAAAGATATGTGAACAGATTCTTCAATTTTAAGAGTTGATTTATTATAAATCCTATAAGCCTTACTGATCATGGAGTATCCCAGAAACACTCCTTCATCAGCTTCAGCTTGAAATTTTGCTAAATATCTCTTGTCATTATTGTGAATATAACACATACAACCAAAAATTCTAAAGTAATCTACTTTAGGTTTCTTCCCTTTGAGTAATTCATAGGGAGTCTTGCCCTTCAATTTATGTATTAAACTTCTGTTCAGCACATAGTTGGAGGTGTTCACTGCCTCTGCCCAAAAGGATAGAGGAAGGTGAGCATCTGACAATAATGTAGTGGCAGATTGAATAAGGGTTCTATTTTTCCTTTCAGCTATCCCATTTTGTTGAGGAGTTCGAGGAGCTGAGAAAGTGTGCCTAATCCCTTCACTTTGACAGAACTCTTGCATAAGAAGAGAATCAAACTCTGTCCCATGATCACTTCTGATCAGGGCAATGTGAGTATTGAACTCAATCTGTATGCATTTGAGAAACTCTATCAAACACTTAAAGTTATCAGACTTCTTCCTTAGAAAGAACACCCATGTGAATCTAGAGAAGTCATCTACAATTACTAAAGTGTAAGATTTCCCTCCTAAGCTTTGTACTGTAATGGGTCAAAAAGATCCATGTGTAACAGATACAAAATCCTAGGTGAATCACTCTTATTAAGTGACTTGAAACTATTTTTAGTTTTCTTGCCTAATTGACAAGCCCTGCAGAGTCCTTCCTTCTTGTAGGGGCCAGAAGGTAGTCCTCTAACAAGGTTGTCCTAGGATAGCCTAGCAATGGTTCTAAGGTTTATATGCCCTAATCTCTTATGTCATAATACATTAGTTCTACTAATAGAGTTAAACAGGCAAATATCTACTTCAGTTGAAAGAAAATCTACCAAATAGATGTTACCTTTCCTTTTACCTGTCAACACAGTTGTGTTGTCCTCTGACTTGATCTTGCATAAGGCTTTGCTGAAAGTCACCTGGTAGCCTTCATCACATAGCTGACTGATACTGATCAAATTGTGCTTCAGTCCTTCCACATAGGCTACCTTCTTGAATGTGACTGTGCCAATCTGGACTGCACCATATCCTTTAGTTTGTCCAAAGTTTGAATCACCAAATATAACTTTGGGTCCAAGCTTGGATTTAAAGGATGTGAGGTTGTCCTTGTTTCCTGTCATGTGCTTTGAGCATCCACTATCCAAATACCATTGCTGGTTTGGTGTTGGATAGGTTTTTACCTGTAAATAAAATAATTCACTTATTTTTGACCCAGTTTACCTTGGGCCTATTTTGATAACCTTTAAATTCAGAAATAAATGACATCCCTGGTTGACTCTTATAACCTTCAGGATGATATCTCCTTGGAGGTATTATCCATTCAGTATAAGGGTTAAATCTTTGGGATGAAGGACCCCTAGGATTGGATTTTGAGTTACCCTTGAAAGAATTTTCAAAGCTCTGATCTCTGTTCGACGATCGTTGAGCTGCGTTCGACGATCTTGGGTCAGATCGTCGAGCTTCGTTTGACGGTCGACTGTGGCATAGTTCAGGAATTAGAGATCGTCGACCTGAGTTCGACGATTTTGCCTGAGATCGTCGATCTGCGTTCGGCGATCTTCGAGCTCCGTTCGACGATTCCTGCTGGATCTTGGTTTTCTTAGGCAGATCAGAATTTTTCCTAGCTACCTCTACAACTCCCTTCCCTTTATCAGAAATAAACTTAATTGGGGTTGTTAGAACTATAGGTTGGCTAGATGAAGCACCCAAGCCCAGTGTACTATTGAATCTAGAGTTCACTGTGTTTGTGATGTCCATTAGCTTGATGCTTCTACCATTAGCTTGATGCTTCTCCCATTAAGGGATTCTTCAAGCTTCTTGGCCTCTGATAGCTCACTTTTCAGTGAAGCTATCTGCTCCCTACCGCACTCCAATTCCTTAGAGAGTTTGAGGTTTTTTGATTTTAAGGAATTATGTTCAGACAATTGATTTCTGAGAGAGATAATTTCCTTCTCAGATTTTAATAGGTCTAAACACAGTGCTTTAAATTCATGCTTAAAGTCCTCAGAATTGAAATCAAAAGAACTGATTACCTGGTCTTCTTCAAATTGAGTTTCTGGGTCTGACTCTGACTCTTCTGCATCAGAATTGTGTTGAGAGGCATTGATTGCCATCATGCAGAACTCCTTCTCTTCAGCATCATCTTCATCATCACTAGAGCTAGATGAAGCTTCTGATTCTTCTTCTGTTTCACTCCAAGATTCAGCAACAAATCCCTTCCTTGTGTGTTTGTTCTTGCTTGAGGAGGGTTTGTCATTGTTGTTCTTCTTGAAGTCCTTGTCTTTTCATCTTTCTCTCTTGTCCTTTCTGTCCTTGTTTTTGTTCTCTGGACAGTCAGACACAATGTGGCCTGCTTTCCTGCAACCAAAGCAAACAATTTCTTTATTGTTTGATTTATCATACCTTGGCTTGTCATGCTGTTTGTATGATCTCTTCCTGAAGTCCTTTCTGACCATCTTGTAAAATCTTTTGGCCAGCAGACTAAGCAGCTCTTCATTACCTATGACCTTGTCTTCATGCTGATCTTCAGTGGCCTTGAAAGCTATAGACTTTTCCTTTCTTGTGGCTGGTGAGGCAGCCTTCTGCTCTTCTTCTCTGTTCTTAATGAGCAACTCATAAGATTTGAGCTTGCCCAAGAGAGCTTCTGTGGTGATCTCATTTAGACTTCTGGCATCCTTGATTGGCCAGATCCTTGAGTCCCATGTGCTTGGAAAGTACATTAGGATTTTGTCATTTAGCTCAGTCAATGAAATCTCTTTATCCAAAGTCTTCAGTTCATTGACTATAAGACTGAGTCTGTTGTACATATCTCCTACTGACTCAGCTTCTCCTTTCTTGAAATTCTCATATTGGGATATGAGGTGGGATCTCCTGTCCTTTCTTTCATCAGCTGATCCTGAGACTATTTCAGATAGCTTGTCCCAGATCTCCTTTGCTGAGTTGCATTCAGCTACCTTTTGGAAAATGTCATCAGACATAGTCTGGGCTAAGATGTTCATAGCCTTTGCATCTGCTACTTTCCACTTCTTGATCTCTGCATCTGTTCCTGAGGGTGGTGGAACAACATTTGTACTTGTGCTCTCTGGAGGTCTTGGACACACTGTCAAAACAGAATTGAAGATGTCCTCATCAATAGAATTCATGTAGAGTCTAATACTTGCTTCCAAAGTGCAAACTTGGATAGATTGCACACTGGAGGTCTGGTGCTAGCATAATCTTTGTTTTGGGCCATGATTTGTGAAGCAATAATTCTAATAACAAAATCTACAACAAGCAGATCTAACTATAGGAATCTTTGGGTTCAGGTGTTAGCCTGTACAACCACCAAGGTGTGGTATTTTTAACCAACCTCGCTTTGATACTAATTGAAAGTGCAAGTTAGATCTGATATACTCTAGAGGGGGGGTGAATAGAGTATGGTGCTTGCTAAAAACTTTTTACAACAGTTTTGGTATTCTTATGTGAACAGGGAAGCAAATAATGAAGAGTAAATCTAATCACAGAAACTATCTAATCACAGAGCAACCTAGTCACAAAGCATAGCCAGAAACAAAAAGAAAAACAAGCAACCAGAAGACACAAGGAGCTATAGTGGTTCCCCAATCGACCTGGGTACATCCACTCTTCTACCACCCTAGGTAGGAATCCACTACAGGATGAGTTGATCAGGTGTCCTGGGCACCAATGAGCTTTTGATAAGGTGCTCAAAAACCAAACCAGATTTTTTGATCAGGTGTCTTGCCACCAATGAGATTTTGATAAGATGCTCAAAAACCACACACAAACTTTTGAAGGGAGTTTGAAAAACCCTTTACAGAGGTGTAGATGAGAGAGTGATGAAAGTCTTCTTTTCTCAATCACAGTGAGAAGACTATATAGATTCGGTGATGTTGTCAAAGCTCCCCCTGAGATGTGTAGTTGTTCAGGAAGTGAAGCTTTGCAGTAGGGTGATAGGCCCTCAGAAAATTGATTGTTCTCCAGCAAATGATGATTTCAGCAACAGCTGAAATGTGAGGTGTCTGGAGTCTTGAGAGATGATGTCCTTGAACACTTGAATCAAAAGAGATCTGAAGATTTTAGTTTGTTGATCTCCTTTTGGTGTTGGTGTTCTGTATGAATTCTTGAGACTGAGAATGTTTTGAAGCTCTTTTTCTTTCTCTTGTGTGATTGATGTTGATGTTGTAAGAGTTGTTGCAGAAGAAGTTTGCAGAGAATTGAATATTGCAGAATGTGTTTCTCTCCTTGTTCTTCTTCTTGTTATCAGAAATAAGAATTGTGATCTATTATTCCTTCTCTCTGAATAGAAATGATCCACTGTCAAGGTAGCTGTTGGTCTGTCATTAAATGACTTCCTTAATTGCAATTGTCTTCTGGAGGAAAGTCCAATAAAACATTCCTTGAAAATCCCTTGAAACTTGCTCCAGAATAAATGAAAACGGCTACAAGATCTCTGAATTAATTGTTGACAGTAATTCTACAGCGGTCCAAATTTGAATCTTGACAATTGTTGAACTCTTCAGAAAATCGTCAAACTGAGCTCCACTATCGTCGAACTGAGCTGAGAGATTTGGACTTAGACAGAAACATAGATCGTCGATCTGAGCTCCATTATCGTCGAACTGAGCACAGAGATTGAGAACAAAACTGAAGTCAACATCGTCGAACTGAGCTCGAAGATCGTCGAATGGAGTTCGACGATTTGTTGAAGTTGAGCTCAGCGATCGTCGAATGGAGTTCGACGATCCGTCAAAGTGAGCTCAACGATCGTCGAATGGAGTTCGACGCTTCGTCGTACTGAGCTTGACGAAATGACTTAGTCTTCTGCAACTGAAAAATTCTAGTCTTGAGGGCAGCTTCCAAACCTAAGTACTAACCCTTAGACTCAATTCTAATTGACCTTTAGATCTATACAATTAGGTCGAAATAGGTTTCCTAAGAGACATAGTGATCCTGACCCAAATTAGTAATAGGGTGTTCCAACACTCTCTTTGCCTTCGTAGATCCAAAGTCGGTTCGCAATTTGGAGCTCTGAAGCTCCGCCGGCGACCGGATCTAGACTTCTTCTTCCTCGTTGCTCCCCTCTCTCTAGAACTTAGACAGAGAACCAATAAACAGAAGATGAGGGTTTTGAAACCCTACACTCGGGTATATCCCAATAGGAATAACCTCCAGCCGTCGGATCCCAACATAAAGAAATGTACGGTTACGATCCGGGTCTGACATGGAAAAACTGGGCCGAACACCGCACGGTTCACAAACCGGAGCAGGATACGTCCGTGACAAACTTAAACTGTGCCGGGACATTTAGCCGAGACCCTGCCAAGACACCTGTGTCGACACTCTGTGTCGACACAGCACACCCTGTGTCGACACTCTGTGTCGACACTCTGTGTCGACACAGTGCACCCTGTGTTGACAAAGCAGGCCCTGTGTCGACACAGCGGGCCCTGTGTCGACACAGCAGACTGTGTCAAACACACCTCAACCCACCAAGGACACGGCCTATGACACGCCCGTGTCCCAGGCCGTGTCACCCCTGCCAAATTCTAAACTTGGCGCAAAATACCTCTCGTCGCTCTTTTGAGTTTCGGGGCGTTACATGATCTGTGGAGCTCTGCTACATATTTAAAAAATTAAGTATCACCCTTTCTAACAGTCCGGGCTTTTGGAATAGTTGGGTATCCTCTTGATCCTACATTTGGTATCAGAGGTGGTCACAGGTTCAAGACCGGGCAGGGCTATTAAATCCCGATTTTTCCCATCTAGCTTTGTGGGTCTGGCGGGTCATGCAACCGTGGACATGTGGTAACCCCACCTCTGAGTCATGTGGTCCTTGTGGTAACCCCACCTCTGAGCCAACGGGTTTTGCTGGACGCCGGGGTGGGTATTATTTGGTGCAGCATTCCTTCACTTGATCTGTGACGCTTTGCTACTTATTTAAAAAATTAAGTAGCACCTTTTCCAACAGTTTGGACTTTTGGAACAGTTGGGTATGCGCTTGATCCTACATGGGCTATTGTGGATGCAATACCCAACAATGCTTTTTTTTCATATCCACACCTTATCTATCAGCCCTTGTGAGAAGAATATCATCCACATAAACAACAAGGACAACAAGACCAGCCGATGTCTTGCTAATGAATAACAAGCGATCTGCACCACTTCGTGCAACCCTGAAAGTGTTTAGTTGTCTACCTAAATCACCTAGAGGGGGGTGAATAGTTGAGTTGTGCATCTTTTTGCGGAATAAAAATTTAGAGATCTATGCACACAATTATCAACAGAGCAATCATAGACGACAAAAGATTTATAGTGGTTCCCCAACCTTGGGTACATCCACATTCCCTCACCGATCTAGCAAAGCACTAGACTCAGCTACTCCACTATCTCGGATTAAAAACCAATCCTACGTCTCGGAACAAAGTTCCCACAATCTCGATCCACAACACTGATCTACACTCGGAAGATAAACACTTCCTACAACTCGAAGGCAAAAGCTCCTACACTCGGAGAGAAATCTCCTACAAGAATTAAATTGAGAATAATGAAATACAAACAGTAATAATTTCTCAGATCTGAAAACAGTCAACCAAGGTCTTCCTCTTGATCTTCGCGGCTTTATCAGAATAGGTTGAAGAAGAACTTCGGCAAGAACTGGATCTGAAAATTTCTTTAACTTCACACGATCCGAGAGAAGATAAGGAGATGAACGCAATCTCGATCTGGAAGTCAATCTTGATCTGAATCTCTTGAATCGAAAGCCCTAGCGACTTGCACGAAGAAGATCGGCGGCGGCGACTTCTGTTTTTAGACAGAGAGAATAAGATTCAGAATACTTAGAATAAATCTTGACAGCCCTTAGGGTTAGTCGGTTTTTACAAGACCTTATATAAGATCTCCCTAACGGTCATAATTAGCCTTAATGACGTACACAAGGACCAATCACGTCATGGCATTTGAAATTCCTGTCAAATATGGACTTAGCAATTTTTTGGAAAAGACTGACTGAATTACTTGAGTAAACAATTACCTACTCGAGTACTTAATAAGATTACTCGTAAGACTAGAATGAGACTACTCGAGTAGATGACCTAGAGAAAATCCAGAAATAATGAGTAACTACTCGAGTACACAAAGACTTACTCGAATGCTAATATAGTTACTCGAGATATGGAGTTGAACTACTTGAGTACAAGAAGTTTTACTCGAGAGAATAGAAATTTAACTAATCGAGAGATAAAAGGAATACTGGTGTCAAAGACTTAGAATAATTTCTGAGAGAAGAAAACGGGTTACTCGAGAACTGGAACTGGACTACTCGAGAGGAGATAACTTACTCGAGTATATGGATATTACTACTCGAGTAATGGACTTAGAAAAATTCTGAGGGATGAAAAGCTTATCACTCGAGTATTAAACCTGGACTACTCGAGTAGTACAGACTACTCGAGTACATGATCTTGACTACTCGAGTGAAGTAAAACAATATGAAATCCTATCTTCTGTAACTCGAGACAAAAGACTAATCTACTCGAGTACTAATATGACTACTCGAGTAAATGACTTAGAAAGCTTTCAGAGAGGAAATTTTGTTAACTCGAGAATAAGAGAGGATCTACTCGAGTAATTGACTTGGCTACTCGAGAGCTATATTTTTACTTCTTGAGAGCTAATTTCCTTACTCGAGTACAGATAGACTTACTCGAGTATAAACTAAGTATTCAACTCGAGTATATAAAATACTACTCGAGTGAAAGGCTTAGAAAATATTTCTTTAACAGAATTCTCTCTTCTTCAATACACTCAGCAACATTTCTTTCTCCAATCAATCCTAGTGCTTGAAACATGAATTGTATCCCAATAGAGAGGCTACACATGAGTCAACACCATGGATCACATAATAAGGGATTACACTGTATGGTCCTATATTTAGTGACTCATTGTAGACTTACATTGGTCTACAGTTTTCAATATAGTCCTGCAAACACATAACTCAAATAAGACATCAAATACAACTAAATTCATCTTAGTTCAAGGGTTACTTCATCAAATATGGGTTATTGTGAATACAATACCCAACAATCTCCCCCTATTTATAGAAGTCAGAAGCCTTTATACTAAGGTGAATTATATAGACATAAAAAGAACTATATATGCAATAAAGAAAGCAGTGCAATAAGTATAAGGATTAACATCAAAGAGTAAATGATCAAAATTAGAAGTTATATAAATAAGATTGTCCAAAAGAGAATCATTTCTACATGAATCATGTCAACAATCTCATAATTCTCTATGCTTAGACTTGATGGTGTTGCTTGTCTTTCTTCTCTTGATGTCTTCTTTGGTAGTTGTAGGGATTGGGATAGTACTTTGGAGGCTTTGGAGGAGCAGCAGGGTTGTTTCTTCCAAATTCTCTGTCATAAAGCCTTCTCTTTGTCATTGACTTTTCATACAATTCCCATTCCTAGGAGCTGTCATGATCATTCATGTTTTCATTGAAGTCCATAACAAGCTTGAGAGTATATAGAATGAGAGACTTTAAAGTTGGGGACCAGATTTCAGCAAACTCTGGAGCTTTCCTCTTTTCTGTATCTGGAACTAGAATTGGCCTGCTTGCTGAGGCACCATCACCATACTTTCTCTTCTTCTTTGAAATTTTAATCTCAGGAGGAGCTTGGAAGAATATGTCTGCTAGGTCTGCCTCCTAAACCTGAGCATATGATTCTGGAGGAGGACCTTCACAGCCTTCAGGTCTAGGAGAGAAGGTAGGTTGTTGAGCTTGAGCTGGAGCAGTAGTAGCTAAGGGGTTCTGATGGTGAGGAATGATGTTTGGATCAGTTGGGAACTCTGGAAGAATCTGATTGTGCATCTAAACTACTGTGTCATAGGTATGGAATTTCACACTTTGAATCTGGCCTAGCACATCATCATGAATCTATTTCAGCTTCTCTTCCTATTGTGTTTGCCTGAGTGCATCTGATTTCTCTAGATATTCTTTTACTAAGCTCTCCCCCTTTCTGACTTCTATAGTCATAGTATTAATGACAACATCATTGAATGTGCCTACCTCTTCACAGATCTTCATTTTGTTTGCTTTTATTCTCTTATCTAACTCAATCTGGTTGTTGGCAAGAGTGACACCTTGTTCCATGACATTACCAACACTAGTGATAGTGTGGTCCAGAGCTTTGCCACCAATTTGTAATAGATGTCTGAGTTGATCTGTGTTTTGCTGAATCTCAGCAAATCCTCTACTCATCTCTTTCTCTAGAGCAGTTACTTTCTCAGTTACAGCCTTGAGAGAATCATCAAAATATTTCCTTTGAGCTTGTAGCAGGAGTACAAACTGACCTATAAGATCATTGGCAGCAGGAGGAGCACCAGTAGATGTAGAAGGAACTGGAGGAGGAGGAGCAAACGATGGTGCAATTTCTTCAACAGTGACTGAGATCTGTGCTCTGGTGGTGTGAATAAGGGCATCCCCTTCTTTAGTGATGAAGGTGTGGATACAGAAATCTAGTTTCCTTAGTGGAGCTTCAACTGGTTCAGGAGATTGGTATGGCTCATCAAAAATCAAAATAGTGTCATCCTTCTTTAGGTTAGCAGCAGGAGACTGAATGGGAGATGATGGAGTATGTGTTAGAGATGGTACAAGAGTGGATTGCTTGGGAACTTTTTGAAGAGGGGGAAGAGGTTCATCAGTAGTCAGTTCTGTAATCATCTCATTTATGGGTGCATTAGTGGAGAGAAGGGATTCTTGGAGTTGGGCTTCTGATGGAACTTCTTCAGGAGTGGATGGAGGAGGAGAAGGATCAGTTGGTGGGGTAGGGACTCTGACTTTTGGAATAGAAGGAGCAGGCTCCCCCTCAATAGCTGCACCAGATGTGCTGGCAGCAAGAGGTGGAGAGGGAGATAGGGTCTTGTCCTCCGTAGTAGGAAGTTTATGATCTTTGGCAGATTGAGCAAGTTTCAAGAGCTCCAAGTCCCATCTTTGAATGGATGAAATGGAGACTTTCTTCATGTGATGGAGAATGGTAACATTGGAGAAGTTGAAGACTTCAAGATTTATCTCATGTAGTGGAGGGAGATAATCCTTGCATAGCTTGGAGCCTTGACGCTCTTTCTAATTTTGTCCAGAATCATCATACCAAATTGAAATTTCTTCCTGCAAATGATTGTTGTCATGATGTCAAACATATGGGTAGAAATGTCTCTGATTGAACTTGTTTTGCAAAAGAGTATCTTCCCAATGATGTCCAACAAGAGCTTTCCTCCTGGATTCAATTCAGAGCGGCAGATGATCTGTACTTTTGGTGAGAGGCCACAGAACATACAAACCCCATCAGATTCTTTTGGACATAAATGATCTTCTTCGTCAATGACTGGCAGTCAAAGAAGTATAGAAACATAGGTTTTGTTTAGCTTGATCCTAATTCCTTTAACTTTGTACTTGAGAACTGTCTCATTTCTCTTGACTTTGATATTCTTGAAAAACTCTTCAACTTCAGGAAATAGAATCTTACATGGCTGTTGAAGAACGAATGTGAGGTCGGCGGTGTCGAGTAGAATCAAGAGGTTGAGAAAATCCTCTGAAATGTCAGCAATTCCTGCGAAAATAAGTTCTAAACCGATTCCAATCTTAGAAGAGGGTGCCATGATCCAGAGATTTGAGAAAAATCTACGGCGGGGAAGAAGAAGGCGCGGGTTCTGCAACTTTTGGCGGAAGATGAAGCATTTTCGACTTACTCGAGAGAGAGGATTTTGATTCGTATAGAAAAGGAATTTCGGACTTTATTGATTTATATAACCCTAATTTATCTCTAATTTAGAAATAAATAAAGCAAACATACCTTGGAATTGGCGGCATAAGCCTCGGGTTGTGAATAAAAAAGTTTGAATCGAAGAGAGAAATCTTGACTTCCTGGTACTCGAGAGAATCGGAAGTACTCGAGTGAAGATATAGAAGTACTCGAGTGAGAAATGCAGAAGTACTCGAGTGATGCTTTAGTACTCGAGTAGGTCTTTCTACTACTCGAGTAGGTTAATCGAGTGGCTGAAGAAGTACTCCAGTAGGTCAAGGAGGTACTCGAGTGCCTTCTTTCTTACTCGAGTAGTCTTTGTCTTACTCGATTCATAAAGTCTAAAACTTAGAAAATTTCAACTTTTGACTGATTCTTGATCTCTGAGCCTTCTTGTGAGTCCACCTTCTCTAATCTTCTTTGTTGAGCATTCCAAGTTCTGTTTTGAAGAATGAGAACTTGGTATCGCCCAGCGGCTTCGTGAAAATATCAGCAATCTGCCTGTCTGCTTGGAAATACTGTAGATCTATATCCCCATGCTCCACATGCTCCCGGATGAAGTGGTACCGCAACTCTATGTACTTTGTCCAGCTATGCAAGACGGGCTTGTTGGTTATTGCAATTGCGTTGGAAGAGTTGCAAAACAATGCAATGTTCTGAAACTTCATGTTGTAGTCTTCTAATTGAATCTTTATCCAAAGCAGCTGTGCACAACAACTGCCTGTAGAGATATACTCTAACTCAGCTGTTGAGATTGCAACACAGTTCTGATTCTTACTACTCTACGAAATGAGCCTTCTTCCAAGGAATTGGCAAGTCTCGGAAGTGCTTTTCATGTCGTCTTTACTACCTGCAAAATCTGCATCTGAAAAACCAATTAGCTCGCTATCATTACTTCTCGGGTACCATAAGCCAAGATTTGATGTACCTTTAAGGTATCTCAAAATCCGCTTTGCAGTAGCGTAGTGAGATTCCTTAGAGTTCACCTGAAATCTAGCACATACACATGTTAAAAACATTATGTCAGGTCTACTGGCAGTAAGGTGGAGCAAGGAACCAATTATGCTTCTGTACTTGGTTTCATCAAAAGATTTCCCTTTCTCATCTTTGTCCAGAGACATAGCTGAACCCATTGGAGTCCTCATCGATGTTGCGTTTTCCATTCTGAATTTCTTAATTATCTCTTTGGTGAACTTAGTCTGCGAGATGAAAATTCCATCTTCAGATTATTTCACCTGAAGCACTAAGAAATACTTTAGCTCGCTCATACAGCTCATTTCAAACTTTCCTTGCATAAGTTTTGAAAACTTCTTGCAGAGGTTGTCGTTAGTAGAGCCAAAAATAAAGTCGTCGACATAGATTTGCACTAGCAAAATCTTGCCTTTTATTTCCCTAAGAAATAATGTCTTATCTATCTTTCCTCTTGTGAACTTATTCTCAAGAAGAAAGCTAGACAGCATCTCATACCAAGCTCGAGGAGCTTGTTTCAGAACATATAAAGCTTTATGTAATAAGTAAACATAATCGGGAAAGTTAGAATCAACGAAACCTGGAGGTTGTTCCACATATACCTCTTCCTTTATGTCACCATTAAGGAAGGCAGACTTCACGTCCATCTAATAGACAGTAAATCCCTTGAGAGAAGCGTATGCTAGGAATAACCTGATTGCCTCCAGCCTTGCCACTGGAGCGTACATCTGATCAAAGTCTATTCCTTCTTCTTGACGATATCATTTGGCGACGAGTCTGGCTTTGTTCTTTATGATCATTCCATCCTCATCCATCTTGTTACTGTAGACCCATTTTGTCCCAATGACATTCTTACCTTTGGGTCTTGTAACAAGTTTCCATACTTGGCAATGCTTGAACTAATTTAGTTCTTCTTCCATCGTCATTATCCAAGATGCGTCTGAGTTTGCTTCCTCAAACTTCTTTGGTTCAACTTGTGAGAGAAAACTTAAATATAAATTCTCGTTAGTTCTACCTCGACGAGTTCTGACACCATCCTAGGGATCTCCTATGATTTGGTCCATGGGGTGATCCTTCAAATGCCTGATCTCTAGAGTCCTTGCATCTAGATTGTCTTCAATCACCGGAGTGACTTCATCAACTTCGATAATTTCTTCATCTTGATCATCTACCTCTCCAATAGGGGTTGGAGTTGTGATCTCGATGACCTTTTCACCTTTATCTTCAGTTGATTCATCCAAGTTAAGTTCTTTCAACTTTGTACCTGCATCTTCGATCAACATAGTAGAAGAGTTGCCTTGCAGCAAGCTCGTCTCATCAAATACAACATGTATTGATTCTTCTACAACCAGAGTTTTTCTATTAAATATCCTGTATGTCTTACTATGACTACTATATCCTACAAAATACCTTCAAAATTCTTTTCACTAAACTTGGTAGTATGATACTTTCCATTGTTAAGCACGAAGCACTTAGAACCAAAAATTCTAAAATATGAGACAGTCGGTTTCTTTCCCTTTAGAAGTTCGTAAGGTGTCTTATCGTGGTTTTTGTCTATGAGTGCTCAATTTTTCACGTGGCATGCAGTGTTGATGGCTTCAGCCCAGAAGTATTCCGGAAGTGAGGCATCACTCAACATGGTCCTGGAGGCCACTTTGAGTATTCTATTCCTTCACTCAGCCACTCTGTTCTGTTGTGGAGTACGAGGAGACGAAAACTCGTGAAAGATACCCAAGCTTTCACAGAATACTGTCATGGCCCCAGACTTGAACTCTGTTCCATTTTGACTTCTGATTTTGACGATGAAATAGTTGTATTCATTCTGGACTTGCCTGACAAAATTAGTAGAGATGTTGAAGATATCTTACTTGTGTTTTAGAAAGAACACCCACGCAAAGAGCGAGTAATCATCAACAATTACCAACATATAATTCTTACCTCCCAAACTTATAACTTGTAGTGGACCGAACAAGTCCATATGAAAAAGATGTAAACATCTGTTAGAATCTTTGCCAATAACGCTTTTAAAAGTAGCACTTTTTGCTTGCCTTTTACATATTCATGACAAGGTCTATTTTGACGTACTTGACATTTGGGGCATCACGTACTAAACTGAGTGAAAATAATTTATTAATGGTTTTGAAATTAATATGTGCTAGTCTCTTGTGTCATTGGTCACCAAAAGATGCACTATCTTTAGCTAAAAAGCACACTGCTGTAGAAGAGTCTATATGGATGAACTTTAAACAAAATATATTTCTGCTTCGACTACCGGATAGAATCGTTTTCATATTATCAATGGATTTTATCAAGCACTTATCAGTATGAAATCCAACAATGTATCCTTTATTGCAGAGTTGGTTTATGCTTATAAGATTGTATTCCAATCCTTCAACATAAGATACATCTGAGAAGGATACACTACCGTTAGTGATCATACCATAGCCCTTCGTGATTCCTCGGTCTGAACCTCCAAAGATGACCTTTGGCCAGTTCATGACTGGAGAATAGTTCTGAAGTAGGCTTCTTGTCCCAGTCATGTGTCGAGAATATCCACTGTCCAAATACCAGATAGGCGTTTTGGTGGCCTTTGGACATACTTGCAATTATAAATCAGTTTGCCTTAGGAACCCAAACACATTTGGGTCCTTGGTATCTTGTTAGAATACTCCCCCTACGAGTATTAGCATTATGAGCGGTCTTTCTCATATTGCTAACATGAGGAGTTGCAAAATTCCTCGGATTAAACCAGCAGTCAATGGCAAAGTGACCAATCTTGCCACAGCACCAAGAGTCGAACCTGTTATATCTTTATCTTAGATTCTCCTACTTAACCTTTTAAGATGGTGGTCTAGCAGGGGTAGCATTCTTGGAGGAAGAAGCTTCATGGTGATGGCAATCACATGATTTCTCTTCCTTCAATGGCTTTTCCACAACAGGCTTTACCTTTGCTGCTTTCTTGATGTTATGACCATGATTATAAGGGACATAGCTCTGAAGAATGACTTCTTAATAAGGTGGCTTAAAGGCACTCTCACCAAAGTTTCTGGGGCGAGTCCATCCTTGGTAACGGGACTTGGGCTCTACATAAGTAGGCCTAGCAAAGTGACTATAGGACGAGTCAAGATCAAACTCATTTGTTGTAAATATGAGCTTCTTAAAAGAAGTCTGATATTGAGGGGCTTTCCCATTCTCTTTGCCCAAAGCCTTCTTGATGGCCTTATTCTTTCTTTTAGCCTTATTCCTCCTAGAAGATTTACTAGGAGCTTCCACATGGCCTAGCCCAGCACCCTTGGCCTTAGCTGAGAATTCAGCAACGAATGGAAGAACAGTCTTTGACTTCGAGAAACTTTCAACAAGTTTCTTTTTAGATTCAAGTAGTGCTTCCAGTTCTTTTATGATTTTCTCCTTAAGGTCTAGGTGCTTGAGAGCCTTGTTATATTCTTTAATGACAGCATTGAAGTTTTCTCTGAGCGAGTCGGTCTTAGCGACTTCCTCTTAGAGTGCTCTCTTCAGCTTTTAGATATTTTATCTCTTTAGCTTGAGTTTCCACGACTCGTCGACATTTGTCGTAAGCCAAGATTAACTCCTTATACTGGGCCAAGAGTTCAGACTCATCGTCATAAGAGCTGTCCTCATGATCATGCTCAAAAGCTCAGATTCTGAAAGAGGAGTATGAGAGTTTACCTTCCCAGTGAACTGGGACTCTTGTTCATCATCTTTCTGAGCCATAAGCCCAAAGTAGGCTTCTTGTTTTTCACTTGACTCAGATGAGTCGGAGTCACTAAGAGTTTTTCCCTTCTTGGCTATCAGGCTCTTCTCTGTCCTCTTCTTATTGTATGAGGACTTATTTTCTTCTCTCTTTCAACCCTCCTTCTTGTGGGGGCATTCAACAATGACATGACCTGGCTTATTACAACAGTAACAAATGATGTCAGTAGAAATATGTTTGTTCGCTTTAGAACCATACCTGTCATGGCTGCTTGAGCCTTTTTTGTGTCGATCACCATCATGTCGTGATCTTCTGTAGGAGGCATCCTTGTCTTTCCATTGCTTATTTTTGTTCAAGAATTTCTTGAACTGTCGCGAGAGTAGAGAGAACTCTCCTTCAGATAGCTCAGAGCCTGAGGTACTTGACTCTGAGGTTTCTTCTTCACTCACTTCTTATGCTAGGGCAGGAGAGGCAGCCTTTGACTTCCTTGAGGTGTCTGTCTTTAGAGCAATAGACTTCTCCTTGGATGCAGACTTGCTCTTCTCTTCTTCAGCCTTTCTTGTGTTGAGTTGAAGCTCATATGACATAAGCATCCCGAAGAGATTCTGCGGGTCTATCTCAGCTAGCTTTCCAAATTTTCGGATGGCACAAACCTTGTTATCCCATTCCTTGGTTAGGGATCTCAAGAACTTATCATTTAGTTCTCCGTTTGTGAAGACTAGGTCATAGACCCTTAGGTCGTTGACTATCTTGAAGAAGTTCTCAAAAGTGTCAGCAATGGTGTCCTTGTGTCCTTGTCGGAAGGCTTCATATTTCTGATTCAGAAGGGATCTCCTATCATCCCTAACTTCTTTTGTACCATCCATCAAAGTGACAAGGGACTGCCACATCTCCTTAGCAAACTGGCAGTGGATCAAGTTCTGCAGCATGGAGTCATCGACTGCACTTGCTATTATATTCTTGGCCTTCTTATCTAAAGACACGAGTGCAATCTCATCTTTGTCTATATCCATCAATTTCTTTTGGACTTTCTTTGTAGGATCTATTATGGAGACGGTCATGGGAATGTAAGGACCTTCTTCAACGATAATGAAGATCCTTGGATACATAGCTTCCATGAAAAATTTGATTCGTTCTTTCCACATGGGAAAGTTATTCTTGGTGCACAATGGAAGCTTGGCAAAATCTTTAGCCATGTCCATGCTTGGAAAATTCTCAAAAGACAACTAGGAAGATCTGATCAAGGTGTTAACCTTTTAATGATCAACCTCGCTCTAATACCAATTTAAAGTGTTCAGTTGTCTACCTAAATCACCTAGAGGGGGGTGAATAGGTGAGTTGTGTGTCTCTTTAGGAAATAAAAATTTAGAGATTTATGCACACAATTATCAACCAAGCAATCATAGACGACAAAAGATTTATAGTGGTTCCCCAACCTTAGGTACATCCACTTTCCCTCACTGATCTAGCAAAGCACTAGACTCGGCTACTCCATTATATTAGATTGAAAACCAATCCTATGCCTCGGAACAAAGATCCTACAATCTCGATCCACAACACGGATCTACACTCAGAAGATAAACACTTACAACAACTCGGAGGCAAAAGCTCCTACACTCGGAGAGAAATCTCCTACAAGAATTAAATTGAGAATAATGAAATACAAACAATAATAATTTCTCAGATATGGAAACAGTCAGCCAGGGTCTTCCTCTTGATCTTCGCGGCTTTATTAGAATAGGTTGAAGAAGAACTTCGACAAGAACTGGATCTGAAAATTTCTTTGGCTTCACACAATCCGAGAGAAGATTAGGAGATGAACAACAATCTCCATCTGGAAGTCAATCTTGATTTGAATCTCTTGAATCGAAAGCCCTAGCGACTTGTACGAAGAAGATCGGCAGCGGCTGCTTCCGTTTTTAGACAGCGAGAATAAGATTCAGAATACTTATAATAAATCTTGACAACCCTTAGGGTTAGTCAGTTTTGACAAGACCTTATATAATATCTCCCTAACGGTCATAATTAGCCTTAATGACGTACACGTGGACCAATCACGTCACGACATTTGAAATTCCTGTCAAATCTGGACTTAGCAATTTTCTGGAAAAGACTGACTGAATTACTCGAGTAAACAATTACCTACTTGAGTACTTAATAAGATTACTCGAGAGACTAGAATGAGACTACTCAAGTAGATGACTTAGAGAAAATCAAGAAATAATGAGTAACTACTCGAGTACATAAAGACTTACTTGAGTGCTAATATAGTTACTCGAGACGTGTAGTTGAACTACTCAAGTACAAGAAGTATTACTCGAGAGAATAGAAATTTAACTACTCCAGAGGTAGAAGGAATACTCGAGTCAAAGACTTAGAATAATTTCTACGAGAAGAAAATGGGTTACTCGAGAACTGGAATTGGACTACTCGAGATGAGATAACCTACTCGAGTATATGGATATTACTACTCGAGTAATGGACTTAGATAAATTCTCAGGGATGAAAAGCTTGTCACTCGAGTATTAAACCTGGACTACTCGATTAGTAGATAGACTACTCGAGAACATGATCTTGACTACTCGAGTGAAGTAAAACAACACGAAATCATGTCTTCTGTAACTCGAGACAAAAGACTAATCTACTTGAGTACTAATATGACTACTCGAGTAAATGACTTAGAAAACTTTTAGAGAGGAAATTCTGTTAACTCGAGAATAAGAGAGGATCTACTCGAGTAATTGACTTGGCTACTCGAGAGCTATGTTTTGACTACTCGAGAGCTATTTCCCTTACTCGAGTACAGATAGACTTACTTGAGTATAAACTAAGTATTCAACTAGAGTATATAAAATACTACTCGAGTGAAAGACTTAGAAAATATTTCTTTAACAAAATTCTCTCTTCTTCAATAAACTCAGCAACATTTCTTTCTTCAATCAATCCTAGTGCTTGAAACATGAAGTGTATCCCAATAGAGAGGCTACACATGAAGCAATACCATGGATCACATAATGAGGGATTATACTGTATGGTCCTGTGTTTGGTGACACATTGTATACTGACATTGGTCTACACTTGGCAATATAGTCCTGCAAACACATAACTCAAACAAGACATCAAATACAATTAAATTCATCTTAGTTCAAGGGTGAATTCATCAAATCTGGGTTATTGTGGATACAATACCCTACAAACCCAACCAAAGAAATGACCTCATTGAACTTATCAAACCAGGCCCTAGGACTTTGTTTAAGACCGTAGATCGCCTTTCACAGTTTATAGACCTAAGACTCCCCCCGAGCAACATACCCAGGTGGTTGCTCCATATAGACAGTTTCTTATAAATCACCATAAAGAAAGGCATTCTTCACATCCAACTGATACATCTCCGAGTTTCTATTGACGACCAATGAAAAGAGCACATGGATTGTAGTAATCCTGGCCATAGGAGAGAAAGTATCAAAAAAATCCACACCATAAGTCTGCGTAAAACCTTTGGTAATAAGTCATGCCTTGTAACGATGAAGAGATCCATCAGGGAGAAACTTAATTACAAAGACCCATGATAGCCAACCATATCAGAACCTGTAGGAGTAGGAACAAGAGTCCAGGTACCCCGCTCAGTAAGAGTACGAATCTCTTCATCCATAGCAGCCTTCCATTGAGCGATAATAAAAGCATCTTCATACGAGGTGGGAACAACATTTGCCAAGAGGGCAAGAGCGAAGCTCCTAGATAAAGGAGAGAACTGAGCATAAGAGACCACAACCTGAAGAGGATACTTGGTACAGGAGCTAACACCTTTCCGAAGAGAAACCAAAAGATCCAGATCTAACCTATCTACTGTATCAGCCCCATCCAAGGAAGAGACTACTGGCCTGGGAGCTAGTTTCAGCTGCTCAGGAGAAGAATCAGGGATAGTAGAGGAGTCAGAAATATATGAATCAGAAATAGGAGGAGAAGAAAGCAGGGCAGGCTCCGGAAGAAGTGACGATACATTAGGAGAAGAAGTGTAACACCCTAAAATCCAGAAATTGGAAAAAATTGGGTGACACGGTCTGGGACACGGGCGTGTCCTTCCTGGGTGAACAGTCGACGAGTGGTCGACAAAATTTGGTCGACGATCGTCGAGTGCTTAGGACACGGCCTGTGACACGGGCGTGTCACAGGCCGTGTCAGCATGGTCGATGAACACAACTTTATTTGGGGCGTGTCTGGTGTCATGTATGGGCACACGCCCTGAGACACGGGCGTGTCACAGGCCGTGTGAGTCTCGGGTTGATTTCAATTTTCTGCAGCCTGATGTACACGGCCACAGATACGGGCATGTCTGAAGGCATGTCGGATGAAACGGCCCATGACATGTGCATGTCACATGGGCGTGTACTGGACTAGATAAGTCAGTTGAGCACCGCTTTGGGAACACGGCCCGTGACATGGGCGTGTCAGGCAAAAATTATGCTTTTGTGTCAAAATTGTGGTCGTCCGTTCCTTCAGCTGGGATCCAAGGGCTGAGCTGCCTCCCTGCTTCCTTAAGGCCGTGGATTGAGATGAAAGAACTCATTTCATACTTCGCTTTAATCTTTCTAAATCCTAGAGAAAGAAAGGGAGAGGAAGAAGGAGGAGGAGGAAAGGGGATGGTCACTGGTGGTGCTGCGGTTTTCCGACAAGAGATCCGAGGACGGCATTGCGGAGGAAAAGGTGTTGCGGTTATTCCTAGCCAGTTAGGAGCTCATGGCACCGAAGCGGTCTTCGAGGGTAATGACTGTACAACCCCGTGTTCGTCGACCGGATCTAGCCCCGCGACCCGCACCCAAGCAGACATGCGGCAGAGGGGCTGGACCACTCCCGCTCGTTTTAGGCGAGCGAACCGGGCGAGACGGCTCCCCTACTCCCCCGCTCGCTCTGGGAAATCGCCGACCAAAGCGGGGGGTGCCCTTCGTTGCACCAGTACTAGGGGGTGGGCTCGGCAACCCGTAACCTGCGAGCTGATCGGAGGGTCACGATGGCCACCAGCCCAACCCCTACCCGCGACCTGGTCGCCTGTCCGCCCCGGCAGAGGACTGGCAGGTCTCGGCGGTCCGGCTCACGTTCGCCCAGGAAGGATAGGCAGGCCGCTGGGGCAAGGTCGCACCCGCCTCCCGCAGAGGGGGATTGGAGGCGAGCTGACCTCCCATGGGTGCGAATAGCTTCTTAGAACAGCGGATCCATGCTGTTGGCAGACCAGGCTGGACTGTGCATAGCTGATCAGAACCGTGGAGTTTGGCTGTTGGCAGACCCAACCCAGGGCTTTTTGGTATTTTCAGGTCAGTTCTTTTGGTTATTGGCAGTTCAGATTCCAAAAACTATAAATAAGACCCAAGGGGTACCTCAGAGGACACGCTTTTAGTGCCTCCCTGCTCCTGTTTTCAATTGTTTTCTGAGGGTACCTTAGCTCGGCTTCTGGCTAAGGAGGGGAAGCGCTCAGAGATCTTTCGGGCTTGTGGTGGGACCTCCCTGCCGAGCCCTTGGGTCGGTTTCACCTTGCCTTCTTTGTTGTTTTTCTTGCAGGAGCGAAGTAGGCGCGAGACCACCCCTTCCCCAAGGGTCAAACTCCACAGGAGACCGGATTCCGGTTTCAACATTTTGGTGCGGTGAGCGTGTAGAGTGGTCAGTGCAGAAAAGCTTCATCGAGCTCAATGATGGGAGGACAAGGATCTGACAGGCAGGACTCGCCGCCCCCCCCCCCCCCCCCCCGCCTCTCGCAACGGTGGGGATGTTAGAGGACTTCAGGAACGAGGTGCTGGGCCTCGTCAAGTTCGCACTCGGCGCGCGGGCCTTGTACTCGACTCCGGCAACCCAGATCGCGGCCGCCCCCTCTTTGGGCGAGGACGCCCCTGGCCGGCGAGCTGGAAAGGAAGTGGCCGAGGAAGGCCGAGGGTGTGAGCTCCCGGGGCGCGAGCTTTTTCCCGGCTCGGCAAGACGAGGCAGGTTCGGTGAGTTGGGCTCGCGAGACTCGCCGGCTCGCCCAGTGGGGGGGGCAGTCCTTTCAGCGAGCTGGTCTCCTCAGCTCCAGTCCCAGATGGGTTCAGGGAACCCGAGATGTCTTACTGCACTGGGAAGGGAGACCCGGTCCAGCATGTCCAATGGTTCGAAGGATGTGGTCTCCATCCGACAGATGTCGGATGGATTCAAATGCCGACTCTTCGCCATCACTCTCTGAGAGAAGGCGAGGGAGTGGTTCCACCAGCTGCCAGCTAGTTCCATCTACTGCTTCGAGGACTTGCGCCGAGGGTTCATGCTGAGGTTCACTACTTCGAAGAAGAGGAAGAAGGAGTCTGAGTCTTTGTTCCACATTAAGCAAGGAGTGAACGAGACGTTCCGGAGCTACGTGGATCAATTTCAGGAAGAAGTTACCCAGGTCCAGGAGATGCCGGGCCACAGTCTGATGATGGCCTTTACCCTGGGCCTGCAGCAGGGGTTCTTCCAAATGGAGCTGAAGAGAGTTCCCCCTCTCCTATGAGGAGTTGATGGAGAGGGCGGCGAGAGAGGTCGACGGGGAGGCGTCGAATCCGGAGTTCGCAAGAAAGCTAGCCAGGTGGGCCACCGAGGAAGAGAAAGAATCGAGAGGAGGAAAGGCACAGGAGGAGAGAAGGGGAGAACCTAGGTAGAGGGAGCAAAGGCAGCTCCAGTGGCAACAACAGCCGAGGTGGGGGCACCAGGAGCCCGACCGCCGGCTGGGCTGGAGACCTGAGTGGCAGGGGCAGGGGCCACCAAGAGGATACTACGGAAGGCATCACCATCCGGGGAGGCAAGAGCAGTTCCACCCTCCGGGCTGGAGGCAAGGCCAGAGGCCCTGGCTCCCCGATCAGGAGGAGGCCATGGCCATAGCTTTGGGAGCAAGGAGGGGGATCATGAGGAGGAGGAGAAGGGAGGTCAGGGTGGAGCTGCCCTATTGCGACTTCCATCAGGAAGAGGGGCACGCAACAGCCACGTGCCCGGAATTCTTGGAGATGAGAGGGAATAGGGAGCGGCAGCAGCAGCAGCAGGAGGCGTGGCAAGAAGTGAGGATCGAGGAGGTCCTGCCTCGGGCGGAGGAGGATCGTTGCGATGACCGGGTGGATGTCGGGACCCGAGGAGGGATTGGAGTGATCCACGGGGGAGTGGGGATCGAGGCTTCCCGTAAGGCAAGCCTCCACACCATGTACCAGCGGAGCGTCGCCTCTACATCCCAAACCCCGCCGCCGGAGGAGAGGATCACCTTCTCCAGGAGTGATATGCCAGACCACGAGGATCCGTTCTGTGATGCGCTTGTCATCAAGGCCGCCATCGAGAATTTCATTGTCTCTCGGATCCTCGTGGACAATGGGAGCTCCGTCAACGTCGTCTTCAAAAAGGCGTTTGACGTGATGAAGGTGGAAGCTAAGAGGGTGCTGGCCTCAGACGGGCCCTTGTTCGGGTTCTCAGGAGAAAGGAAGGAAGTAGAGGGAGGAGTTGGCCTCCATGTTACCTTGGGGGGCAGTCCCGAAACTGCAAGTTCGTCATTGTGGACGCCCCCACCAGCTACAGCGCCATCTTTGGGAGGCCTCTGATCAGCGCCTTCCGCTGTGTCCCCTCGTCTTTCCATCAGTGTTTGAAGTTCAACGCTGAGGGGGTCCAGGTCAGGGTCAGGGGGGACCCAAAGGTGGCGCGGGAGTGTTATGTCACTGCGGTGAACACTATCTCTTGGCAGGAGGGGGCCGAGGAGATAGGTCGGAGGATGGAGGAGGCCGAGCAGGAGGTTGTCAGTAAGGAGCTGGGGGTAGAGAGTCGCGCTGAAGAGGCAATAGGAGAAGACATGGGGGTGGCCGGAGTGATGGCTGTGGGGGAAGAGATAGAGGTGGAGGTCCCTGTTCCGGAGGAAGGGGATGCTGAGGGATGGGCGGAGCAATCCAGGCTGGAGGCAGCAGAGGAAGTGGTGGAGTTGGAGGTGCTTACCCGGGGAGGCAGGATGGAGAAGATCCGCGTCAGCGGAGGGCTGACCCCGGAGGGCCAAGGCAGGATGCTGGAGTGCATCCAGAAGAACGTGGACATCTTCGCCTGGAATGTCGCGGAGATGTCGGGAGTTGACGCGGATGTGGCTTGCCACCGCCTCAACCTGGACCCGGGAACACGCCCCATTCAGCAGAAAAAGAGGTCCACGGCAGATAAGCTGGCGGAGCCCATCAGGGAGGAGGTGGCAAAGCTTCTCAAGGCTGGCTTTGTGTCCGAGATTCAGTATCCAGGCTGGGTCTCCAACGTTGTGATGGTTAAAAAAGGAGACGGCCGATGGCGATTGTGTATCGATTTTTCCTTACTTAATAAAGCTTGTCCTAAAGACTATTATCCTTTGCCTCGGATCGACGCGCTGGTTGACTCAGCCGTCGGCTTTTCTGTAATGAGTTTTTTGGATGCCTTTTCAGGTTACCATCAAATCAGGATGCACCCCCCGGACATCAAGGATGTCTCGTTCATCACAGGGGATGGATGTTACTGCTATAAGATGATGCCATTCGGGCTGAAGAATGCTGGGGCCACCTACCAAAAAATGATGGATAGGGTCTTCAAAGAGCAGAGGGGGAGGAACTTGGAGGTGTATGTGGATGACCTCATGATCAAAAGTCGGGATGTGGACTCCCACCTCCGGGACCTAGAGGAGACCTTCGCCACCCTACGCAGATAAAAGATGCGGTTGAATCCCCTAAAATGTGTCTTCGGGGCCAGCAGGGGAAAGTTCTTGGGGCACCTCCTCACTCCCGCAGGGGTCGAGCCAAATCCGGATAAGGTCAAGGCTATCTTAGAGCTGGGGTCCCCGCGAAATGCGAAGGAGGTCCAGCGGCTAACGGGGAAGCTAGCAGGGCTGAGTCGCTTCCTTTCTCGGGCAGGGGAGAAGTGCTCCCCCTTCTTCAAAACGCTGAGGGGTGGTCAGAGGTTTGAATGGACCAAGGAATGCGAGGAGGCGTTCCAGGCCCTCAAGGTACAGTTGACACAAGCTCCGCTGCTCCAAGGGCCGAAGGAGGGGGAGGATTTGTTCTTATATCTCGGGGTCGGGGCAGAGGCTCTGAGCTCCGTCTTGGTTCGAGAAGAGGGAAAGAGACAACTCCCTATTTATTACGTCAGCCGGGTCCTGAGGAAGGCCGAGCTCCGGTATCCGATCTTGGAGAAGCTTGCATTCGCCCTAATCATCTCGGCTCCGCGGCTGCGACCTTACTTCCAGGGACACCTAATCCGAGTGGTGACCGACCACCCCCTCCGCAACATCTTCGAGGGGGTGGAGCATTCAGGACGGCTGGCTAAATGGTCAGTGGAGCTGAGCGAGTTCGATGTCTCCTTCGTTATGCGGCTCTCAATCAAAGCTCAGGCGATGGCCGATTTCCTGGCCGACTACGTGGTGGAAGTAGCGGAGGAAGAGCTCACCCGCCCGACTCCCTGGAAAGTGAGGGTGGACGGGGCCTCAGGGAGGCATTCCCTTGGAGTGGGGTGGTCCTAGAAAGCCCTCAAGGGACTCAGATTGTGCAGACGATGGTGGTGCACTTTCCCATTACCAACAACCAGGCCGAGTACGAGGCCGTGATAGCAGGACTGCGCCTGGCCAGGGAGCTGGGGGTGTTGGATGTGGAGGTCCTAACCGACTCCATGGTGGTGACTTCCCAGATCAACGGGGAGTTCGAAGCAAGGGAACCCACCCTGAATTTGTACTTGGCCAAAGTGAAGGGGGTCATAGGCACCTTCCAGACCTTCTCCATCCGACACGTGCCAAAGGGAGAGAACGAACAAGCCGACCAGTTAGCAAAGCATGGTCCCCGGGCGGGGGGCACCATCACCGACCTGTTCCGCCCCTCCATCGAAGAAGGGGAGCTCATGGAAATCGACCAACAAGCTTCATGGATGGATCCAGTAGTAGTTTTCCTCTCCACAGGAGAATATCCGGAGGGGGTAGACAGGAAGAAGCTAAGGCACAAGTCAGCTTACTACCTCCTTAAGGACGGGCAGCTATACAGGAAGACCCTCTCCGGGATGCTGGCTCGCTGTGTGGCCGAGGGTGAGGCGCAGAGGATCTTGGAGGAAGTCCACTCCGGGGAATGCGGGAGTCATTCCAGGAGTCGGACCCTGGAGGGAAGGATAGTCAGGCAAGGGTATTTCTGGCCCACCCTGGGCCGAGACGCCGCGGAGTTCGCAAAAAGATGTCATAAGTGCCAGTTGTTTGCCCCTCTTCAGCTACAGCCGGCCCAGCGACTCAAGAGTATCACGGCCCCCTGGCCCTTCGCAATCTGGGGAATGGATTTGGTTGGGCCGTTTCCCCAGGCCAGCGGTCAGAGAAGGTTCCTCCTAGTGATGATCGACTACTTCTCGAAGTGGATGGAGGTGAAGGCGTTGCCCAAGGTGACCTCCCAAGTGATCAGGAACTTTGTTTGGGGGGAGATCATCTGTCGCCATGGGCTGCCCCAGGCCATCGTCACAGACAATGGGCCCTAGTTCGCCAGTGCCGAGTTCACCAGTTTCTGCGAGCAGCTCGGAATCGACCTCAGGTTCGCCTCGGTCCACCACCCCAGGAGTAACGGGCAGGTGGAGGCCGCAAACAAGATCATCGTCAACCTCCTCAAGAAGAAGGTGGAGAACCGGAGGGGAGGCTGGGTGGAGCAACTCCCCACAGTTCTTTGGGCCCTAAGAACCACCCCTAACACGGCTACGGGGGAGACCCCCTTCAAGCTCTCCCATGGGTGCGAGGCGGTGCTCCCCGTAGAATTTGAAGTCCAAACGCCGCGAGTCGGGGCGGCCAGAGAGGGCCGAGAGGAATGGCAAGCCGAGAACGAGGGGGAGCTAAGACTCTCCTTGACATGGTGGAAGAATTGAGGGACCTTTCGGCCATCCGACAGGAGGAGGTAAAAAGAAGGATGGCCAAATACTTTGACAAGCATGTCAGGGTCAAGCAGTTCGCGGAAGGAGACCTGGTGCTGAAGAAGGTAGACGCGGCAGGGAGGTCAGCGTCCGTAGGGAAGCTCAACCCCAGCTGGGAGGGGCCGTTTATTGTAAAGGAAGCTTTGAAGTCAGTGGGCTATCGGCTCCAAAATATAGAGGGCGAGACCCTGAGTCTCACCTGGAGTGGAGACGACCTGAAAGGGTCTTTTCCCTAAACGCCTGTAAGCAACACGTTGGTCATAATGAATTCCTTTCCCCCCCCCCCCCCCCGGTATTGTCATAGCCAGCTTGCATAGAGAATTGGAATGTGTTTGGACCCCGAGAAGATCCCGCTGCCAGGCTCTCACCTAGTTGGCAGGGCCGGAAGTCACTCGGTGTCATCCCTAGCCTCGAGAAGATCCCGCTGCCAGGCTCTCACCTAGCTGGCAGGGCCGGAAGTCACTCGATGGAATGTGTTTGGACCCCGAGAAGATCCCGCTGCCAGGCTCTCACCTAGCTGGCAGGGCCGGAAGTCACTTGGTGTCATCCCTAGCCTCGAGAAGATCCCGCTGCCAGGCTCTCACCTAGCTGGAAGGGCCGGAAGTCACTCGATGGAATGTGTTTGGACCCCGAGAAGATGCCGCTGCCAGGCTCTCACCTAGCTGGCAGGGCCGGAAGTCACTCGGTGTCATCCCTAGCCTCGAGAAGATCCTGCTGCCAGGCTCTCACCTAGCTGGCAGGGCCGGAAGTCACTCGATGGAATGTGTTTTGGACCCCGAGAAGATCCCGCTGCCAGGCTCTCACCTAGATGGCAGGGCCGGAAGTCACTCGGTGTCATCCCTAGCCTCGAGAAGATCCCGCTGCCAGGCTCTCACCTAGCTGGTAGGGCCGGAAGTCACTCGATGGAATGTGTTTGGACCCCGAGAAGATCCCGTTGCCAGGCTCTCGCCTAGCTGGCTGGGCCGGAAGTCACTCGGTGTCATCCCTAGCCTCGATAGGATCCCGCTGCCAGGCTCTCACTTAGCTGGCGGGGGGGGGGGGAAATCACTCTATGGCAATGACTTGCGACCCAGAACGAATCACGCTGCCGGGCTCCCACCTAGCCGGCAAGGCCGGGAACTACTCGAATGGTGTTAATAGCGGGTCGGAATCACAAAAGTTAACCAAAAAGGGAGGGGACTAATGTATCCCCCCAGCCCCAAGAAAGGCGGCCGAACGGAGGCGAAAACCTGGGCGAGAGACCGCAAGAAGTTTGATAACTCAGACAAAGGAGGAGCCGGCTCGCCCCGCTTGATGGGCGAAGAAGCCGCATCATCAGGGCTGGGCCGCAGAGGCAGGCCGCCCTGCATGGAAATAGCAAATATACAGAGGTAGGCAAGAAAGCATTTATAAAAGCAATAGTAGATAAAAGTCACGAAGTCTAGGCATAGCTCGCGCGTACGTCTCAAAACAGCTAAACGTACATGATATATACATCTAAGTAAATAAATGTCAAAAAGCGGGGGTGACGCGAAATTCGGGGCGAGAAATCCTAAATACGCTGGAAGGACTGGTCTCTAGGGTCCGGTACGGGGAGGAACAGCGCTGGAACCACGTCGCCCGCCGAAAGCTCCGCCGCCTCGCTCTTGAGAAGATCCGCGCGCCGCAGCATCTGCATCGTGTACTTTGCGGCGCTGGCGGCGTTCTTTTGCATCAGCACCTCCAACTCGTGGTCGGAGTGGTGCGCGAGCGGGCAGCCCCTGTTATCTAGCTGAGGGACAGCGGTGGCGGCCTCCAGCTCGCGTACCCTTGCCTCCAGCACTGACTTGTCTTGAGCAAGGGTGGCGATCTCAGCACCCATCCGACTGGCCGTCGCGGCATCCTGAAAAGAGGAAAAGAAAGTTATAAGGTGGATTCGCGAGAAGGGGCGGTTGTTGAGGGTGAGCACATATCACCCCGCCTAGGTACTGTGCGAGGGACTCCTCTGCCGCGTCGGCCCGCCTCCTGAGAAGGTCCGCTTCTTCCTGAGCAAGCTTTCGGGCCTCCTCCCTCTCGTCCGCCAGCTTCTTCAGGGAGGTGGCGTTCCGCTCCAGCTGGGTGCAGCGCCTCCCTACCATATGAGCTAGCTCCAGGCCGCATAGCTGGGCCCGCGCGCTCTCGTGAACCAATACTCGCGTCGCCTCGTTGTCGTAGATAGCGGCGTCTTCTCGCAAGTACAGGCCGAACGAGAAATTATACGCCTCCCCACCGATGGTGTCCTGCTCCAGCCAGCTCGGCAGCAGAGTCGAGACCACCGCGCGGTTAGACTCCTTGTCCCATGACAGGAGCAGGACGCCGAGCTCGTCCAGGTATTTCTCGCCGTAGCCGAAGTTGCGATGCCCTCTCGGCACCGGCTTCGCGGCGGTTAGTGACCCGTCTGGCGGCCCCGAAGTACCCGCCGCTCCGGCGGGAATGTCGTTGGTCGAAGCGACCACGGGAGGGGAGCCCTCGGTCGGCAGATCTGCCGGGGCCTTGCCTTTCCCTTTGCTCACAGTGGGTTGCCGACCCGAAGTCTTCGCCACTTTAGGCGGAGGAGTGGGCTGTCTGCCGCCCGGCCGCTTCTTGGCCGGGACCGACGGGGGGTCGCGCTGAGCAGCGTCCGCGGCCTGCGCTCGGGCGAGAACCCCGGGGGCAATCCGAGCGCTCTCGTAGGGGGGATGAATAGGGATGTCCCGCTCGCCTGCCAAGAAGAGGGGATGAGACAGAGAAGAAAAGGGTAAGGCAGAGCAGTGGCAAGCGGCAAACCTCCCCCTGGAGGGACGGCGGCGAGGTCATCGAGATGACGGCGCAGATACGCGACCTCGAATTTCTTCCCAGCGAAGGACCCGCACAAGTCGGCCTCGTGGCCCCCTAGGCTGGGCGGACGGTAACTCGCCTCGCTGAGCTGCACCGGCGAGAAGGGGACGTTGCCGAAGTCCCCTTTGACGAACAGGAACTTTTTGAGCCAGTTATGACTCTTATTTACTGTCTCCCACACCTTAAGGTGGGCGCTGGAGAAGTAGGCGGTACCATCCCGGTTCGCCCGGAAGGAGAATAGCTTCCGGAAAACGGCAAGACTAAACTCGACTCGCTCCTCTCGCAGAAAGCAGGCGAACCCCACCATAACGGCTATGGAGTTTAGGGTCATCTGACCTAGGACGACCCCGAAGTACTTCAGCACTTGGCGTACCTCGGGCCACAGGGGAAGTCGCAGGCCCACCTCAAAGTGAGCCAGGGGTATGGCGAGCTCGTCCCTGGACAAATCGTTGATCTTCTCAGCTTCCCCGGGCCGTCTCGCCGAAAAACCCGGCGGGACGTGGTCGCCAAGAGCATCCAGGTACTCGCGTTCCGAGATAACGACGTGAGGGAAATCGTGCTCTGAGAAGGTCCAGATGCACTTGCTTCGACCGTCCGCATCGCCGCCGCCACCGCCCATTTCCGTCGAATTGCCGCCAATCGTGCGAGACATATCCAGAAGGCGAGCACGAGCCAAGCTTCGCGGAGGGCAGGAAGCGGGAGAGTGTTTTGAACCGGTGAAAGAATAAGAGCCGGCAAGGCCTATTTATAGGGGGGATAAAGGGCGGGAAAGTTCCCGCCGAATGAAGGGGTGCGTATAGCAAAAATCAGCCCGACGGTTCGACTTCCCAGCGCGCAACCGCACCGCCAAGGCCGATCAGGCGCGGTTCTCGCCCGGCCGCATCCGCGCAAGACTTGAGCAGGCGAGTCTCGGCCCGCACCCGCCCGGGATTCCGCGCGAGTCAGGAAACTCTCGGCTGGCGAGCCCCTCGGCTCGCCCTCGCCCCTACCGACAGGACGGGTAGAGCGAATCCTTTCCCTGACCCGCCCCACAGAGAACGAAAGCAATAACATGGTAATTTCAATACACATCAGCAGCAAAACTTAGGCCCATACGCGGGCAAAGAGAGTTGCGAATCGCTACAGATACAGGATAACTTTGAAATAATAGCAACCCGGCGACGTCCCACCGGCGGGGAGGCTTAAGGCTGGATCATTACTGGATCCACTTCCACCTGCCCCACCGCTGCGTTCCCGATCGCGGCGGCACGCGAGGGTAGTGGTAATCGCGCACTGCCACCAGCTCCTGCTGAGCCAGGCCGACTTGCTCTGAGGCATTCCTAAGACGCTCCTCGGCTCGCGTAATGTGCACGCCCGGTGAGGTGACACCGCCGCCTTCTGCCACGCGCGGGGCTCCCTCCAAGGCCGCGAGCCGAGCCTCGGTGTTGGGCTTGTCTTGATCGACCCTCTTCACGAGCTCCTGGAGCAGCAGCGTGTGCTTCTGGAACAGCCGCGTCACCTTCCTCTTCATCCCCACCGCATCGGTCGGGTCGCCCAGGTAATCAGAAACACTATCCACGTCGGGCGGAGGCGAATACCCTTCGCTCATCTCAGTTTCGGAGGAGACCATGTTGTAGCCTACAAAAGGGCGAGTCAGAAGGAGCGAGCAGGAACAAAGCCAACGGTGAGTACAAGCATACCAGGGGTTGGCACGCCATCCACGCCGATGGATGGACGAGAGGAGCCCGGCCGCCCCTGAAAAGCTTCTCCCTCGAGGGCCTCAAGAGATTTTCCCAGCCAGTGGGGAGCCGGCGAGCGAGAGGTTTCCGGAGGTGGGCGGTCCAGACCTGGGGAACTAGCAACCCTCTCAGACGACAAGGGAGGGAGGCGAACCTCCCCCCCGTTCCCCACGTCTCCACAAGGTATTGCCTGCAAGACAGAAATCAGAAATACAACAATAAACCGAAGAAGAAGGTCACGTACCCCAGAAGCGACCTCAACACCCGCCGCCGAGCTGGATCCCGGGAAGGCGCTCGCCGGAGACCTCCTAACAATCTTTCCCTTCGCCGGCCTAAAGAGAGGGCCGGGAGACCCACGTGCTAGACAAGGGGTGGCCTCGAGGGCCTCCTCCCGAGTCTTCTGGCCCGCAGCCGCCAGGCGAGCTCGCACCTCTTCGCTGACCGGCATCGAGAAACTGCAGTCTGTTCAAGAAAAATGAGGGGGGTCTGGGGAGCCCCCCTGGGCTCAACGGTATATTTATAGCCGAACAGTGGGGCCCCACCGGAAGATTCCCTGCCAGCTCAGCACAGTACTCACCGAACACGCGGGTTGGATGATTCTTTCCGAGCTTGGATCAAGCTCAAAAAGAGAGGGGATTGTGTATAACCCCGTGTTTATCGAGCGGATCTAGCCCCGCGACCCGCACCCAAGCAGACATGCGGCAGAGGGGCTGGACCGCTCCCGCTCGTTTTAGGCGAGCGAACCGGGCGAGACGGCTCCCCTACTCCCCCACTCGCTCTGGGAAATCGCCGACCAAAGAGGGGGGTGCCCTTCGTCGCACCAGTACTAGCGGATGGGCTCGGCAACCCATAACCTGTGAGCTGATCGGAGGGTCATGATGGCCACCAGCCCAACCCCTACCTGCGACCTGGTCGCCTGTCCGCCCCGGCAGAGGACAGGCGGGTCGCGGCGGTCCGGCTCGCGTTCGCCCAGGAAGGATAGGCAGGCCGCTGGGGCCAGGTCACACCCGCCTCCCGCGGAGGGGGATTGGAGGCGAGCTGACCTCCCATGGGTGCGAATAGCTTCTTAGAACAGCGGAGCCACGCTGTTGGCAGACCAGGCTGGACTGCGCATAGCTGATCAGAACCGCGGAGTTTGGCTGTTGGCAGACCCAACCCAGGGCTTTTTGGTATTTTCAGGTCAGTTCTTTTGGTTATTGGCAGTTCAGATTCCAAAAACTATAAATAAGACCCAAGGGGTACCTCAGAGGACACGCTTTTAGTGCCTCCCTGCTCCTGTTTTCAAGTGTTTTCTGAGGGTACCTTAGCTCGGCTTCTGGCTAAGGAGGGGAAGCGCTCAGAGATCTTCCGGGCTTGTGGTGGGACCTCCCTGCCAAGCCCTTGGGTCTGTTTCACCTTGCCTTCTTTGTTGTTTTTCTTGCAGGAGCGAAGTAGGCGTGAGACCACCCCTTCCCCAAGGGTCGAACTCCACAGGAGACCGGATTCCGGTTTCAACAATGACCTTTCTTCCTAGTCATGTGAAGGCTTCCTTTTGGCATATGCATATGATTCCCCCACCAGAGGGTTGTTTGTTGTGGGAGTCTTTGGGTTCATTCATGGAATCCCCAAGTCGTTGGCATATAGATCCTAAATTGGAGTACGGAATAGGCATGCTGTGTGAAGCCCATCTAGACAGGTTGGTATGGATTGGTGATGTTGCATACGAACCAGAGAAGACTCCGTGATAAACGCATAGTTTAGGAGTCGACAGGTTGGACCTGTGAAGGGAAGTAGCAGGAAGTACTGGAGTGGTGTCCAGGAAAATACCCGTAGAATGCTTGTGCTTTTGGTTTAGACCTGTGAAGGGGTGTAACAGGAAGTACAGGATTGAAAGTCCAGGAAATACCCTTTTGATGCTTGATGTTCTTGGGTGGTACCTGTGAAGAGAGTAACAGGAAGTACTGGCGTGGTGAGCCAGGAAAGACCCTTGACATTGCGGAGTCATACCTGTGAATGGGAGTAGCAGGAAGTACTGGTGCTCCCATGAAAGATCCGCAAATATTGTGATATGAAATGGGTGTTAGAGACATACCCAGGCTTGAATGCCAGAATACGATCTGTGAGACCGACCCACACCTTTTTGTAGCCGTGAGTACGTCGTACTCAGTGATGGCAAGGCGATTTGAGCAACGGGGGGTGGAGGATCCGACCTGCGCTATGTCCGTCTGATGTGAGACTTGAAAGTGCGGTCTGTTGGAGCGCATAACAAGAGTCGTAGGCCTGCGTGCCATGACACAATGGGGTGCTACGGGCCAATCCCACTGCGTTACGAATAGAACTCCGGCTGCACGCCGTGGAGTGAAATGCTCAATGTTTTACCGTTGGGTTGCGACCCTGATATGGTGGTGGGCAACTGGTTTGCAGGTACACCAAGAATGTGCCTTGAGTGCACAGATTGTCGGGCCGGGAGGCTGACGGTTGTGATGGAATGTGTGCGTAAAAGCACATTTGTGATATATATATATATATGCTTGTGAAATGCTATGCCTGCAGGGAAGGTCACCACTGCCCTGGGAAAGTGGTAGGGTCGGTATAATTTCATCAACTGAATGATGACCGTTGCCTCTGTTTGCCACTATTGGGTGGAATCTCCCTGTGTAGGTGCTGGACAGCCGAGCGGGACGCATAAGGGCTGCAGTCCCTGCTGCATTTGCTGCTACCGTTGCTAGCCCTCGAAGGCTAAAAGAAATGTAAGTGTTATGTTTTCTTTTGATGTGGTCGGCCTGCGTGCCAATGTTTGAGGCCATTATTTTGAAAGCCCTGTAGGTCATAAGGCCACCTACTTGTGTGTGTGAGACATTCCTATCATGTATAAAATGTGGAGTTTTTATGTGTTGGACATTCAGGTGTGGATTTCAAGTGTAGTGCTATAGGCTTCCACTAGAATGCAATGTGTTAGGGTGCGCTGCGCTACTCTGGTATCACACTGTAACTGCACCGCCTGTTTTGTGGTCTATGTTGTGGGGCTCTGGCCGGACCTTCTAGTATATACTATGTGAACGGATGGGGTTGTTTCATTTTTGGTATCAGATGTCTTATTCTTTCCCTCGCGAAGTCATGGTCGCCTTCTTTTGTGGGGTGGCGAGCACGTGTCTGTGCAAACCAAGTTAACACGATTGAACTCCTGAATGTCCATGGTAGGAATGCAAATACATGTGTTTGAGGAACCTGCATGTTCATAACCTATTGATATTGCTTGTGTGTGGTCGCTAATGTGTGTGTTGTCCACCTTTAGGTGACGCAGAGTGGTGCGGGGCAATCAGAGCCCCGGTAGTCTGATGAAAGTAAGGCACCAGCTAAGGTGCCTACACCTCCGCCTTCTGTGGAAACTGTACGATTAGTTGCTGAGGCTGAATTTGCCATGATGCAAGCACAGCCGCTTGGGCAGGCGCAAGGGCAGGCGCAACCGACATTGAGGCCAGATCAGGTTGCGGCAAGGCCAGAACCTGTACTGGCTATAAATCCCCGAGTAGCTGAGAAACAGTTAAAGCATTTCTTGAGTTTTCACCCGCCTACGTTCTCGGGAGTGGGATCTCCTGCGCAGGCTGAAGACTGGTTATCGCGTGTCAAGAGGATTATGACGGCGATAGGAATGGAGGAGCATCAGAAAGTCACCTTAGCCTCCTTCTTGCTGGAAGGAGAGGCTCGTTTGTGGTGGGACGAAATGGAGCTACACCACTTGGCAGGTAGACCATTAACACAAGTGTCGATGGAGGAATTCTCTCAGCTCTTCCTGGCAAAGCACCTCCCGGCGGCACTGCGTATAGCCATGGAGAACGAATTCCAAAGGTTGACTCAAGTGGAAGGCAGTGTGGAAGCTTACCTGCATGAGTTTACACGCTTGCGGTAGTATGCGGGTTTGATATTTGCTGATGAGCAGAGAAAGACAAATAGGTTCTATGAAGGACTGCGGGGCGAGTTGAGATTCCTGCTTTCTAGTTCTGTGAACCAAGGCTTCCAGACTTTAGTTGACACTGCCTGCGCGCTGGAAAAAGACATAAAAAGGGTGCAGGGGAAGAGGGCCTTGGCTGTGATATAGCCGGAGTTTAAAGTGCCCCGACCGACGAAGTCATTTTATAAGAAGAAATGGGGCAAGAGGCCCAAGACGGCGGGACAAGCTCCTTCTTCGGTTACATCGGGAGCAACATCGGGGAACACTTCAAAGCCAGATACTCGTATGTGCTTCAATTGTGGACGGGTGGGGCATATAGCCCGGGATTGTCGGGTGTCGTCAAAGAGTGAAAAGAAGGCGGGAGCATCATATGCAGAAAAGGGCAAGGTAGTGGTGGAATCCTCTGCATCACAGGCGCAGCCCCGGGTCTACAATCTTGGCATACAGGAGGCCATCAAGCAGAGTGACGTTGTCACAGGTACGAGTTAAGTTTTGCGCATTGTATTGCTTGTATGCTTGGTTTATTGCATATGTGTATGCGGTTTGTATGTGTGACATGATGGTCACAGGATTTGTGATGATTCGGAACAGGCTGGCGCGAGCACTGTTCGATACGGGTGCGTCGCATTCTTTTCTGTCTAAAGGGTTCATAGCGCGGCTTGGGATACCTAGTCGTGTGAAGACAGATAGCGTCAGAGTGATGTTGCTGAATGGTTGTATGCTGCTTGTGGATCAAGCTTGCGATGTGGCGGTGCAAATAGGAAGTCGAGATTTCTGTTTGACTGCATCTGTATTACCGATATCGGAATTCGACGTGATATTTGGTATGGATTGGCTCGCAGAGCAGCATGCCTTGATTGATTGTCATTCCAAAGAGATCATGTTGGGCCAGAATACCGAGCAGGAGACGAGGTTCACGGGTATGCGAGGAGTATGCGGGACGTTGATGTCTGCACTCCAAGTTATCAAAGCTATTCGGAAAGGCGTGGAGTTATACTTCGCGTTGATTCAGGCTGTGGAGCCGAAGACCGGTGTGTGCGATGTTCCGATCGTGTTGGAGTTTACAGATGTGTTTCCCAAGGATCTCCCTAGGATACCACCCCAGCGAGAGATTGACTTCACGATCGAGTTGGTGCCAGTACGAAACATGTGGCCCGCTCGCCATATCGTGTCGCGCCAAAGGAAATGGCAGAGTGGAAAGTCCAACTACAAGAATTGTTGGAGCAGGATTATATACGCCCAAGTATGTCTCCTTGGAGCGCTCCTGTGCTTTTTGTGAAAAAGAAAAATGGTGGCTTGCGATTATGTATTGATTACTGCAAATTGAATAAGCTGACCGAGAAAAATAAATATCTGATTTCGCGGATTGGTGAGTTGTTTGATCATCTAGTGGGATCGTCCGTCTACTCGAAGTTGGACTTGAAGTCTGGCTATTACCAGTTGAGAATCCGGGAAGAAGACATTCCCAAAACTGCATTTGGAACATGGTACGGGCACTATGAGTTCACGGTAATGTCGTTTGGGCTGTGCAATGCACCCTCGATATTTATGGACTTGATGCACTGAATAGTCCGAGAATACCTGGATCTGTTCGTGATAGTGTTCATTTATGACGTCCTGGTGTACTCGAGATCGAAATCCGATCATGAGAAGCACTTGCGGTTGGTATTGAATACCTTGAGGCAGAATCAGCTCTATGCCAAGTTCTCGAAGTGCGAGTTTTGGCTAGCGTCAGTGGCTTTTTTGGGCCATGTTGTGAGTGGAGCGGGCATAGCAGTGGATCCAGCAAAGATAAAGGCCATACAGGAGTGGTCGTTGTTGTCTTTAGTGGCCGAAGTCAGGAGCCTCCTTGTACTAGCGGGCTACTATCAAAGATTTGTTGCATATTTCTCGCGGATCGCTTTGTCGCTAACCACACTAACAAGAAAAGATCAGAAGTTCGTTTTGATGCCAGAGTGCGTGCAAGCTTTTGAAGAGCTGAAGATTCGGTTGACCACGGCGCCTGTGTTGTCATCGCCATGTGGTACCAATGGGTTTGTAATCTACAGTGATGCCTCAGGGAGTGGCTTAGGCTGCGTTCTTCTGCAAAATGGAAAGGTAATCGCATATGGCTCACGCCAGCTGAAGGTGCACGAACAAAACTATCTCGTCCATGACTTAGAATTGGCAGCAGTGATCTTTGTACTAAAACTGTGGCGACACAATCTTTATGGGGTGAAGGTGGAGATCTATACAGATCATAAGAGCCTAAAGTACCTGTTGGAGCAGAAGGACCTGAATATGCGACATCGAAGATAGTTGGAGTTTCTCGGGGACTACACCTTTGAGATTCATTATACTCCCGGGAAGGGGAACGTAGTCGCATATTCCTTGAGTCGGAGAGCTCCGATAAGGGCGAGCTGGTTGCAGAGGCATGATGAACGTCTCATCCAGGAGTTGGAAGCATTGGAGATCTCGTTTGTTGACAAGAAAGTTATAGCTGATGCATGTCTGAACTGGACGGAGGTACAGTGTGACCTTGTAGACCGGATTCGACGAGCAACGGGGTTAGATGAAGATCTCTTACGCTATGTTAAAGAAGGGCCCGAGGGCAAATTCTCCTGGGATAACGGTCTTTTGCGGAAAGAAGGCCGTTTGTGCGTCCCGAATTTGGGTAAATTGAGGGAAGAACTGATGTATGAAGCGCATTATACGAAGTACTCAATCCACCTAGGGAGCACGAAGATGTTCAGGGATATGAAAAAGCTGTTCTGGTGGCCAGGGCTAAAGAAAGATGTTGTTCATTATGTGGTCAAATGCCAAACATGTGTTATGGTGAAGGCGGAATGCCCGAAGCCGGGCGGTTATTTTAAGTCATTGTCGATTCCATAATGGAAGTTTGACGATATTTCCATGGATTTCGTACACTGGTTGCCGAGATCTCAACGAGGAAATGATTCCATCTGGGTGATTGTCGATCGGCTGACGAAAGTGGCACACTTCCTGCCGAACAAACAGGATGATTTGGTGGAAACTTTGGCAAATGTGTATGTTGACCCGATTGTGAGGCTACACGGTGTTCCCCGGAGCATCGTAAGTGATCGAGACGGGCGGTTCACATCGAATGACTGGAGGCTAGTTCTTCAACTGTTGGGCACAAAGTTGACATTCAGCACGACCTTTCATCCCCAGACGGATGGCCAAACTGAAAGGACCAACAGTACAATGGAAGACATGCTTCGGATGTGCGCCCTCGACTTCGGAAAGAGATGGGAAGATCATCTCTATATGGTGGAATTCGACTACAATAACAACTACCAAGCAAGCATCGACATGGCGCCGTATGAAGCTCTGTATGGACGGAAGTGTCGTACTCCTTTAGCTTGGATAGAAGCGGGCAAAGCCAGAGTGTATAGGCATAATGAAGTTGATGAAGCAAACTCGACAATACGCACTATTCGGGAATGGCTATTGATCGCTCAAGATCGACAAGCGAAATACTACAACGCCAAGCACTGGAACGTGTAGTTCGCGGTAGGCGATTGGGTATACTTGAAGATCAAACCCTTCAAAGGCGTATCTAGGTTTCGACGTCTTAAAAAGTTAAGTCCAAGATACCTTGGTCCATTTGAAGTGGTCGAGAGAGTTGGAGAAGCCGCATATCGGCTAGCTCTTTCGGCAGACTTGTGTGGATTGCATGATGTATTTCACGTCTCGATGTTGCGGAAGGCTGTGAAGATCCAGCTCAGGTGATCAGGGACGATCAAGTGCCGGTGGAGTATGGGCTAATGACGATGGTTATGTGTAACACCCCCATCCGTTGCATGGCATATAATAGAAGGTCCAGCTGGAACCCGACGTCATATACCACGGACAGACGGAAGTGTTACGTATTAATAACCAAATATTCCAATTAAGACTACTCGTCCTACACAGAGCTTTCTAGCGGAAGCTTTTAAATAGTTGAAAGAACCCGAAACTTAAATCCATAATCATGAATGTCCACATCCACACAACAGGAATGAAACCCAAATACACTGAAAGGGTAAACGGCCTTATGGCCTTACAAATATTTCACTTATCAAATAGTGTCTTACATACATCGGCTCGCAGGCCGGCCACACATGACAAAATAAAAACAACTATTCGCTAAGGCCTTCGAGGGCCAGCACGGCAACATGGGCTCCAGCCAGCTATTTTACACTCGGGTACACAGCACCTGCAAGCAACATTCCACCGCGCGGTGGCAAACAATGCAACGGTCGGCAAAAGCCGACCAAATTATAACGACCCCGTACCTTTCTCGGGACGGCGGTGCTCCTTCCCTGCATATCATTAGCCCAGCTAAACAATTATGTAAAAACATACTTCGCCACAGGTGTAGGCTCGCAAGGCCAAACACCTCGTGCACTCAGGGCACATTAACGGTGAATCCTGACACTTCAGCGTCTTCACCACCATCCCCAAGATGGCAACAACATGAGCATTTCAGCCTTCCTGACCACTGTCTAAGGCTCCCGACTATGCCAACGGCCAGTCCCCTTTTCGGGACTCTCGCACCGAACCACATAGCCCATGTCCAATTCCACTTGCTCGTTGCTCAACCACATAGTTCACATTAAGACGTACGCACGGGTTAAGCTTCTCTCAGATCCTAATATTCCAATCAATCACATAACTCAGTTATGTTCAAGGCCGGTTCCCAGACCGCCAAGTTAGCAGAACAACGATTCCGCTCAGTTTTTCGGTTGCGCCTTGGATCTAACCTCCAAGGATCCCTGCTGCAATCTACCGCGTAGAAATTCGAAAACCCTAAAGCACGGAGTCTTCTCCGGCAAAACATATCAAATGCAACATCACTGATCCAGAAAATAAACGTCCAGGTAGGCTTCACGCACAATGCCTATGCTCGTACTTCGATTCCAGACTCTATATGAAACACAAGGGGGACTATTCTCGTCAACCCCAAGGAACACCACGCACTCACCGCACACTCGTGGGAGCGGGATTCCCTATGCAGAAAGGAAGAGCTTCATATGCTCAAGTGGAGAATCGTTACCCTTGTAGTACGCTTTGGAGCCATAGAAAAACTACACGGATGGAAATCTTCGCAACGAACTTTCCTCCACGGATCCGCTCTCAGATCTCAAAACGTTGTTCTGATGCTCCGCCGCCGGCCGGAATCCTCCTCCTTCTTCCTCCTAGCTCTAACTCCTTGGAAACAGAAAGCTTTGGAGAGAAATGAAGGATTCAACTCCCATTCACGGCCTTAACAGAGCAGGAAACCACCTGGGCTGTTGGATCTTAATTAAAGAAAACAAACGGCTGCGGTCTGCACAAAAATCCCTAGACCTGGGCCGAACACGGCTTGGCACACGGCCGTGTCCCAGGCCGTGTGCCTCGATCCAGGCACGATCGTCGAACACATAGACTCACACGGGCTTAGACACGCCTGTGTCACACTCGACACGCCCGTGTCGGGTTCCTCGACACGCCCGTGTCCGGGGGTGTGTCACACATAATCGCCACGCCAACCGACACGACCCTATGGAACATGGGTACTGACACGGGTAGTCACACGCCCGTGTCATTAGGCTGTGTTCCTAGCTTTGTCCTTCTCGGGATAAAATCGGCCAAAACACCATGCCAGACATGGCCTTGGACACGCCCGTGTCCTAGGCCGTGTACCCCTATACAGGAACCAAAAATCCCTTTTTATGCGGCCAACTCAAATACAATTTTCGGGGCGTTACAAATCTCCCCCACTTAAGGAATTTCGTCCCGAAATTAAGTAAAGGTACACAAAATTACAAGTTACCTGAACGGAATAACTCGTGGTATTCTTCCAACATAGTTTGATCTCGCTCCCAAGAAAGCTCCTAACGTCCGCAATTATCCCAACGGACTTTAACCATTCAGATATCCTCATTGTGGAGTCGCTTGACTTCAACGTCTTCTATACGTATAGGCTTGACCTTTGTTGTCAACTCGTAATCAACTGACACTTGATCAACCGCAACTAACTGCAAAGGCTCTTGCACCTCCTTATGCAACACCGATACATGGAACACATCGTGTAGCCCACTCAACTCCACCGACAGCTTCAATCTATACGCTGCTTCACCAACACGCTCCAGGATGTCAAATGGTCCAAGGTATCTCAGACTCAGCTTCTTCAAGCGTCGAACCCGCGAGACACCCTTTAACAGTTTGATTTTCAAGTACACCCAGTCGCCAACACTGAACTTCACGTTCCTATGCTTGGCGTTATAGTACTTTGACGATTTGTCCTGAGCAATCTTCAACTGTTCCTAAATTGTCTGTATCACTGAAGTGGCATCTTCCACCGCTTGACGTTTGTAAAGCTTTGACTCGCCCGTCTACAACCAAGACAACGGCGTGCGACACTTTCTCTTGTACAAGGCTTCGAAAGGCGTCATTCCAATACTCGCCTGAAAGCTGTTGTTATACGCAAACTCCACCATGTACAGGTGATATTCTTACTGCTTTCCAAAGTCTAGGAAGCACATGCAAAGCAAGTCCTCCAACGTCCGTTTGACCCTCTCGGTTTGGCCATCTGTCTGCGGATGAAAGGTTGTGCTGAACTTTAGCTTAGTACCCAACAGACTATGCACCAACCTCCAGTCATTCGACGTGAAGCGTCCATCTCGATCACTAACAATACTGCGGGGCACACCATGCAACCGTACAATATTGTCCACATAGAGTTTGGCCAACCTTTCCACCGGATCTTCCTTCCTGAACGGGATGAAGTGCGACACCTTTGTCAACCTATCTACGACCACCCAGATGGTGTCGTTTCCCCTCTGCGACTTCGGCAAACCATGCACAAAATCCATATATATGCCATCAAATTTCCATTACGGGATAGGCAAGGACTTTAGGAAACCTCCGGGCTTCTGGCACTCCGCCTTCACCAAGGCACAAGTTTGGCACTTGGCTACATGAAGTGCTACATATTTCTTCAATCCTAGCCACCAAAATAATTTCTTCATGTCTCTATACATCTTTGTGCTTCCCGGGTGGATTGAGTACTTGGTATGATGAGCCTCGTACATTAACTCCTCCCGAAGATTATCCGCACTAGGAACGCATAGGCAACCGTCCTTCCTTAGCAACCCATCCTCAATAGCAAACTGGGAATTTGACCCATCCAATGATTCATTCAAGATCTGCTTCATGCTGTTATCCTGAATCAAAGCCCGCCGAACTCTATCAGCTAGGTCACACTGCACTTCGGTCCAAAATAGTTTCGCCTCAGTACAAGACTGCTTGTCGACGCAAGATATCTCCAAAGCCTCCAACTCACGGACCAATCTCTCATCATGTACCGATAACCAGTTGGCCTATGCAGGAACCTTACGACTCAACGCATCTGCCACTACATTACCTTTCCCTGGCACATAATGTATATTTAAGGTGTAGTCCCCTAGGAACTCTATCCACCTCCTCTGCCTCATGTTCAGATCCTTTTGATCTAACATGTACTTCAAAAGCCTGTTCGCACTCCAAAGACCATACAAACTTCTGATTCTTCCTAGTAAATATCGTGATTGGTAGCGCTATCTGCGAGAAGTTCTCTATAAAGCGCCTGTAGTAGCCAGCAAGCCCTAGAAAGCTCCGGACCTCCGCCACTGTAGGGAAAGCAGGCCACTCCCGTATCGCCACTATCTTCACTGGATCCACAACTATCCCTTCTTCACTAACAACATGACCAAGGAACACTATCGATGATAACCAGAACTCACACTTGGAGAACTTAGCATATAACTGGTTTTTCCTCAACGTCTCCAACACCATGTGCAGGTGATTGTAGTGATCCTCTGTGAGTACACCAGGATATCGTCGATAAATACTATCACAAAACGGTCCAGGTACTCTCTGAACGTCCTGTTCATCAGATCCATAAACACGGATGGCGCATTGTTCAAACCAAACGGCATGACCGTGAACTCGTAATGCCCAAATCGCATTCTGAATGTTATCTTTGGGATGTCGCTCTCCCTTATCCTCAATTGGTAGTAACCGGACATCAGATCTAACTTCGAATATACTGTGGACCCAACCAACTGATCAAATAGATCGTCAATTCTCGGGATCGGATACTTATTCTTTTTTGTAAGCTTGTTCAATTCCCGATAGTCGATACAAAGCCGCAAGCTCCCATCTTTCTTCTTAACAAAGAGAACCGGTGCGCTCCAAGGCGACGAACTTGGACGCATATAACCTTGCTCTAACAACTCTTGCAGTTGCACCTTCAACTCCGTCATCTCTTTTGGCGTTATACCATAGGGGGAGCGTGACACCAGTTTGGCACCCGGTACCAACTCAATAGTAAAGTCTATCTCCCGCTGAGGAGAAGCTCCTGGGAGATCATCTGGAAACACATCAGGATACTCAGACACAACTGGGATACTGTCCAGACTTGGCTTAGGCGTCGAAGTCTGCACTAGAGTGACAAACAGCTCTGCCCCAGACCGAACTGCCTTGATCACCTGAAGGGCTGACATCAAAACTTTCCCTGACCCCTTCATGCCCGCAAATGTAGTCTCCCTTTTAGAATTTAATCCCAACCTAACCTTCTTTCGGTTGCAATAAATGTAAGCTCGCTGCTCCGAGAGCCAGTCCATACCAAAGATTACATCGCACACAACTATCAGCAGTAGCGACACTCGCAAGTCATCGACGTGACTCCCACGCCTTACCCTAATGCAACAAGCTCTATCCGCACGCATAGGGCACCCGTTGGTAGCAGCCCATCAAATTTGACCTTTGCGATCGAAGGAAGTACTCCGATGCGTGATAGAAACTCTTCGGACAGAAAGGATGCAAAACTTCCGCACCAAATAGTGCTCTCGCCGGACAATCGACAATCTAAACAAGCCTAACACAATCAGTCATAGGCTAAAATGCGTAGGGAAACAAATATTTAAAGCTAACCTACTATACATACCCGTCACCACGTCAAACTGCTTTGTGGCTTCCTGCTGGCTATAGTTGTACACTTTTGGTTAGGTTGGGGCATAGTGCAATGCGGTTGCCTCCGACCCCTTGCCCTTTCTTCTCGGACTTCCGTCGTCCGTGCCAACAGTTTTGGGCAAAATGTCCTGGCTTCGCACAGTTAAAACATGTAATTGCCTTCCTCCCAATGGCTGCTGCTGACTTAGCTTTCTTTATCTTTTGTGCGCCAATACGACAATCTCGGGCAAAGTGCCCTTTCTTGCCACAAGTATGACAGTTGTAAGTAACCTTGCCAGTCGATGATCTAACCCTCTTTTTCAGCGTTCTGCGAGATGCAGCCCTCATAGGACTTGCAGAGTTCGATACCTTACTCACTGGTATCTGGTGAATTTTCCCCATATCTAGTTCCAAAGATCTAGCCGACTCCACCAAGGCTCGGAATCCCAGTAGTTTTGGTCCTAGCAGTAGAATTCGCAGTTCGTCACGCAGACCATTATAGAATCTATCAACTATAGACTGCTCGTTCTCCAACCCAAAGCATGGGTAGCTGCTTATCAAAAGAAACGCCAGCAAATACTCATCAACCGAGTGCGTACCCTGCACTAAGCATATGTTCAATGGCTGACCTGATGGACTTCTAAATGTCAGTTGATCCAACACACCACCCAACATTTAAGTCATCTCGGGGACAAAGGGTTGCACATTGCTTCCCTGCTGTGCACTAGTCACAGCGTGCACCACTTCAACAATCCTTCTTATGGTTTCAAACGATGGAGGGGTCTCAAGCACGTCGTTGGGTGCACTATAATCCTGAGAAACTAGATATTCTGTCGGCTCTGCGCCACTCCCGGTCACCTATAGTCATACAAAACACCAATAAGTGACCAAACGAAATTGTAAAAAGCAATTATAGGAACACGCAGGTTCCTCAAACATGTGTATTTTTCATTCCTAAGTGGACATTCATGGGTTCTTTTAATGTTATAACTATGACACAGACAGGAGCTCACCACCCCTTAAAATAATTCGTCCACGAATTCATTTAATCCTGACTGTAAACAGAAGTCTGATACCAAATTATAATACCCCCATCCATCGTATGGCATATAACAGAAGGTCCAGCTGGAACCCGACACCATATACCACGGACAGATGGAAGGGTTACGTATTAATAACCAAACATTTCAATTAAGACTACTCGTCCTACATAGAGCATTCTAGCGGAAGATTTTAAATAGTTGAAAGAACCCAAAACTTAAATCCATAATCAAGAATGTCTACATCCACACAATAGGAATGAAACCCAAATACACTGAAAGGGTACACGGCCTTATGGCCTTATAAATATTTCACTTATCAAATAGTGTCTTACATACATCGGCTCGCAGGCTGGCCACACATGACAAAATAAAAACAACTATTCGCTAAGGCCTTTGAGGGCAAGCATGACAACATGGGCTCCAGCCCGCTATTTTGCACTCGGCTCTGCAACACCTGCAAACAACATTCCACCCCACGGTGGCAAACAATGCAACGGTCAGCAAAAGCCGACCAAATTATAACGACCCCGTCCCTTTCTTGGGACGGCGGTGCTCCTTCCCTGCATATCATTAGCCCAGCTAAACAATTATGTAAAAATATACTTCACCACAACTGTAGGCTCGCACGGCCAAACACCTCGTGCACTCAGGGCACATTAACGGTGAATCCTGACACTTCGGAGTCTTCATCACCATCCCCAAGATGGCAACAACATGAGCATTTCAGCCTTCCTGACCACTATCTAAGGCTTCCGACTATGACAATGGACAGTCCCCTTTTTTGGTCTCTCTCACCGAACCACATAGCCCAGATCCAATTCCACTTTCCCATTGCTCAACCGCGTAGTTCACATTAAGACGTACGCACGGGCCAAGATTCTCTCGGATCCTAATATTACAATCAATCACATAACACAATTATGTTCAAGGCCAGTTCCCAGACCGCCAAGTTAGCAGAACAACGATTCCGCTCAGTTTTTCGGGTGCGCCTTGGAGCTAACCTCTAAGGATCCCTGTTGCAATCTACCGTGTAGAAACTCGAAAACCCCAAAGCACGGAGTCTTCTCCGGCAAAACATATCAAATGCAACATCACCGATCCAGACAATACACGTCCGGGTGGGCTTCACACACAATGCCTATGCCCGTACTTCGATTCTGGACTCTATATGCAACACAAGGGGGACTATTCCCATCAACCCCAAGGAACACCACGCACTCACCGCACACTCGCGGGAGCGGGATTCCCTATGCAGAAAGGAAGAGCTTCACATGCTCAAGTGGAGAATCGTTACCCTTGTAGTACGCTTTGGCGCCATGGAAAAACTACACGGATGGAAATCTTCGCAACGAACTTTCCTCCACGGATCCGCTCTCAGATCTCAAAACAGTGCTCCGATGCTCCGCCGGCAGCCAGAATCCTCCTCCTTCTTCCTCCTTGCTCTAACTCCTTGGAAAGAGAAAGCTTTGGAGAGAAATGAAGGATTCAACTCCCATTCACGGCCTTAACAGAGCAGGAAACCACCTGGGCCATTAGATCTTAATTAAAGAAAACGAACGGCTTCGATCTGCACAAAAATCCCCAGACCTGGGCCGAACACGGCTTGGCATACGGCCGTGTCCCAGGCCGTGTGCCTCAATCTAGGCACGATTGTCGAACACAGAGACTGGAGAATCGTTACCCTTGTAGTACGCTTTGGCGCTAGGGAAAAACTACACGGATGGAAATCTTCGCAACGAACTTTCCTCCGCGGATCCGCTCTTAGATCTCAAAACGGTGCTCTGATGCTCCGCCGGCGGCCGGAATCCTCCTCCTTCTTCCTCCTTACTCTAATAACTCCTTAGAAAGAAAAAGCTTTGGAGAGAAATGAAGGATTCAACTCCCATTCACGGCCTTAACAGAGCAGGAAACCACCTGGGCCGTTGGATCTTAATTAAAGAAAATGAACGTCTTCGATCTGCACAAAAATCCCCAGAGCTGGGCCGAACATGACTTGGCACACGGTCGTGTCCCAGGACGTGTGCCTCGATCCAGGCACGATCGTCAAACACAGAGACTCACATGGTCTTATAAACGCCTGTGTCACACTCGATACGCCTGTGTCGGGTTCATTGACACGCCCGTGTCCGGGGGCGTGTCACACATAACCACCACGTCAACCGACACGACCCAATGGAACACGGGTACTGATACGGGTAGGCACACGCCCGTGTCAAATGACACGCCCGTGTCATTAGGCCGTGTTCCTAGCCGTGCCCTTCTCGGGATAAAATCAGCCAAAACACCATGCCATACATGGCCTTGGACACACCTGTGTCCTAGGCCGTGTACCCCAATACAGGCACCAAAAATCCCTTTTTACGCTACCAACTCAAATATAATTTTCGGGGCGTTACATTAGGCCCATTCAGAACGAGGATCGTGCCGAGAAATAGATACGGAACAAGACGGTCGGGATGGTTAAAGTCCGGTGGGACAATTGCGGTTGTGAGGAGCTTACATGGGAGCGAGAGCAGACCATGCGAGCTGAGTTTCCTGAACTTTTTGTGTAACGGTTATGCAGTGTGTATCGACTTATATCGAAACTATTGTGGAATGAAAATCCTTCTGTTTGAGTTTCTTACTTGGTGCAAATTTCGGGGATGAAATTTTTGTAAGGAGGGGAGGGTTGTAACACCCCAAAATCCAGAAATTGGAAAACATTGGGTGACACGGCTTGGGACACGGGCATGTCCCAAGGCGTGTCCTTCCTGGGTGAATAGTCGACGAGTGGTCGACAAAATTTGGTCAACGATCGTCGATTGCTTAAGATACGGCCTGTGATACGGGCGTGTCACAGGGCGTGTCAGCGTGGTCGACAAACGCAACTTGAGCAGGGGCATGTCTGGTGTCGTGTATGGGCACACAGCCTGAGACACGGGCGTGTCACAGGCCGTGTGAGTCTCGGGTTGATTTCGATTTTCTGCAGCCTGATGTACACGGCCACAGACACGGGCATGTCTGAAGGCGTGTCGGGTGACATGGCCCGTGACACGGGCGTGTCACATGGGCGTGTACTGGACTAGATAAGTCGGTTGAGCACCGCTTTGGGAACACGGCCGGTGACACGGGCACGTCACAGGCCGTATCAGGCAAAAATTATGCCTTTGTGGCAAAATCGTTGTCGTCCGTTCCATCAGCTGGGATCCATGGGCTGTGCTGCCTCCCTGCTTCCTTAAGGCCGAGGATTGAGATAAAAGAACTCATTTCATACTTGGCTTTCATCTTTCTAAATCCTAGAGAAAGAAAGGGAGAGGAAGAAGGAGGAGGAGGAAAGGGGCTGGTCATTAGTGGTGTTGCGGTTTTCCGACGAGAGATCTGAGGCCGGCGTTGCAAAGGAAAAGCTGTTGCGGTTCTTCCTAGCCAGTTAGGAGCTCATGGCACCGAAGCGGTGTTCGAGGGTAACGACCTTTCTTCCTAGCCATGTGAAGTCTTCCTTTTGGCATATGCATATGATTCCCCCACCAGAGGTTGGTTTGTTGTGGGAGTCTTTGGGTTGATTCATTGAATCCCCAATTCGTTGGCATATAGATCCAGAATTGGAGTACGGAATAGGCATATTGTGTGAAGCCCATCTGGATAGTTTGGTCTGTATAGGTGATGTTGCATACGAACCGGAGAAGACTCCGTGATAAACGCGTAGTTTAGGAGTCGACGGGTTTGACCTATGAAGGGAAGTAGCAGGAAGTACTGGAGTGATTTCCAGGAAAATACCCGTAGAATGCTTGTACTTTTGGGTTAGACCTGTGAAGGGGAGTAACATGAAGTACTGGATTGGAAGTCCAAGAAATACTCTTTTGATGCTTGATGTTCTTGGGTGGTACCTGTGAAGAGAGTAACAGGAAGTACTGGCGTGGTGAGCCATGAAAGACCATTGACATTGCGGAGTCATACCTGTGAAAGGGAGTAGCAGGAAGTACTGGTGCACCCAAGAAAGATCCGCAAATGTTGTGATATGAAATGGGTGTCAGAGACATACCTAGGCTTGAATGCCAGAACAGGATCGGTGATACCGACCCACACCTTTTTGTAGTCGCGAGTACGCCGTACTCGGTGATGGCAAAGCGATTTGAGCAACGGGGGGTGGAGGATCCGGCCTGCGCTATGTCTGTCCGACGTGAGACCTGAAAGTGCAGTCTGTTGGAGCGCATAGCAAGAGTCCTAGGCCTGCGTGCCATGACACAATGGGGGGATACGGGCCAATCCTGGTGCGTTACGACTAGAACTCCGGCTGCACGCCATGGAGTAAAATGCTCAATGTTTTACCATTGGGTTGCGACCCTGATACGGTGGTGGGCAACTGGTTTGCCGGTACACCAAGAATGTGCCTTGAGTGCATGGATCATCGGGCCGGGCGGCTGACGGTTGTTATGGAATGTGTGTGTAAAAGCACATTTGTGATATATATATATATGCTTGTGAAATACTATGTCTGCAGGGAAGATTACCACTGCCCCGGGAAAGTGGTAGAGTCGGTATAATTTGGTCAGCTGAATGCTGACCGTTGCCTCTATTTGCCACCATTGGGTGGAATGTCCCTATGCAGGTACTGGAGAGCCGAGCGGGATGCATAAGGGCTGAAGTCCCTGCTGTATTTGCTGCTGTCATTGCTAGCCCTCGAAGGCTAAAAGAAATGGAAGTGTTATGTTTCTTTTGATGCGGCCAGCCTGCGTGCCAATGTTTGAGGCCACTGTTTTGAAAGCCCTATAGGCCATAAGGCCACTTATTTGTGTGTGTAAGACATTCCTATCATGTAAAAAATGTGGAGTTTTTATGTGTTGGACATTCAGGTGTGGAGTTCAAGTGTAGTGTTATAGGCCTCCGCTAGAATGCAATGTGTTAGGGTGCGCTGCGCTACTCTAATATCACACCGTAACTGCACAGCCTGTTTTGTGGTCTATGTTGTGGGGCCCAGGCCGGACCTTCTAGTATATACTATATGAACGGATGGGGTAGAACCATAAAAAGAAGGAAGAAGAGAGGAAGAAGAGAGGAAGAAGAAAAAAAGGGAGCTTTCTCAAAGAAAGTAACATCCACAGACACATACTGTCTCCGAAGAATAGGATTAAAACAGTGATACCCTTTCTGTGTCAGACAATAGCCCAAAAAGATGCACTTGACAGGATGATGAGAGAGTTTATCATGTCTAGAAGCAGGAGAGTGGACAAACGTTGTGCACCTAAAGACACAAGGAGATAACAAAAATGGTGTGCCATCAGGATAGAGAATAAAAAAAAATGAGTCTTTCCATCGAGAACCAAATACGGAACTCGATTAATGAGAAAATAGGAAATAAGAACTGCATGACCCCAATAATACCGGTGAACATGCATATGAGTAAGAATACTACGAGCCACATCCAAAAGATGACAATTCTTACGTTCAGCAATGCCATTTTGTTGGGAAGTGTAAGGGCAAGTAGTTTGATGGACAATGAAATGATTCAAACAAAACAAAGTAAATTGATGACAAAGGTATTCCTTAGTATTATTTGTACGAAGAGTTTTAATAGTGGTATCAAATTATGTACGAATTTCATTACAGAAAGCAGAAAAAAACCGAGAAAATCTTAGAGTGTTCTCGTAACAAATATAACCACATACACTGGGAAAAATCATCTATAAATATAACAAAATACAAACTACCCCTACCAATAGTTTGAAGGTGAGCAGGACCCCAAATATCAGAATGAACCAAATCAAAGGGACAAGAAGAACTGCGGCCATGTTTAGCAAGAAATATAGATCTGTGATGCTTACCAAACAGACAAGCTTCACAATCCAGAGTAGAATCACCGCGAGGTAAATCTGGCCGAAGCTGATAAACTATCCCGAGAGGAGGATGCCCAATGCGAAGATGCCACTGAAGGAGAGAAGAAGAGGCAGAAAACATAGTAGCAGTATCAAGATAGAACAAGCAGTCGCTCTCAGTCCCAGTTACAATCATTTCCTTGGAATGAGAAATCTGAAAAGCACAAGTAGAGGTAGTAAAAATAGCTTCACAATGCAGCTGTTTACAAAGAACAGTAACAGAAAGTAGTTTGCACGAGAAATTCAGAACATAAAAGGTGTCATGCAGCAGAAGAGAGTGAGTAATATGCATAGTGCCAGACCCACAAACTGGAGATAGAGAACCATCCGCAATAAGAACCGGAGGTAACTGGTTGCTCTTGTCAAGAGAAGAGAAAAGATGAAAATTGTCGGTCATATGATTTGTAGCAGCAGAATCAATAAGCCACCTACCTGTTGTAGCCAACTGAGCAGTTCTAGAAGTAGCAAGAGAAGAAGTGGATGGCTTGGAGGAATCAGTTGATGTTGGACGAAGATGAGAATACTTGATCCAACAACGATCAACCAAGTGACCAAGTCAGCAACAATGAGAAGAACGATGCTTGGAGTAACCACCACCACCAATGTAATGCCCCAAATTTCATAAGACAGAGACACCTCTCGGGAATTTATCGCCCGACAGTAGCTATTTACCGTGGGGCGGTAGCTCTGGGGTTTTTGTCGAGCTCTCAAGAGAAGGTCGAGCTCTCGATGTTACCGCGCTGTGAAAAGTTGTTACTGCGCGGTGGTAGTCAGGGATTTTATTTGGCGGACCTCTCGGGAAGTTATCTCCTGGCGATAGTGTTACCGCTGACGATAGCTGGGTCAATTTAATTGGCATGGCTCTCGGGATCGTACCGCGTGGCAGTAGAAGCTAGTGCGCGACGATAGCAGTCGTAACTGACATCCTCTATCTCGCGGCGTTAGCTCCCTATCGCACGGCGGTAGCGAAACCGTAATGGTGTGGGCCACGTGTCGGCCTCTGATTAGAAGGTCTGGGCGGTTGCGCTCGAAATGAGGCATTGATTTAAGGTACTACACGGCGGTAGCTTGTTACCGCGTGGCGGTAGCTTGATATGAATTCCTGGTTTGGCTGTTTTCACTTTATTTCTTGTGGAGTGGAGTTCTGGACTAGTTTTCCTGGAGGAGGTGTTGCAGTACCAGAGGTAAGTTTTCGCCATTGTTAGAGTTCTGAATACGCGAGCTGAGTCTGAATCTACAGAGGCAAGATCATTGCGAACGTTTTCATCCGTCTAGATCTTTGGCATGGCACCAAAGAGAACACAAAGGTTAATAATTCTCAACTTAGACATATGAAGTCCTCTTTCTTTTGCATAGGGAACCCTCTCCCGTGAGTGTGCGGTGAGTTTGAGGTTTTCCTTCGGGTAGATACGGTATATCCATGTAGCTTGCTCCACAGGCGTTGAGTGGAGCAAGCTCACTCAACGCCAGAGGTATGGATTCAATAGTGTCTAGTAGAAATTTGCCTAAGTACAAAATCGTTGAGTGTAGTCTACTCACTCAATGCCATATAACATATAACGTTAAGACTATCTCAGCCTAACAGAAAGATAGCCAAAAAGGAAGGCTAAGTACAAAAGCATTGAGTGTAGTCTACTCAATATGAAATGGACTAACCTACACTCAAGAACTCAAATGCACATCAAATACAATTGATGTGTGTGACATTTACCTGTTTAACTACTCATAAATCAGGGACATTGGGAACAATGGACCCAACAATAACTTCCAAAAACATATTTATTTTACCTTAGGACCACTATATTTATTGGGTCCTAGGTGCATGTTAGTCTCAAAATGAACATGTCTACCAGCAGTTTTTCTGACTGGAATAGTGACTTTAGCTCTAGACACACTAGGGTTATGCCAACAGACAATGGCATAATGGCCTATCTTGTCATAGCTCTAGCATTCATGAAGGTTATACCTACTTTTCTGAGCTGGACGAATGACTGTGTTAAAGGAAGCAATCTTTCCAGAAGGAACAACAGTAGCCTTCTTCAGATTTCTTTCAGCAATTATATGATTGAAGGAGAGACTTTCAGCAGCTTTAATTGGCTTTTCCGAGTGCCATTAGCAGCAGTTTTCTTTGCAGAAATCATGCTTCTGATAGCATCAGAAACACCCAAATTAGGCTTGTTATAAAATTGACCTTCAGTCTGAATCTTTGCTGATTAAATCTGAAGTTTGGCCACTGCCCCCTTTTTAAGAATAGGGGCTGGAACACCGAAGACAAATGGTCCAGGATGGGCAATTTGTATTTCCTTATGAGCAGCCTTGAAGGCACTCATTCTCATTCCTCTTCTCCTTATATTGGAAGATACATTATTATCCTTACAGGAAGAATTCTCATTCTTCCAGTGACCATACATAGAGTCCTGGTCATAATTGTTAGTTGGGAGTATTACCCTTTTAAAAGGAATAGATGGCTTATCTGGAGCTTTTTTCCTTTCCTTTGAATGAGGCAGCACTGGTGTTTTTCTTAAAACCAACTCCTCTCTTGTTTCTTTGAGAGGTGAAGGAGTCAATAATGGGAAATATTGAGTTAGGCTTAGAAAAATTTTCCACAACTCTCTTCTCCATTTGGAGTTTTTCTTATAGATCCCTAATAAGATCATTTTTATACTTTATGGTGCCTATCTGTATAAAAGTAGTATTCTTTGACTGACTAACTTCCCTTATTTTCTGTTCCAACATGATTGCTATCTCAGAATGCTGGAAAGCATCAAGCTGTAGAGATGCAATCTCTTGAGCCTATTTTTTAGTTAGTTGCTTACTTCTTTTGATTGCTTGCAGAAGTTCACCATACTTATCAATTACTTGATTGATATCATTCTCAGATATAGAATCACCTTCATCCTTAGATGAGGATGCTACTAAACCTGGACCAGTTTTATAACTTTACTTAGATGAAGTATTGAATGGAGAGTGTATCTTAGATGGACCAGGCTGATCCTAGTAAGAATCCTCATCTAATCTAACCATCAACCCAATGTATGCTTCATCTTCATCATCTGACTCTAAGGAGAATGAGTCAGTCCGACTTTTCTCCTTCTTAGCAATAAAGGTTTTCTCCTTCTTGCTCTTCTTATGGTGATGATATTTCTCATCATCTTCCTTCTTCATAAGACATTCAGCCACAACATGCCCTGGCTTACTGTTGCAAAAACGTATAATCTTATTAGAAACATGTTTACTAGGTTTTGTGTCATACTTGCCTTCCTTAGAAGGTTTCTTTCTGGTTTTGTGTCATACTCAATCCTCCTTGTATTGTAAGGAAGAAGAAGATCTGCTCCTCCACCCCTTCTTCTTCATCAGCTTCATGAACTGCATTGAGAAAGTAGTAAATTCCTCATCAGACATATTGCATTCTGATGTCTCTTGATCTGAATCATCAAACTCAGCTGGCCTTCTTGGGTGAGAAGGATTCTTCTCTTTTCTCCTCTTAGAACTATCTGCCTTGATGGTCATTGTTGGTTTTTTGACCAGAGCTTTGCTAGTCTTCTCTTCCTCCTTCCTTGCAGTCAGTAGCATTTCATATGACAGCAGCTTCCCAAACAAAGTGGATGGTGGAGTCTCTACCAGCTTTGCCACTTCTCTAATGGCACATATCTTAGTGTCTCAGTCTCTAGTAAGAGACCTAAGAAACTTATCATTTAGCTTATAGTTACTAAAGACCTGGCCATAGGTCCTTAGCTCATTTATAGTTCTGAAAAATCTTTCATAGCAGCTAGCTATGGTCTCCTCCTTCATCTGCCTGAAAGCCTCATACTCTTGATTGAGCATAGATTTCATATCATCTCTAACTTCCTCACTACCTTCCATATATATCACTAGAGTGTCCCACATTTCCTTTGAGGTTTTGCAGTGCACCAGGTTTTGAAAAGTAGAGTCATCTATGACACTAACTATAATGTTTTGTGTCCTCTTATATATTGCAGCAAAGATGATTTCATCTTTAGTCATTTCTGCATAACTCTTAGGAATCTTGATATTTGCATCAAGAACAAACACTTTCACTAGAATGAATGGTCCTTCTTATACTGTGACATAAATCCTAGGGTCTGATGCTTACATAAACAATCTGACTCTTTCTTTCCAGATTCCAAAGTTTTCTTTCCTACATAGAGGAAGCTTCATAGAACCTAGTTCCATATGGTTCTCTTCTGGACCTATACCTATCTTTTCTCAGCACCTTTTGAGATATACTCAGACTGTTAAACCTTTCTTAAGAAACCTCCCTCTAATACCACTTGAAAGTCTTTGAATACAAGGTTAGCTAATCACCTAGAGGGGGGTGAATAAGTTATTAAGACTTTTTTGAAACTCTTTAAGTTCTTTAAACCTTTAACTGATTTTAGTCCTGTTGTGATTTATTAGCTCAGCTTTCAATACATTCACACATAGCATGCCAGATATTTATCGTGATTCCCAAGTATGTAGGTACATCCACTGTCCCTCTCGCCTTTCTAACAAAATGTTTGACAAGGTATTTCTCCAAAAATTTGGCTCCTCAGAGATTACAACACGATCCCACTAGATCATACAGTCTCCACAGAGACCTTCAACACAGGCACTCAGCACAACCACATAGTAATCACTTGATCACCTACCACAGGCACAAATTCCCCGCAACACAGGCTGAAACCACTGCCCTACCACACACAGATCCAAGACTGGATCCTGTCACTCAGATCTATCCCAGATCTTATACTCAGCCTTTAAAACTTAGGCTTACAATACATATCTTACCAAATCCACCACTCAGCCTTTATAATACAGGCTTGCAACATAGATCTTGAACAAATCCTATAGAATTTGAATATAAAAGTTGATTTGACTCAACAAAAATTAATCTGTGAGTCAATTACTTCCTGAGCTGAGTGAATCCCAGACATATCGTCTTCATAGCAACAAGGTTGTTGTTCTTCAAGAATCTGCTACTTGTGCTGGAAGTAATCTCTGGTTCTTGTTGATGAAAGGGGGATGATCAAGAATGATGGTCTTCAATCACCTAACTTGAATTTGCAGAAATTAGATTGATCTGCCTCGCCTTTTGTTCTGAGAAAACCAAGAACAGTAAACTTCTTCAATGATCCAGAGGTTGATCTTCAGATTTGGTTCAAATTGGATCTTGAAGCAACTTCAGCTAGGGCTTGCCTTGACTGATTCTTCTTCATTAGAGAAATCCTCTAATCCTGCTGTTGTAGATGTTGATTGCAGCAGCTAACTCAGAGACCCTTCAAAAAAGTTGAATTGAAGCTCTTGTCTCTCCAACAATGGAGGGGGAAGAAGATGAAGTCCTGCTCCTCTTTTTCGAAATGACTTGATCGCTCAGAAAGTTAATTTGATCCAAATCTCATCCTCTATTTATAATCCTGTCATCCAGCGAGATAGTTGATACATGTCGTTGCTTAATCGGCTGATTATATCCTTAGTTTTATAGAATGAGACTGACGGAGATGTTAGTAATGTATTACAGCTCCTCCTTAGTCATTTTGAACTTTGATCACTTTTTGTTGACTTCACTTACATCAGTCATTCTAGAATTAGAAAATTTCAGACAAGTACCTAGGCGTTAAGTGCATTGAGTGAACAAGCTTTACTCGATGAATATGGACTTAAAAAATTTTCAGCTCTGTTAGGCGTTGAGTGAGTAAGCTCCACTCAACGCTTTTAAACTTAGTCAACTTCTCAGCTTGTCTAGGCGTTGAGAGCATTGAGTGTATAAGATTCACTCAATGCTTTTTTGCCTTAGCTTTATCTTCAGGCCTTTCTGCAACCATGGCATTGAGAGCGTTGAGTGAAATGGCTTCACTCAACGATTCTAGAATTAGAATAATTTTACTATGCATGAAGGCGTTGAGAGCATATGCTTCACTCGATGCTTTTATACTTGGCCAAATCTTCTTCTGTCTGAAGGTGTTGAGTGAGTTGGCCTCACTCAACGCTTTCTGCCTTTTACTCTGAAATCTGGCGTTGAGTGAGTTGAGTGTATAAACTTCACTCAGCGATTCTGTACTTAGAAAAATTTTGCTCTGCATGAAGGCGTTGAGTGTGTTGACTACACTCAACGATTTCTCCCTTTGGCGTTGACAGCAGTAGCATGACTCAACGCTTCCTCCTTTTAGCATTAAGTGAGCTGACTTCACTCAATTTTATTGTACTTAGATAGAATTTTCTGTCTTTCTTCCAAGGCTTTGACTGAATTAGAATGACGTTGAGTGAACTGCCTTTACTCAACGCTGCTGGACTTAACCAATTTTCAGTGACAGATTTGCTTTGGCTTTGACAGAAACGGCATGACTCAACGCTTTTGGCTATATGGCGTTGAGTAAGTTGACTTCACTCAACGCATGTGCACTTAGCCACTTTTCTGCCTCGTCAAACCTTAAATCTTTGACTGTATGTCCTCTCTCAGCGTTGTTAGATGTATGGCGTTGAGTGAACTGGCTTCACTCAACGCCTATGGACTTAGTCATTTTTTGCGCTGCAACTTGTTGGGCTTTGACTGTCCGGACTTCACTCAGTGTTATTAGCTGTATGACGTTGAGTGAACTAACTTTACTCAACTCCTGTGGACTTAGGCATTTCTCTTCGCTGTCACTGGCTTCTAGTTCATCTGGCATTGAGTGAGCTTCTTTCACTCAACGCCTGTGGACTTACGCAATCTCCTGCCTTTCCAGTCAGCTTTTTTGAGTCCACCTGTCATTGTCACTTGGACCATATTTCTAATCAATATGGCATAGACTAACCTGCATGCATGATCTTAAATATACATCAAATACAACCATGTGTATATCATTGACTTATTTGACTTCTTACAAATTTGAAATATTGGGATCAATGGACCCAACAAGTCGAGTAAGTTAGGAGTGATAATTTTTAATAATAAGGTCTGCAAGAGCACGCTCTTGGGCACGCTATTCATTTTGTATCTTTGATATTTATCTCTGTCATGAATTGCTTTCTTCTTGATCACACTTTCCTTAAATACTCATTACTTGATGCGAATTTTGACCTTTTGTTCAAATTTGCTAAATTGAAGGCTTCACCCCCTCTTCTTTTAAAATTACAAAACTTATCCATGAATTTATATTTCATAATATTGATCTCCCTTTGAAACTTGCATTTTGTACTCTGTAAATATACTCCAATAAAATATTTTTGTACACGAATGTTATGAAATCTAAACCTCAGAGGAAGCTTTGGCAATTTCAATAGCAAGAGGGGTGCAAATTGTAATTATGCTACCTTTTTGGAATTATTTTGATAATTTTCCCTAAATATTATACAACATATGTGAGAGATAAATGTTATATACCTAGGTTAGGATGAGATTTATAAGCATAGTGGAATAAACAATGAAGAATGTTAAAATTGTTGAAGTATGAATGAAGTAGAGTGTGGGCAGTCTGATTAGGAAGACCGCACAGATCGCGCAGTCTGCTGCTACTTGGAGGACACTCATTGGCGCGTTGCCGAACTCTCTTGCGGTCTGGCTCATCAAGTACCCTGGGTTGGAACTGGATGGTTAGACTTCTTTAACCGCGGCTGTGGCGGTCTTGTTGGTGAGACCGCACAGTCTGCTTCAGCTTATGTCTCTCTAGCTTGCAAGAAGGTTGGCAGTTAGTGTAGACTATGGTGGCAAACCGCATTTTTCGTTGAAGCCTTCTCAGGGAGGTTGATAGACAAAGTCTGTTGGTGTTGTGGACTTGGTCCCGAGTGACTAAGTCCAGAGTTGTTGCCTACCTCGTCGAGATCGCCTATTGTGCGGACTGCTTCTAGAGCTCACTGAGTTTGCCTGTTTGTGCGGACTGCGTCTGGAGCTCGCCGAGCTCGACAAGTGGACGGCTTGATCCTTGTTCTAAGTCGTGGGACGGAGTTTTGCGCGGACTGGGAGCTATGTCCACAAAAACGGTGTGATCTGGTGTCGATGTCTGGCGGCCTTCTAGTGTTGTCTTCGTCATCCTTGTTGGATTGTTTTTGGTCTTCTCAGTCTGGCGGACTAGTCCTTTCCGCCGTTACGGACTGGTCGTTCTTGCGAATAGAGAGTGGTGTCTGCACTTCTTGCAGATAGCTTTCTTTAAGCCGCAGAATGATACTTGTATCCTCCCTTGTGCGGATACGTGATGCTAGCAGCAGGACTAATGAGTGGTTATCTTATCGCTATGGGTGATGACGACACTCCTCCTCACGCTTATAAATATGAGTCCCCAACTCATCATACAACAAGTATGAACAGTGAGAACTTGCTCGTGCTCAATATTTGCGATTACAAATTTATAACAACTGCGACAAACTGAAGTTAATTCTATGCAGGTTGTGCGGCTAGCATCAGGAGACTAGGCAACTAGTGGAAGCTTTATGTGGAACAGTTCGCGGATAGCATCAGGCGACTAGGCAACTAGTGGAAGCTTTATGTGGAACCTTTCGCGGATAGCAGCAGGTCGCGGTCTATGCAACATGAAGTCTCTTCCTCCGAGTTGAGGTTAAGTAGAGTAGTTCGTCCGGTCTATCAGCGGGTTCTGTTCAAGTACTTCCGCATTTCAATAACAATCAGTCTGCACGGCTAGTTGCAGTTAGGAGACTTCGGCGGTCCCAGTGGACTCCACTTGTGGGTTGAAGACTTATGTGGTTACAGCTTGTTGTCCGTGTGGTTAACTTTGTGTTGTTGTTTTATGTTTCCTTTGGTTACATTGTGAATCATATCTTGCAATGTATATCTCATTTTGTAAAAAAGTTATTAATTTCAATTGGAGACTCGTGTGTTGTTGCTGCTATTAATTTCTACTTGTCTTTAGTTGTAGTTAAGTGTTTCTACGACCTCTTACCGCTGTTGGGTATTGTATCCACAATTACCTGGATTTGAGGAAGCCACCTGTCAAGCTAAGATGAATTCACAATGTATTTGATGAAACCTCTTAAGTTGTGCTTGCATCTCTTCCACGCTAAGTGCACACCAATGTCAGGGTGCAGTAGGTCAATATACACGGGTCTGCACGATGTAATCCCTCATTGAGCAGATCAGTGTGTTGGCCTACGTGTACTCTCTCTATTGGAGTGCACTTACTCTCAAGTACAGGGCCGTGTTTATGCAAGAGAAGACAATGAGCAAGGATGGGTCAAGGAGCAGCTCTTGGGTGGAAAGACGAAAATTCGTCCAAGTAAAATTCGACGAGAATCACCAAGTGATTCTCGCCGATTCGGCGAGAATCACTGGTGATTCTCGCCGAATCGTCGAGAATCATTAGTGATTCTCGCCGACTCCTTCAGGCTACCTCATAACGGTGCCAAGTAAGATTCGGCGAGAATCACTAGTGATTCTCGCCGAACCAGTCGTTAAGCAGATCTTGAATACAAGTTATATTCGTTGAGAATCAACAAGTGATTCGGCGAGAATCACAAGTGATTCTCGACGAATCGTCAAGAATCACTAACTGATTCTCGCCGATTCGTCGAGAATCACCTGCGATTCTCGACGAATTTTACTTGGCGTTTTCTCGGGATGCTGCTGGACCGGATTCTGCCACTGGACTATTTTGAACCGGATTTCGGGATTATACTTGTGGGTCCCACAACGGTCAAATTGAATCTATCTACAGTATATATATACGGGTATTTTGAACAGTAGAAAATCGATAAAAGAAATACGCGAGCACGGAAAAACCCTAAGTCGCCGCTTCCGCTCCGCTCCGCCGCCGCCGCTCGCGTCAAGTGGTCGCCGCTGTTGATCGCGTTTCTTCCTGATCTCCGGCGACAGAAGCTTAGCCAAGCTTAGAGTCTCACGTGTCTATCCAGAGATCTCTTGTCTCTCGATTTGTAGATCGGGAAAGTGTTCCCCATCCGAATCGATCGAGACAACTGATCCTCGAGTGACCGTTGGTAGACCTAGCTAGCTTTGCTACGAAGTTTGGATCTCTAAAGAACAGCAACCGTACATCGTCGTTGCCGCCGATCCATAACCAAGCCGCCGCCCTTCTTGCCGCCGCCGGTTCCGGGGAGATCCTCTCCAAGAGAGCTAGGGTTGTAGACTCTTCGTTGACTTCACGAACATGTCGTCGAATGAAGAGGAACACCGTAGTCTCCGAACGAAGTTTGTATCTCGTGTACATTCTATTTTACTTTTGTTGTAAAGGAACGATTGTTCCGTGTTGTAAGGGTTGAGTGCAACCCGGTTTGTGGGAGTGTTGACTCCTACGTGTGGAAGGGTTCCTTCCGTTAGTGCAGGGATTGGATTTCAATCCTGTTGGAGAAGAGACCGAGTCGTCCCTTGTCGGGAGATAGGTCGAAGGGGGAAAGTGGATGTACCCAAGTCGGGGAACCACTATAAATCGCCTGTGTATTCTGTGTGCTGTGTTTTTTATTTTTATTGTGCAGGTACATTCGTAAATTCCGCAAAAACGTTGCGTGTCACCTATTCCCCCCCCCCCCATAGGTGAACTTGGTTAACACTAGGTGGACTTTCAAGTGGTATCAGAGGGAGGTTGCTCATCAAAAAGGTTAACACCTTGAGTAGTATCCTGCCACCGGTGTCAGAAGCATGGAGCTGGATTATGAGATATCGCCTCTAAGACTTCCTGTATGCACAAAGGAGTATTATCCCATCTGGAGGATGAGGGTGTCATGTCACTTGGAGGCCATCGATCCTCGAGCATCTCTCATCCTGGAAGAGGGTCCTTTTGTTCCTATGAAGACCTCCTGCTCTGGAAAGAATATCAAGTGCCCAAATGCATTGCAGAGATGTCAGAGACAGAACTGTCACTATTTAACTTGGACGAGAGGATTCGTCAAATTATCTTGGATATCTGGTCTGGAGCTTCTCGCTCTAGATTGGAAAATTGCAGGACTGCTAAATCTATGTGGGTGATGATCTCAGAGTTGATGGGGGGGTCAGAGAAAGCTGAAATCTGCAGTCAACCAGAGGATGAAGCCTATGTGGGGGTCCTCACCTCTGAATATGAAGGCATGGATCTCTCGAACAACATCAGAGCTCCAGTGTCCGTGTTAGAGATTGAAGAGGGCAGTGAGGAAAGCAGCTCTGATGAGGATGAAACAATGGTCACAGGCTCTAATGACAATAACACACAAGAGCAGGTAACTTCTTCATCCTGCTCCATATCTTTTGAACTGTCTGAAGACAGGAACTGCTCTCCTCCAGAAAATTCTGATTCCCTGAAGAGAGCCCTTCAAGAAAGCAACCTACTTGCTGAGGAGCAAGCTCAAGAGATTGCTCGACTGAATATCTTGTTGGTTCTCCAACTGGCGTCCAACAAGGTCAAGGGCTCTAAGATCTCAGCTCTAGAGAGTAGTCTAGAGAATGAGAAAAGAATAGTATCAAACTTTTCCAAGGTTGATGCTATAAAGAGAAAGCAAGAAAACGGGTGGATCTCCCGGATTATCAATTCGTGGAGAAATGGGGAAACGGTATTCTGACCCCCCACTCCAAGCAGGAAGGCAACTCATCATGCCTTCAGGTATGACCACAGGAATAGTCGTGGTCACTGCAAGGGTGATCTGTCCCCATGTGGAGACACCCGTAGTGCAAGGGCCGTCGTGGCCACCCATGAGAGAACACCTAAGGCTCATTCTGAGCCCTTTGTATTCACTGCCACTGCCTCAATTCAGTGTGAATCTGCATGTCCCAGCTCACGGAAGAATTCTCACCACCTGAGGACACAGGATAGGGGGGTTAGAAGTCATGGTGTAAGTTTTCATGAGGCCTCAGGAAGGGGGTTGCCTGAAAGGAAGGCACCACCTCCCCGGCCACATGCCCCTTGCAACGTGCATTCCTTCCACCCTTCCACGTGTCATGATGGAAGAGAAAATTTTGTGAGGCGATCATGCTCTATCCCGGTTAGACCTAGGACCGTGACTACCTCAGTCACTAGATCAGGTCGAAAACGGCGATACAACATTCACCCATGTTGGTGCTGTGGCAAAGTGGGGCACTTTGCCGACTGCTGGCACAACCCCTCTGTGCCAACGGCAAGGGCTTATCCACATTCACGGGACAGAGGTAGTCTTCCTGATAGGTTTTCTGAAGGAAGGCAGTTGCGTGCTTATGCTAACAGGAACCTAGGACCCAATATGATTTGGGTTCATAAGGTAAAGTAATCCTTTCTTGTAGGGTAGTCTAGGTTCCTGTGAATATGATGGGAACTAGACAGTAGGTGGCTCAAGACTAAATTGGAACAAGCGTCTGCAATAACAGATGTGATATCGACTTGAGCATACTCACATTGAGCTCCTAATATATTCTACCTGTGGGACTAAATGATGACTCTCAAAATCCCAGGTACTCATGATCAGTTCCAAGACTTGAGTCGTTTTTCCATTGACAGTTACATATATATATATATATATATATATATATATATATATATATATATATATATATATATATATCTTTATATACAGATACATATTTGTATATACGTGTATGTATGCACATCCAAGGATAGGGTAACACGCTGAATATAAACCATAGATACATCATGAAAGAGTTATCGGAAATTCCATTGGTAGATTCGAGAACTAACATCTGCAGGCGTAAATTAATCCACTGAAAACTAACAAAGATATGTCGTTGGAAGACTTTCAAAATAACTTACGTCGTTAAATTAATTCCACTGGCTCAATGTGTGTATGAAAAAGCTTGGAATTTAACTCGTCGAGCTTGGCATCTAAGGAGAATCCCATTCTCGCCGAAGGATCAAGAAGAATCTCATTTGAGGAAGAATTCCCGCCGACTCTTCACCTTCCATACGAATCCCGCCGAACTTCGCAGGAGACACTATACGAATCCCGCCGCACTTCGCAGGAGACCCTAGGTTTCTACCGCCGACTCTTCTCATTCCCACCGACTCGCGGAAGCACGCCGAATTCCCACCGACTCGCGGAAGCACGCCGAATCTCGCCGGCTCTCTCTCCGCAGGGAACTCTTTCCTTCTCCACCGGAAACTCGTCGAGGGGCAACTCGCCGCCTCCTGCAGGAAAGCTCGCCGAATCAATCTCCATCGAAGGTCTCCTGCAAGCATCCCGCCGAAGCTCGCACCGTCGATCTCTTCAAGTTTCGATTCTTCTCCGCTCGAACTAACTCACCGTCTACACCGCTAGGTATCCCCTCACCCTTACTTGGACTTGATCACTAGTATCACTTCATTTTTGATTTTTGATTAAGCGTAGAATAGGGCTTCTCTCCCTAGATCTGAAATGGCTCCAAGGACAACTGCTGGGTTGGTCTCTGGTTGCGAGCTTGTTCGGACTGGGTTCTCTCATGCCTCAGACGAATTCCGCAACATCATTCTGATGCTGGAAGAGGCTGGGCTAACTTTCGTCCTGGAGCACCCTTGCAAAATCTTGGACAAAGAGGTGCTGGAGTTCTTCGCTACCGCAAGACTCCGAGATGGCGACTCACTAATCAAAAGCAAGGTGGCTGGAGCAAAGGTCAAGATGTCTGCCGGCAAGCTGGCCCGCTTCCTGCAGCTTTCTAGCTCGGAGCATGAGGACTATCTGGAGTACGATGACAAAACCAGAACTCTCTTATTCTGCAGTCTCCCACGAGGAACTCGGTCAATAAAGAGAAAGGATATGAATGAAGAAGGGAAGCTCCTGTCTGACATAATTGGAAAGGTGCTCATCTGCAAGCCAGGCTCTCATGACCATATCTCAGCGGATATGTTCAAGATCCTGATAGCTGTTGTCTGCCGTAAAAGGTTCAACTGGGGGGAGTTGCTGTTCGAGAAGATCAAGGACACCTTGGGCTCTCCGAGTTTTGGCCGTATCATAAGTCTGTATCTAAATCAGCTAAATGGAGACAAGTTTGACATGAGCAAAGGCGTTCCTCTCCACTACCTGAAGAAGATGGACTCAAGTGTGTTTGACCGATGGGAGAGGCGTATTGGGCAGACTGCAGTGGAAGAACAACAGGGAGTATCTCCAGCAGTCACCCCCAGTGAAATTCCTGATACCTTGACTGCAGGAATCGAGGGGGAGCCTCTACCCCCTCATACTGATGTAGTATCTGACATCTCCCAGCTGGCCAGAGATGATGTGGCAGATCTACACAAAGAAAGTGAACCTGAGCTGGAGCATGAGGAGGCCCCAAACCGAAACGATCAAGGAGACGAAGCTACTATACTCGAGACTGCTGACAAAGATTTCGAAGAGGCTGCTGATGAAGATGATTTCATGGATGATGACGAAGAGGATGACGGGAATGAGGGACATGAAGCATTGGATGCTCCGGATCTCGTTGAACCTCCATCTAACAAGCATGCACCAGTGGAGGGGGAGTCAGAAAAATCTACAGAGGCCGCCAGCATTCCCCCATTAGAGACTGTGCTTGTATCCAGCTCTACAGATGTGTCCGCTGAAGAGCAAGGCCAAGAAGTGCCTCCGGCTATTCCGTTACGAGATGAGCTAGCCACTCACACTGTCAATGTCATTCAGGGCATAGTGAATGAACTTAAAGCCTCTTTTGATGAAGCTCAGAATAAACTGCTGAAAAGGATTAAGACATCTGAAAATCTCATGCTCAAGAATATGGTGGAGATCAACCATAAACTGGACGTGATGGAGAAGAAATTTGAAGAAAAGTACACCGAGGCCGGCCAAGCTGTCACACTTCTTATGGTCGGATTGAAAAAGAACACTGATACTCTTGCTGTCGTAAATCAGAATGCACATGTTGTAGGAAACAACATTCAAAAGTTTGACGGTAATATGGTCATTCTCAACGCCAATCAGCAGGCCTTGGTTAATGAATTCACCAGAACAACCAAGCATATTGATGAGTCACTGCATTCTTATGCAAACTCCATCGCGGTCGAAGCCAAAAAGGGGGAGAAAGAGTATATAGCTAAGATGGCCGAGCTTCAAGAAATCATGATCACAAACTTCGAACAGTCAAACAAATACGTTTATGACAGCTGCTGGTGGATGCTCCACCAGGCGTTAGGCGTCGCCTTGCCTGAAAAGCCTGCGGATATTCATGCTCCTGAGACTTCTACGGCCGCTGAGGGAGTAAGTGCTGCTGAGGGAATAAGTGCAAGTGCTGCAGATGTTCCCATAAGTGAAGCTGATGCTAGGGCTCTCTCCAAAGCTAAACTGAGGAGCATGTTTGACCAAGAGGCCCTAGCAAAAGCCAGAGCCAAGAGAAAAGCTCAGGAAGGGACCTCCAAGGACACACTAGCTGAGAAGAGAATCAGAATGAGTGAGGAGGAAGTTCGAAACGAAAAGTGGAGTCCAGTTTCAAAGAACATCATCTTGGACACCTTCTGGCTACAAGAAAAGGGAGAACTCAATCGGAACGAAGTTTATAGCCAGTATGAGTGGGAAAGGTACAAGAAATATGAAGCAAAACGAAACATCTTCTTCAGAAACAACACGGATGCAGATAAAGTTCCTCCTCCCAGATACTATCCGAAGCCTAAAGAGTACATGGAGAGACAAAGGAAGAAGTTTTTGGCGCAAAAACTCAAGGATGACTTAGCTAAGGAAAGATAGTCAACAACTTGTAGCTTGTCATTCTCTCCTAAAAACGTTTAATGCTTATTGTTATGATATGAACAATTCTGAGATTATATATATATATATATATTGGTATATATATTTGAATTTGTGAATGACTCAAGTCATGATCTGATTGCCTATATTCTCTTATGCTATATGCTTAGATTCTGAATGCTATTTTTATTTCTTATTGGTGTTATTCATCTTAGCTAGTAGGGTTTTGGCTTCGTCAAATAGGGGGAGATTGTTGGGTATTGTATCCACAATTACCTGGATTTGAGGAAGCCACCTGTCAAGCTAAGATGAATTCACAATGTATTTGATGAAACCTCTTAAGTTGTGCTTGCAGCTCTTCCACGCTAAGTGCACACCAATGTCAGGGTGCAGTAGGTCAATATACACGGGTCTGCACGACGTAATCCCTCGTTGAGCAGATCAGTGTGTTGTCCTACGTGTACTCTCTCTATTGGAGTGCACTTACTCTAAAGTACAGGGCCGTGTTTATGCAAGAGAAGACAATGAGCAAGGATGGGTCAAGGAGCAGCTCTTGGCCGAATCGTCGAGAATCATTAGTGATTCTCGCCGACTCCTTCAGGCTACCTCATAACGGTGCCAAGTAAGACTCGGCGAGAATCACTAGTGATTCTCGCCGAACCAGTCGTTAAGCAGATCTTGAATACAAGTTATATTCGTGGAGAATCAACAAGTGATTCGGCGAGAATCACAAGTGATTCTCGACGAATCGTCGAGAATCACTAACTGATTCTCGCCGATTCGTCGAGAATCACCTGCGATTCTCGACGAATTTTACTTGGCGTTTTCTCGGGATGCTGCTGGACCGGATTCTGCCGCTGGACTATTTTGAACCGGATTTCGGGATTATACTTGTGGGTCCCACAACGGTCAAATTGAATCTATCTACAGTATATATATACGGGTATTTTGAACAGTAGAAAATCGAGAAAAGAAATATGCGAGCACGGAAAAACCCTAAGTCGCCGCTTCCGCTCCGCTCCGCCGCCGCCGCTCGCGTCAAGTGGTCGCCGATGTTGATCGCGTTTCTTCCCGATCTCCGGCGACAGAAGCTTAGCCAAGCTTAGAGTCTCATGCGTCTATCCAGAGATCTCTTGTCTCTCGATTTGTAGATCGGGAAAGTGTTCCCCATCCGAATCGATCGAGACGACCGATCCTCGAGTGACCGTTGGTAGACCTAGCTAGCTTTGCTACGAAGTTTGGATCTCTAAAGAACAGCAGCCGTACATCGTCGTTGCCGCCGATCCCGAACCAAGCCGCCGCCCTTCTTGCCGCCGCCGGTTCCGGGGAGATCCTCTCCAAGAGAGCTAGGGTTGTATACTCTTCGTTGACTTCACGAACACGTCGTCGAACGAAGAGGAACACCGTAGTCTCCGAACGAAGTTTGTATCTCGTGTACATTCTATTTTACTTGTGTTGTAAAGGAACGATTGTTCCGTGTTGTAAGGGTTGAGTGCAATCCAGTTTGTGGGAGTGTTGACTCCTACGTGTGGAAGGGTTCCTTCCGTTAGTGTAGGTATTGGATTTCAATCCTGTTGGAGAAGAGACCGAGTCGTCCCTTGTCGGGAGATAGGTCGAAGGGGGAAAGTGGATGTACCCAAGTTGGGGAACCACTATAAATCGCCTGTGTATTCTGTGTGCTGTGCTTTTTATTTTTATTGTGCAGGTACATTCGTAAATTCCGCAAAAGCGTTGCGCGTCACCTATTCCCCCCTCCCCCCCATAGGTGAACTTGGTTGACACTAGGTGGACTTTCAACCGCTCCCCCCCCCCCCTAAATTTGTTTCATGATATCAGAGGGATGTTGAGGAGTTAGGAGTTCATCAATCTCAGCAGGTTGTTATTCCATCGTGAAGATCAAGTAAATTGGTTGGGTGTAATAGAAGTTCGTTATGCAAGAGGAATTAAAATTGAACTCTAAACCCGGACTAACTTCAAAAGGTGGAGGTCTTGCATGAAGAGTTACCTTCTTGGTGAGAATCTTTGGGAAGTTGTCGGTGGTGACAACCGACAAGAAGTAGTTGCTGCCGGTGGAAATGCTGAAGCGGTGAAAGCTTAGAGGCAAACAAATGCTAAGACAACATTTGTTCCAAAGTGTGTGATTTCATCGAAGTTGTTTGATCACATCATCGAATATCGGTCAGCAGCTGAAATCTGGATGGCCTTGGATACCCTATTAAATAAGAAGAATGTAGCTCGGCTACAGTTCTTGGAAAATGAGTTGGCAAAGGCCACTCATGGTGATATGTACATTTCTTATTTCTTCTTGAAGATGAAGAACATCTGCTCTATGATTACTACTTTGGACCCGAAAGAGCTGATCTCAGAGTTGAAGCTGAAGAGGCACATCATCTGCGACTTACAGAAGGAGTATGTTGCCTTTATGACTTCTATACAAGGCTAGGCCAATCAGCCATCACTACTTGAGCTGGAAAATCTGTTAGCTTCAAGGAAATTATGGCAAAACAGATGGCTGAAGTTTCGATCTCAGGGGAGATGGTGAGACTCTCTTCTCTGGCAAGAAGAAGAAATGGGACAGGAAGAAGAAGGCACATGTTAGTGATGGTCTGTCTTCTTCATCATAGCACTAAAGGAGAAAGCCTCCTAAACATGATGATGGGAAGAAGTGGGGCGGACCTTGGTGCTATAGGTGTAACAATCTTGGTCAGATCCACAGAGACTACATAATAAATATTTAGCCAGGGCATGCTGTAGGGAAGGAGGAGGCTGAGTCCAATGTTGAGGAAGGAGGATATGGGAGTGCCTTTATGACGGGCACTTGTGTTCGTGCACTTTCCTCCATCAACTATCTGGAGGACTAGATCATGGACTCGGGGTGTGGTCATCACCTCACCAAAGACGAGTCCAAATTCACTTCTCTGCATGACTACAAAGGTAACTATATCATTATTATTGTTGATGATACTATACAGGCAGAAGAGAAGGAGGGAATAGTTTCTTTAGGTAGTGATCGGGGGATACTCACTTTAAGGAGTCTATATCACATGTCGGGAATGAAGAAAAATCTCTTATCGATGACCAAAGTTGTTGACGTTAGTTATCACGTTCTGTTTGTCACAACAGAAGTGAAGTTTCTCAGGAACGTGTCAGTTGTGAAAGTTGTTGTTTATCATGTGAGAAGGAGAGTGAAGGACTTGTTCGTGTTAGCGACAAGCACATATGTCGATAAGATGAGGGCAAATGACAACGCTGCTATTTGGCATGAGAGACTTGGGCATGTTGGGATGGATAAGCTGAAGGTTATGGCAGTAAGAGGCTTGATTCATGGCCTGCCTAGCCTTTCATCAATTTGTGACGGTCACGTTTGTGCGAGATGTCTGTGTGGTAAGGCACATCACCTTCCATTTGACATATCACATACTAGGTGTAGAGCACTGCTAGAATGCATCCACGATGATCTAATGGGACCTGTCATCACTCTCAGTCTCGACGGTAGCAGGTACATGCTGGTTCTTGTTGATGACTTTTCCAGATATACTTGGGTAAACTTCTTGAAAGAGAAGTCAGAGGTGTTCAGGATGTTTGCGGAGTTCAAGGAGCTCATGGAAGGTCTATTCAGTCTACGGATAAAGAAGTTGAGAACTGATGATGGCGGAGAGTTCACTTCATATGAGTTCTCTAACTTCAACAGAAATTTCGGCATTCATGGGCAGTTTACTTGTGCACATACTCCACAATAGAATGAATTTGCAGAGTGGAAGATATTTCATCTGACAATAACCTGCATGTTCTAGCTTCACGCCAAAGGTATTCCCAGGGCTTTTTGGGTAGAGGGAATGGCTTGTGCAGCATTTGTCATCAACAGGATGCCCCTCAGTCCTTACAACATGAAATCTCCACATGAGTTGATGTTCAAAGATAAGCACAATGTTGAACATCTTCTAGTGTTTGGATCTACCTGCTACGTGCATTTTCTAGATGCTCTCAAGACTAGGTTGGATGCAAAGGCAAGAAAGCTTGTCTTTATGGGCCATGATGAGAGGAAGAAGGGCTGGAACTGCATGGATCCTGCAATAAAGAAGTTTATCATCTTAAGATACGTTGTATTCGATGAGCTTACATCGTACCAGGATAGCTCATCTATGGATCTACATGAGAGCGGGTCAGACGGAGACTAAGGAGAAGCTGCTCGGGATCTTCTGGTGGAGTTGTCTGCATCACCAGGTGCTCCGATTTCATCTAGCTTTAGGGCGGAGGTTTCTAGATCTTAAAGCAGGGGGAGAGTTACTCCTAGTTTTCCTTGGATCAGAGCTGTTGGGTACATTGGTTAAATGTACCTGATTTGAAGAAGCCTCACCCAACTCAATGATATACATCATAATGTATTTGATGTATGTTGAGTTTACTTGTGCAGGTTAAGTAATTGCAGGACTGAAGCAAAAAGTTTCTAAGTCCATGTGTCGACACCCAGAGGGAAAGTGTCGACATTTAAGAATACTTGTGTCGACACCCAGACAAGCAGTGTCGACACTTGGAGTCATTATGTCGACACCTGGGATGCAGAGTCGCCACCAGACAGTAAGTGTCGACACAAGGAGCTGTGTCGACACTCAGTGAAGAAAAGGGCAGAGAAGCAGTGTCGACACAAGGAGCAGTGTCGACACCTAGAAGAACTGTATCTACACCAGAAAGTGTCGACACAAGGAGCTGTGTCGACACTCAGCAAAAGTCAGCAGAGACTAATTTAAAGTGTCGACACCAAGAACAATGTGTCGACACACATCAAGAAGAATCAGCACTTGAAGAAAGTGTCGACACCAAGAACAAAGTGTCGACACTCAACAGAAGAGTCAGCACATGAAGTAAGTGTCGACACTCAGAACAATGTGTCGACACTCAGTTGAAGACTCAACACTTGAAGAAAGTGTCGACACATGGAGCTGTGTCGACACTTAGCAAAGAACAGCAAGATCGTCAAAATATTCTAAGTACAAGTGTCGACACTATGGGAATGTGTCGACACTCAGCTGAAGTCTCAACAGAAGAATCAAGTGTGGACACAAAGAGCTGTGTCGACACTCAGCAAGTATCAACATAGAAGACTATGTGTCGACACCAAGAAGCAGTGTCGACACTTAACAGATTCAACACAAGAAGTTGTGTCGACACAAAGGAGATGTGTCGACACTTAGAAGAATTCAGCAAAAGATAGAAGATCAAGTACTTGTGTCGACACTCAATTTCAGTGTCGACACATGCAGAAGAAACTGTGTCGAGACATACAAGGAGTTGTGTCGACACCTTGTAGACTTGTGTCGACACTTACACAACTTGTGTCGACACTTGGTCTATAAGTGTCGACACTTAAAGACAGAAAGTCTCGACACTATCAGACAGTTAGAGATTTTCAAGAATTGACTGGATGACTTGACAGCTGTCGTTCCAGCCGGTCTACAGCACCTGTCAGAGATGTCAGAAGACAGTTATGGACCGGACCAGCCGGTTACCATGAAGAAGGCCTATAAATAGGCTCATAAAGTTTACAGAAACTGTTGTTCACATTGTAGTTGAGATAATTGTTCAAGTAGTTGAAGTAATTCAAAAAGTGGTTCACAGAGTATCAACACAAGAAGATCTTTCAGTCCAAGTGCAGATCTAAGATGTTGGAGAGAGAGGGCTCCATCCAAGAAATCAGCCTTTGGAACTAGGCTGAGAAGAAGGATTCAGATATATACTGGATCTTAAGAAGCAGAGATCAAGGATCAACTGCAGGAGGATTCAATCTTATTCAGTTCTACTTTCAAGAAGCTTTGAAGAAAGCTAAGTCAGATTGTATCCAGCTGAGTTCTTCCAAGAACTCATCAAGAAACTCTCAACTCCCCTCTCTTGTTTCTGAGTTGTAGAGTTAATATTTGTAAAATCATTTTAACTTGTAGGATCCTTTGGATCTGAGTGAATTGTAAGCCTGTAATTATAAAGGCTGAGGGTAGGGCTTGAGAGCCTGAGTGTAGGAGATTGAAATCTCTGAGTGTAGGCCTTGTTGGCTGAGTGTAGGCCTTGTTGGCTGAGTGTAGGCCTTTGTGGCTGAGTATAGGCTTTGGGAAAAGCTGAGTTGTAGGGCCTTGGGCCTGAGGTGTAGGAACCAATTTGGGTTCTGAGACAGTGGTGAAGTTTGGCTGAATCTAGTACACTACTAGATAGGCGAAGGGGGAAAGTGGATGTACCCATATCTTGGGGAACCACTATAAAACATTGTGTCTGCTGTGCTGTGATTGTGAATGCTTGTGTGATTGCTGTGCAAAAATAGTATAGATTCTGTGATATAACTGTTTGCTGCCATTAAAGTTTAAAAAGGATTAGGTCACCTATTCACCCCCCCCCCCCTCTAGGTGTTTAGGTACTCTATATCTTTCAAGTGGTATCAGAGGGAGGTTCCTCAAAAAGGACTAACAGTCTGAGGAGATCCTGATTGGCAGATTCAGTCTAAGGCAAAATACAGATTCAAGAAAATCAAGAACCATGGGTTCCTCTGAAAATCACAAGGAATTGGGTTCCATGAAATTGCCCATATGCAGGAAAGAGATCTTTGGGATCTGGAAGGAAAGGGTAAGGCTGTTTATGGAAGCCTCTGACCCTAGAATCTACATCACAGTAAAGGAAGGGCCTTATGTGCCCATGAAGATATCTGTTCTAGATGCAAATCAGAGAACCCCAAAGGATTTCTCTGAAATGACTAAGGATGAGATTGTCCTAGCCACCATGGACAAGAGGGCACAAAACATTATAGTGAGTGCCATAGATGATGCAACATTTCAGAATCTTATACACTGTAAGACAGCCAAAGAGATGTGGGACACTCTTATAGTATATGGAAGGATCTGAAGAAGTTAGACAAGATAGAAAATCCTTGCTAAATCAGGAGTATGAGAGTTTTAAACAAGGTAAGGGTGATAGCATAACTGAGTGCTATAAGAAGTTCTACAGAATAGTGAATGAACTCATGTCTTATGGAAGAGAGTTCAGTAACTATGAACTAAATGACAAGTTCCTAAGGTCCATAACCAAAGATTGGGACACAAAGATCTGTGCCATAAGAGAAATGGCTAAGTTGGGAGAAATTCCTCCACCTACACTGTTTGGCAAGTTATTGTCATATGAGATGCAGTTGACAGTGAGAAAAGAGGAGGAGAAATCAACAAGAACTGAACACAAGGAAAGAACTGTAGCTTTCAAGACAGAAGCCTCCAGAAAGTGCAGGAATAAGTCATCAACTCCACCTCCAGAGGTAGTTGAATCAGAGTCAGATGAGTCAGTCAGCACAAAGTCTAAGAGCAGTGAAAGTGATGAAGACTTTGCTGACTTCACTAGACACTTTCAGAAATTCTTGAAGAAGAAACAGTGGAGGTCAAGGCCTTCTACTTCAAAAGGAAAAGAAGATTTTTATCAGGATAAAAAGGCTTCAAAGAAGGACAGGAAGAGGACAAAATCTAGCAAGGCAACTGGTTCAAAGATAGTGTGTTATTGCTGTAATAGACAGGGCCATGTTATTGCAGATTGTCCTGAAAAGAGAAAAGAGTCTAGTGACAGGAAGAAGACTCATTTTAAAGGCAAGAAAGAAAAGTCATTTGTTGCAAAGAAAGAGAAGACTCTATCAGATATCTCTTCTTCAGAAACTGAGTCTGAAGCTGAGGCTTACATAGGGCTGTTTGCTGAAGAAGAAGAAGAAGAATTCATGAAGATCGTGGAGTCTATATATGAACAAGAAGATAGCCAATGCCAAGGGCTAATGGCTTTGACAGAGCATGACAAAATCCTGGAGCAGCCAGGACACAGTAAGGTACAAAGTTCAACTCCAAGTACAGTTTCTTGTTCCAGTACAGATTCAGATTCTTCATCATCAAGTGATGAGAATGTATCTGAGTCTGAGGAAGATATTCATCAGCTTATAGATGAATATAAAGTGTTGTTGCAAGCTTACAAGAAAAGCAAGTCCCTAGCCAAAAGTCAGGCAAAGGAAATTGCTGATCTTAAAGCTGCTGCAACAGATTCTGAGAAGCAATTTGATCAAAAGCTTAATGAGATAGCCAGACTGAAACACATAACAGTGATTCAGATGGGGACTATCACCTTTAAGAATTATCAAATTAAGAGTCTGGAGATCAATCTTCAGAAGGAGAAGGACTTAGTTGCTAGGTTTTCTAAACCTAAGTCAGTGTTACCTATAATTGATGAATTTATTCATCACAAGGGTAAAACTGGACTGGGCTTTACTAGACCTGCAAGGACTGAGCAGTCCAAGTCCAAGTCCAAGGGCAAAGCCCCAACATTCAACAAGTCTGCTGTAGATAAGACAGCAAAGACAGTACCTAAGCAAAGGTACAATAAGTTTGAATGTTGGTGCTGTGGCAAGATTGGCCATTTTGCAATGGACTGTTGGCACAATGTTAGTGCCAAAGTGAGTAACAAATTACCTGCTGGAAAGCCAGTAGGTAGGTTTGTCAAATTGCAAACTAACAATTACCAAGGACCCAAGAATTCTTTGGGTTCTAAGGTTAATTAATCTGTTTTGCAGGTAAGTCCAAGTGGCCATACCCCAACATGGTACTTGGACAGTGGTTGTTCCAGACATATGACTGGAACTAGGGGACTACTAAAGGACTACATTCCAATCAAAGATGGTCCAAAAGTAACCTTTGGTGGTTCTGAAAAAGGAATCATCAAAGCATTTGGTAACATTTCTAGTCACTTAGTTACCATTACTCAAGTGGCTTATGTTAAAGGGTTGAAACACAACCTAATAAGTATAAGTCAATTAAGTGATGTAGGGTATGACATCTCATTTGTTAAAAATGGTTGTCATATCAAGAGGTCAAGTGATCAAGAGATCATTTTGACTGGTTATAGGAAAAGAAATGTCTATTGCTTAGACATTATGGTTGAGAACAATGGTTCTCCAGTGTGTCTTGTAGCTGATGAGACAGTCTCTCATTGTGTCAAATGGCACAAGAGGCTTGCCCATCTTAACTACAAGACTATTAGCAAACTCTTTAGCAAAGAGTTAGTGAGGAATGGTCCTCAAGTTAAGTGTGTTAAAGATGGTATTTGCTCAGCTTGTCAAAAGGGCAAGCAGACTAAATCCACCTTTAGAAGCATAGAGAACAAAGATGCTGTGAGGTGTTTATACCTCTTGCATATGGATCTCTTTGGTCCAATGCCAATTCACAGCTTAGGTAGGAAGGTCTATACCTTTGTAGTTGTTGATGACTACTCAAGGTTTTCCTGGGTGTTCTTCTTAAGACAAAAATCTGAAACACCTAGTGTCTTCCTTAGCTTTGTCAAGCAAATTCAGAATGAACTAAACTGTACAGTGGTCAAAATTAGAAGTGACCATGGTACTGAATTTCAGTCTGATAGCATGACAAGACTATGTGAAGACTTTGGGATATTTCAAGAGTTTTCTTCACCTAGAACACCTCAGCAAAATGGCATTGCTGAGAGGAAGAATAGGACCTTGATAGAGGCTGGTAGGACCCTATTAAGTGATACATCACTGCCAGAGTATTTCTGGGCTGAAGCAGTTAACACTGCATGCCATGTTATAAATAGGGCTACCATCACTAAAGGGATCAACAAGACCCCTTATGAAGTTGTGAAAGGCAGGAAACCAAACCTTTCCTATTTCAGGATCTTTGGTTGCAAATGCTTCATACTTAACAATGGGAAGTCTTACTTGACTAAGTTTGCTGCCAAGTACCAAGAGGGAATTTTTGTTGGGTACAGCAACAACAGTAAGGCTTATAGAGTCTACAACTTGTCTACTCAAGTTGTAGAAGAATCTGTGCATGTAGTTTTTGATGAGACTAAACTTATTAATAATGAGTTGTCTAGTAGTGTGTGCAACCCCACAGGTTTAACACAGAAGATGGACAAGCTTGCTATAGAAGAAAACAGTGGTTATTATCCAGGGGGAGAACTACATGTACCAGTTGCTGATGAAGTTCAAGGAATACAGCATGATGGAGATGCTGAAGAGGTTCAACCAGAAGTAAGGATGCCTCCAGCCAATAGGCATCTTAGAGATCATCCAATAGAGCAGATTATTGGAGATCCAAGACAAGGAGTACAAACAAGGAGTAGAAACCAGAATGCTGCTATCTTCTCCAGTTTTCTGTCTCAAGTTGAACCTAAGAAGTTTGAAGAAGCAATACAAGATCCACAATGGACTGAAGCAATGCAAGAAGAGCTTAATCAGTTCAAAAGGTGCAAGGTTTGGGAACTTGTTCCTAAACCTAAAGACCACAATATAATAGGAACTAAGTGGATCTACAGGAATAAGATGGATGAACAAGGGGTCATCATTAAGAATAAAGCAAGGTTGGTAGCAAAAGGATATAGGCAAGAAGAAGGTATTAATTTTGATCAAACCTTTGCTCCAGTAGCCAGACTAGAAGCCATAAGGATGTTCTTGGCCTATGCAACCTATCAAGGATTCAAGGTTTACCAAATGGATGTCAAGTCAGCATTCCTAAATGGTAATCTTAAAGAAGAAGTCTATGTGGAACAGCCTTCAGGTTTTGTTGATCCAACTCTACCTCATCATGTCTATAGACTTAGGAAAGCTTTATATGGGTTAAAGCAAGCCCCTAGGGCTTGGTATGAAACCCTATCTAGTTTCCTCATTGAGAACAAGTTTTCAAGGGGGAAAATAGATAAGACTCTATTCCTTAGGGAATCTAGAGGCAAAGTTATACTAGTCCAAATATATGTAGATGACATTATATTTGGGTCTACTGAAAGCAGCCTTTGCAAAAAGTTTGCAAAACTTATGCAAGGTCAGTTTGAGATGAGTAGTATGGGAGAGCTGAAGTTTTTCTTGGGTCTCCAAGTTAAACAGACTGAAAGTGGTTTATCCATATGTCAGTCCAAGTTCACCCTAGAACTCATAAGGAAATATGGTATGGATTCATCCAGCACCATGAAGACTCCTATGGGGTCAAGTATGTCTCTTAGCAAGGATGATGCAGGGAAACCTGTAGATGAAACCTTCTATAGAGGGATAGTTGGCTCCCTATTATACTTGACTGCTAGTAGACCAGACATCATGTATGCTACATGTGTTTGGTACAAGGTATCAAGCCTGCCCTAAAGAGTCTCATTTGATTGCAGTCAAAAGAATATTGAGATATCTAAAGGGCACTCCCTATCTAGGCCTCTGGTACCCTAGGAATGGAGATTTTGATCTAACGGGTTATACAGATGCAGACTTTGCAGGATGCAAAAGAAGATAGAAAAAGCACTACTGGAACCTGTCAATTCCTAGGTGGAAGACTAATTTCATGGAGTAGTAAAAAGCAAACCAGTGTGGCTATTTCTACTGCAGAGTCAGAGTATGTGGTTGCAGGAAGTTGCTGTGCTCAACTTCTATGGATACAACATCAGCTAGAGGACTATGGATTTCAGGTAAGTAGAACTCCACTTTTCTGTGATTCTACTAGTACTATTTCAATAGCTAATAATCCTGTATCTCATAGTAGAACAAAACATATTGAAATTAAATATTATTTTCTTAGGGAGCATGTAGAAAGAGAAGATATTTTATTAGAATATGTTAAAACTGATAATCAAGTAGCTGATATATTTACTAAGCCCCTTGAAGAAGCTAAGTTCAATAGATTCAAAATTGAACTAGGAATGATAAACTTAGACTAAGTTTACAGAGTTGAAATTGGCTAAGTAAAAAGGTGTCGACACATAGACAAGTCTATGTCGACACAGAATAGTGGTGTCGACACTTCAGGAAAAAGGTGTCGACACATCTAGGAAGTTGGTGTCGACACTTCAGAATATTAGTGTCGACACATGTCAAGTAGGTGTCGACACATCCAATGTGGTGTCAACACTTAAGTTTTACTCAGAATTTTCTAAGTAAAGTCTCGACTCTGTGTCGAGTTATGTTGTGTCGACACATAAACAAGTATCGACACATAATATCTGTTGACTAAACTTGTGTTGACACATGTGTGTCGAGACATTATAAGTCAGTGTCGACACTTATTGCCAGTGTCGACACATTTTAAGTTAGCTGTCCCCCCTGTTCATCTTCAAAATCAGAAAGGTATAAATAGGGTTCTGTCTTTGTTTGTCGACACGCTTTCAAAGTTTCGAGACCAAACTTCTGTGTCGACACCTCTCTTCTCTCAAGACAAATTCTACAAACCCTAATGGCGCCTAAGCTAGAGGAGAACGTCAACGAAGGATATGAGCTGGTGCGCGGTGCTTTCAAAGATGCAGATCAAGAAATCAAGTCTGTTGTAACCCTAGTCGCAGATTCAGGGTTAGAGTATTTAGTTTCTGAACCTACAAAGATTTGGAAGAAAGAGGTTCTTGAATTCCTAAATGGAGCTGAAGTAGATGAGTCTGGATACAGAATCAAATCCAGAGTTCATGGAACGAAGGTCAAGGTATCACCAAAGAGTCTAAGGAAGATTCTACAACTTCCAAAAACTCAAGATGAAGAAGTTACTGCATCCAAGACCAGGGAAGCTCTAACCTGGTGTGGCCTTGATTACAAGATGAAGATAGGTTCTGTTTTCAACAGAAAAGGAATGAACAATCAAGGAAAGTTTCTTTCTGAGATAGTTGGTAAAGTATTACTCAGCAAGCCAGGAGGGCATGACAGAGTGTCTACCTATATGTTTGGAATCATGACCAGGATAATCTTCACACTAAAAATAGACTGGTCTATAGTAGTTTATGAGAAGATCAAGGAAACCTTGAAGAAGCCCAATCTGGGCAGAATCATCAGTCTATACCTAGCTGGTGTGATACCAGAGGTAATGAATACTGCTGCTGGAAGCAAGACAAATCACATGAGGAAGATAGATCTGAGGATCTTTTCAAGATGGGAAAGGGTGTTGACTAAAGAGATGCCAACCCCTGAGAAACTAGTTCCTGAGAAAGAAATTCCACCTAAGAAGAAAAGGAAAACTGCTCTAGTGGCACAAGAGTCCACTAGCAGCTCTGAAAGTGAAGAACAGGTTGTTTTCACTCCAGATGACCAAGAGGAAGAGCCTGCAGTGAAGACTCCTGCTCCTCTAGCTGATACTGAGATCCAGGGGGAGCTACCTCAAGCTAGCCCCATCCACAGGGATCAAAGCCAGGGGGAGCCTCCAGTTGTAGATCAACCCACTACACTGGAAAGTGAACAAGCCACCACCATCATACTAGAGTTACTCACTGACCTAAATACTTTAGAATTTCTTATAGAAGATGTTGATTTGTCTGATGTTCATCAGCAAACTCAGCTGAATACTCAAGAACCAGATGTTGTTGGAGATGACACATCTGCTGTACAAATGGTTCCTGATCCAGTGGTTGAAGAACCAAGAATTTCTCCTGTGCCATCTCCTCAAGAATACACCATGGAAGATTTATTCCTAAATCTAGACCAACATGACTTTGACATGGACAAGGATGCTGTTGAAGAAGAGAATGCTGCTGCTGAGGGGGAGCAAGTGAAGAATCTGGAAGAGCCTATAAGGCAGGAAACTAAGAAGGCACCTGATGTGCAACCTGAGAAGCCATCAAGCCCTAAGGAGAGGGTTGACATAGCCAGCACTTCTGCCTCTGAAGATGAGGAGAGTGCTAGGGCAAAGAAGAAGAAACTGTATGTCTTCAAGAGAAGAAGTCAAAGTTATAAGAAAGCTCTGCAATCTATTGCCCCACAGCCTATAGTTCAGCAAGCTCCAACTGTTGATTATAGTGCTTTAATGATTGTAATGCAGATAAAACTGGATGAACAGAGAAAAGCCATAGAGGCTTATGTGGATGAAGGGCAGAAATCTTTACAATTTGATCTGGCCCAAGATATCAAGTCTATAAGGTTTGAGATGAACCTTAACAAGAAAGAGATGACAGACTGCTTCCACAAGGGTGGCAATGCAGTGGTGTACTTGGCAACACACCAGGAAAAGATCAAGGCCCAAGTGGATGACATAGCATTGAAGCAAGGGTATGTTCTTGAAAATCAACTAAGAATGAATGACAATTTGACTGCTTCACATAATGCTATTGTCACTGAGTTAAAGAACAAGGCTGCTGAACCTTCTACTTCTACTGCTGCTGTTAAGGCTGAATTTGACAAGGTCTTTCAAGAAGAAATCTCTTCTATTATGACTGCTATTAAAGACTCCCAGAAGGCCATATCTGAACAACTTACAAAGCTCAAACCTTACTTTAAAGATGGCATCAGATACTTGGATAGTCAAATCAGATTTCAGAAGGATGATGTCAGAGATCATATGGCTAGAGAAGTCATAAAGGGGGAGAGAGTGTTAGTCAAGGCAAGCTCTGATCATGCAAAGTGGATATCAAATTCCATCAGAGCTACACTTGGATATCCTCCTCTGTGCGATGATAATGATGTTGCTGAATCTGGAATTAACCCTGCCTATCTTGGAGGTGAGCAACCAGAAGTAGCTCAGGTCATTTATCCACCTCCAGATTTTGACATGGTGCAAGCTGATGTTCATCACATGTATAGCCCAACTGAAGGGAAGTCTAATATTATTCTGGAGAAAGTGGTTCAGCCTATATCAGAAGCCATGCAAGAGGCATTGGAGAAAGAGGAAGAGACAAGGTTGTCTAAGAAGAGGTTTAGGGAACAAGCAGAACAAAGGCCAGACTTTGAACAGTGGAGCCCTACCTCTAGAAACATTATACTAACTGCCTGGAAAGCTGCCAAGGATAACCTTCATTACAGGAACAAGTGGTTCTCTGAAGCTGAATGGAGAAAGCATGAAGCTAGACAGGAGGCCATTGTCCAGTATAGAAGGAAGGCAAAGATGGGAAAGCTACCTCCTACTGCAGTGGAGCCTAGCAAGTACTTTCCTAAGCCATTCCATTACTTTGAGAGGCAGAAGATCAAGGCAGAAGAGCTTAAGAAGAAGGACTTAAAAGGAAAGAAGCCTGCTGATGCTGCAACTGCTGATGCTCCTATCCAAGCTAAAGTCCAGGTTGGCAAAGGCATAGTAATTAAGGAGCCAGAGCAAAAATAGAATTAGAATTTACTTGAAGATTACTTTATATTCTTTTGAATGTAAAACATTTTTGTGAACTACTGAAAATGTATAAGACAGATGTTAGAACAATATATGATCAATATATTTCATGGTTGTTCTGTGAATATGTCTATTTCTTATTTATTCTGTGTTGATATATGTGTATACATGTGTGATTTATACATTTTTATGTTTAACCCTGCTGTATATAATCCTGTTTTACATCATTTTGTAATTTTTATTATAAATGGTGTATATCATTGACTAAGGGTTATGACTTCTCCAAATAGGGGGAGATTGTTGGGTACATTGGTTAAATGTACCTGATTTGAAGAAGCCTCACCCAACTCAATGATATACATCATAATGTATTTGATGTATGTTGAGTTTACTTGTGCAGGTTAAGTAATTGCAGGACTGAAGCAAAAAGTTTCTAAGTCCATGTGTCGACACCCAGAGGGAAAGTGTCGACACTTAAGAAGACTTGTGTCGACACCCAGACAAGCAGTGTCGACACTTGGAGTCATTATGTCGACACCTGGGATGCAGAGTCGACACTAGACAGTAAGTGTCGACACAAGGAGCTGTGTCGACACTCAGTGAAGAAAAGTGCAGAGAAGCAGTGTCGACACAAGGAGCAGTGTCGACACCTAGAAGAACTGTATCTACACCAGAAAGTGTCGACACAAGGAGCTGTGTCGACACTCAGCAAAAGTCAGCAGAGACTAAGTTAAAGTGTCGACACCAAGAATAATGTGTCGACACACATCAAGAAGAATCAGCACTTGAAGAAAGTGTCGACACCAAGAACAAAGTGTCGACACTCAACAGAAGAGTCAGCACATGAAGTAAGTGTCGACACTCAGAACAATGTGTCGACACTCAGTTGAAGACTCAACACTTGAAGAAAGTGTCGACACATGGAGCTGTGTCGACACTTAGCAAAGAACAGCAAGATCGTCAAAATATTCTCAGTACAAGTGTCGACACTATGGGAATGTGTCGACACTCAGCTGAAGTCTCAACAGAAGAATCAAGTGTGGACACAAGGAGCTGTGTCGACACTCAACAAGTATCAACATAGAAGACTATGTGTCGACACCAAGAAGCAGTGTCGACACTTAACAGATTCAACACAAGAATTTGTGTCGACACAAAGGAGATGTGTCGACACTTAGAAGAATTCAGCAAAAGATAGAAGATCAAGTACTTGTGTCGACACTCAATTTCAGTGTCGACACATGCAAAAGAAACTGTGTCGAGACATACAAGGAGTTGTGTCGACACCTTGTAGACTTGTGTCGACACTTACACAACTTGTGTCGACACTTGGTCTATAAGTGTCGACACTTAAAGACAGAAAGTCTCGACACTATCAGACAGTTAGAGATTTTCAAGAATTGACTGGATGACTTGACAGCTGCCGTTCCAGCCGGTCTACAGCACCTGTCAGAGATGTCAGAAGACAGTTATGGACCGGACCAGCCGGTTACCATGAAGAAGGCCTATAAATAGGCTCATAAAGTTTACAGAAATTATTGTTCACATTGTAGTTGAGATAATTGTTCAAGTAGTTGAAGTAATTCAAAAAGTGGTTCACAGAGTATCAACACAAGAAGATCTTACAGTTCAAGTACAGATCTAAGAAGTTGGAGAGAGAGGGCTCCATCCAAGAAATCAGCCTCTGGAACTAGGCTGAGAAGAAGGATTCAGATATATACTGGATCTTAAGAAGCAGAGATCAAGGATCAACTGCAGGAGGATTCAATCTTATTCAGTTCTACTTTCAAGAAGCTTTGAAGAAAGCTAAGTCAGATTGTATCCAGCTGAGTTCTTCCAAGAACTCATCAAGAAACTCTCAACTCCCCTCTCTTGTTTCTGAGTTGTAGTGTTAATATTTGTAAAATCATTTTAACTTGTACGATCCTTTGGATCTGAGTGAATTGTAAGCCTGTAATTATAAAGGCTGAGGGTAGGGCTTGAGAGCCTTAGTGTAGGAGATTGAAATCTCTGAGTGTAGGCCTTGTTGGCTGAGTGTAGGCCTTGTTGGCTGAGTGTAGGCCTTTGTGGCTGAGTGTAGGCTTTGGGAAAAGCTGAGTTGTAGGGCCTTGGGCCTGAGGTGTAGGAACCAATTTGGGTTCTGAGACAGTTTTGAAGTTTGGCCGAATCTAGTACACTGCTAGATAGGCGAAGGGGGGAAGTGGATGTACCCATATCTTGGGGAACCACAATAAAACATTGTGTCTGCTGTGCTGTGATTGTGAATGCTTGTGTGATTGCTGTGCAAAAATAGTATAGATTCTGTGATATAACTGTTTGCTGCCATTAAAGTTTAAAAAGGATTAGGTCACCTATTCACCCCCCCTCTAGGTGTTTAGGTACTCTATATCTTTCAAGAGCTAGTATGTAAGAAGCAATGGGAATGGTGGATTAGGGTCAAGGCCTGCGGAGGTCCAATAGTTCTATTATTCCACCAACTCGGTATAGGGACGGGAACATGATGAGTTTCGTCTCAAGTTTCTTTGCATGTACCGTGGATGAATGGGAGCCATCGATCTTTGAGAACATTACTAGGATAAAGGAGTGGGATAATGTTTTGGATGAGGAGATGGACGCCCTTAGGAAGAACGAGACTTGGAATCTTGTACCCAAGATCGAAGTTATTACTCTGGTAACATACCAGTGGGTTTACAAACTCAAGAAAAAGGCTGACGACACATCGAGCAGTATAAGACTCGCCTTGTAGCTCGTGGGTTCTCACAATAGTATGGGGATGACTATGAGGATATGTTTAGTCCAGTGTCTAAAATGACTTCAGTTCTCGTGGTGATCTCCTTGGCAGCTTACCAAGGATGGAAGATTTTGCAACTCGATATAAAAAATGCTTTCTTTTATGACGAGATTGGCAGGGATATCTTCATGGTGCAGCCACCTGGTTATTTCTTCGAAGATCATCTCGGACACATTTGTAAGCTGAAGAATGCCATGTATGGTCTGAAGTAGGCGCCTCGGGCGTGGTATGGAAAGGTCATAGAATATCTCCAATTCTACGGATACTTTGCTTCAGACTCGGATTCAAGTCTTTTCGTTAAGAAATGGGGGGAGCTTCAGGTACTCTTTATGTTTTATGTTGACAACATGATCATCACGGGGAACTCGAAGGAGGAAGTAGTTAGGCTCAGGGCTGAGCTAACTATTCCTTTTGAGATGAAGGATCTGGGTGAGCTCCACCATTTCCTTAGACTCAACGTGAAGAGGTAGAAGAATGGCATGCCCGTTTTCCAAAAGGGCTATGTGTAGAGAATCATCAAGATGTTCGGCATGTGGGATGGGAAGAGTGGTTCTACTCCTCTGGAGGTCGGTCTGAAACTTCGGCGGGATGAGGGAAGGGTTCTTATAAACCATTCGGTGTTCCGGGCTCTCGTGGGGAGTCTCATATATCTGACAATAACTATTATGGATATTGCTTACGATGTGGGCCGGGTTAGTCGGTATATATGGCGGAGCTACGGAAACCTCATTTGGTGGCGGCTAAAGGAATTTCAAAGTATGTTAAGTCTACCTCAGAGATGAGTCTCCTTTATAAGAGGGGCACGAGATTCAGTCTGTACAGTTATATGGATGATGATTATGGAGGAGAGATAGATGTTCAGAAGTCGATGTCTGGTTACATCTTATTCATCAGATCAGTAGCTTTTTCTTGGTGTAGTAAGAAGCAGGATTCAATGTCTGTCTCCACTACAGAAGCAGAATACAAGGCTTCAGCATTAACAACTCAGGAAGTCATCTGGCATAGGAGATTAATGGGTGACATCCATGAGGATGTAACGCCCCGAATATTATAAGGCAAGAAATGGTTCTATGGAGGTTATCGCTCGACGATAGTTAGTTACCACGTGCCAGTAGCTCCAGGGATAGCGTCGACAGCATTGAGAGCATTGAGTCAACTCAACGCTGGACTTACCGCATGGCGGAAAGTTCTTACCGCGCGACGGTAGTAGGGGAATTAAATTAGCAGAGCTCTCGGGAAGCTAGCTCCCAGTGATAGTGTTATCACTGGCGATAGCTGGGTCAATTTAACAGTTGAGGCTCTCGGGATTCTACCGTGAAGCGGTAGCAGTTAGCGCGCAACAATAGCGGCTTGTGTCGTGTCATAACCGACGTCATCTATCATGCGGCGTTACCATCCTATCACGCGGCGATAGTGAAACCATAACGGTGTGGCCACGTGTCGGCCTGTGATTAGAGGGTCTGGGGGGTTATTCGCGAAACGAGGCGGTACCGCGTGGCGGTATCTAGTTACTGCGCGACGATAGCTCTGTTTTTATGACTGGTTCGGCCGTTTTCACTTCATTTCTTTTGGAGTTGAGGACTTGGCCTGGGTTTCTTGAAGGAGGAACAGCAGTGTCGGAAGGGAGATCTCGCCATCATTGGAGTTCCAAAGCTCCAATTCGCAAGACGAGTCTGGATCTGTGGAGGCAAGATTGTTGCGGTCGCATTCACACGTTTAGATCTTTGGCATGGCACTGAAGAGAGGGCAAAGGGTAATGATTCTCAACTTGGACATGTGAAGTCTTATTCCTTTTGTATAGGAGACCCTCTCCCGTGTGTGTGCGGTGAGCATGAGGTCTTCCTTCGGGTAAATATGGAGTGTCCCCGTAGTTTTGAATTTAGAGTTTGGAATCGATGTATGAACATAGGCGTGGTGTGTGAAGCCCATCCGGACAGGTTGGTCTAGATTGGTGATGTTTTTCATTATGCTTGTTATGGTCGGAGAAGACTCTGTCATGTTTATTTTTCAGGTTTCTATGCGGTAGATTGCAGCAGGGAACTTTGGGGACTAACTGTAAGGAGCACCCGGAAAACTAGGCAGAATCGCATTTCTGCCAGGCATCGTATGGTGGTAGTGCTACAGCCGGCGGTAGCTCCTTGAGAGCTTTATTTAAGGCATGTGTCGTGGAGACCTGGGGCCAGTGTTTGAGGCCTGTGTCGTGGAGACTGGGGCCAGTGTTTGAGGCCTGTGTCGTGGAGACCTGGTGCCTGTGATGTGGGGCTGAGAGATTTGAGAGCCCAGCTTGGTGGCATGAGAGCCATCTATATATCATAATGCGGTTATGTAAAGTCTGGATAAATGGGAATGGGGAAGCAGATCCGTGTCGTGGCTTTTTGCGCCCGGTTATGTGAGCAACGGGAAAGGGCTGAACCTACCCAGTAGCTATATCGAGCATCTGTGGTTAGTGTTACCTATCGTTGTCATAGTTGCAGGACTTAGGCCTTACGCAGGCCGTAAAGACTACCAAAATGCTCATGTATGTTGTCATCTTGTGTACGGTGGTGAGTCCCTGATTTTTTCCAGACACCGAGAATGTGCCCTGAGAGCACGGGGTGTGTGGTCGTTCGTGTCTATGCCTGTGTTGAAGTGTGCTTAAATTGCACTTTCATTATTATGTTTGATTTTGCTAACATATTGCTGGGAAGGAGCACTAATGTCCCGAGCAAGGGATAGTGTCATTATAATTTGATCAGCATTAGCTAACCGTTGCCTTGTTTTGCCACCATTCGGTGGGTTGTTCTTATGCAGGAACAGGTGAGCGATGTGGCAAGTAGCGGGCTGAAGGGATTTATGCTATGTTGGCCCTTGAAGGCCAAAGCGAAGTGTTTTATTTTACCATTTTCATGTGTGGCCGTCCTGCGTGTCGAATTCTGTAAAACACTTATTATCTAAGTAAACAATTGTAAGGCCATAAGACCAAGACTATTTATGTAATTCGGTTTTCATTCTTGTTTGGATATAGTGGACATTCATGTTTTTTGTTGGGTTCTTCCAACATATTTAAAAAACTTCCGCTAGAATGCTCTGTGTTAGGATTTGAAATTTTATTATAGTATTTTGGTATTAATATGTAACTCCACTGATTGTCCGTGGTATACGGTGTGGGTCCCCGACCATACCTTCTATTATATTCTATGTGACGGATAGAGGTGTTACAATTTGGTATCAGACTGTGGTGTCGGTCTTACTTATGAGAATTCGTGGGCGAATTCTTTTAATGGGTGGTGAGCACATGTATGTGCGTCAGCGTTATAACATGAAAAGAACCCATGAATGTCCACTTAGGAATGAAAATACACATGTTTGAGGAACCTGCGTTTTCCTATGATTGCTTTTTGCAATTTTGTTTGGTCACTTAATGGTGTGTCCTACAATAATAGGTGACCAGGAGTGGTGTTGGACCGTCGGAACGTCCGCACTCCACGGAAAGTAGTTCGCCTAATGACCCACTTGCAACCCCTCCTTCGTTAGAGACCATAAGACTTGTGTCTGAGGTGGTGTTTGCGATGATAAACGCCTAGCCAGGGAGGCAAGCACAACCTCCTGCCCCTATTGTGGAGCAGGTGTCGTTTCGTGTGGCAGAGCCTGGAGTGGTGGAAAGAGTGGTTGTAGAATCTTTGGCGCCAAGAAGAGCGACAGAAAAGCAGCTCAAACATGTGATGAGCTTCAATCCTCCTATATTTACGGGGTTTGGAACCCCAACCCAGGCCGAGGATTGGCTCTCTCGTGTTAAGAGAGTCTTGACGGGAACTAAAATGGAGGAATGGTGGAAGTCAACCATAGTCGCTTTCCTGTTGGATGGAGAGGCGAGACTATTGTGGGAAGAGTTGGAGCTGCACCACTTGGTTGGAAGACAACTCACTGATGTCTCGATTTAATAGTTCTTGAGGTTATTCCTAGCTAGATACCTCCCCTCGGCACAGAGGATCGGCATGGAGAATCAGCTCCAGAGACTGACGCAGGGAGAAAGTAACGTGGATGAGTACCTACACGAGTTCACGAGGTTGGGTCGTTATGCTGGCTCTATGTTTGCTGACGAGGAGCGTAAGACCAACCGGTTCTACGAGGGTCTGCGTGATGACCTAAGGCTACTGCTCTCTGGGTCTATGACACATGGTTTTCTAACTCTGGTCAATACCGTCCGATCTCTGGAGAAATATATGAAGAGATTTCAAGAGAAGGACTCAAGCATGAAGAAGTCGAAGTTCAAGTTGCTGAGCTCATCAAAGTCTGGGTTTCGTAAGTGGAACAAGAAGGCAAGGACTTCGGTTCCAACCCCACCTTCGGGTACGTCTGGAGTTACTACAGTGCATGGCCCGGTTACTTCCTATACTTGTGTCAAGTATGGACACATCGCCCGAGACTGTTGGAGTGTGCACCCGAAGTCAGAGAAGAAGCTTGGAGCATCTTATGCGGAGAAGGGAAAGGCGGTGGAGTCAACTGCATCGCACTATGCTCCAGCCCAGCCTAGAGTTTACAACCTTAGCCAACAGGAGGCCATAAAGAAGGCTGATGTGGTGACAGGTATGATTTAATTAATAGCACGTTTAGCTTTATATACTTGTTGCCTTATGCGCGTTAGCATATGACTTGTGTGTTAGGCTTTGTTTTGATCTTTAATTGTCCGGTGAGAACACTTTTCGACACGGGAGCTTCACATTCCTTTTTGTCCAAGGAATTTGTATCCCACAACGGGGCGCCTTCTTCAATGGCAAGGGATAAATTGGATGTGTTGCTTCCTTAGGGGTGTTCTGTGCGAGCAGATAGAGTTTGTCGCATAAAGGCACGGATTGAGAGACAATAGATTGACTTGCAAGCATCACTACTACCGATAGTGGAGTTTGATGTGATCTTTTGTAATGCCCCAAAACTCAAAAGAGGGATGGGTAGCGTTTAGAGTAGAGTTTGGTGCTTGGTAGGGGTCACACGGCCTGGGACACGCCTGTGTCCCAGGGCCGTGTCGTTCTTGGGTTCGACGAACTGGCCGTGTGGTCGACAAAATTGCAATCGACGATCGCAAACATGGCCTAAGACACTGGCGTGTCCCAGGCCGTGTCCTGCTCGAGCTGTTAGCCGAGCTATGTCGGCGGAGGAACACGGTCTGGATCCCAGGGGTGTTTGGGTTGACACAGGCGTGTCAAAATCGGCAGGGGCGTGTCGAGTACCCGTGTTCTCTTTGGGTTGGTTTTGGTCCTGTGTCGATGGAGGAACATGCCCAGCAACACGGGCATGTACTGATTGACATGGGCGTGTCAAGTGTGATACGGGTATGTCGAGATCCCGTGTCCAGGTCTAGACGCGACGGTTTTGACATCGATTGAGGCACACAGCCTTGGACACGGGCGTGTCACATGTCGTGTTCGGCCTAGGAATATGATTTTAAGTGTGAATCGTGGCCGTCCATTTCCTTCTTTTGGGATCCAATGGCCCAGGGCTGTTCTTGCTGGATTATATCCGGGAATAGGTTTTGAAACCCTCATTTCCCATTGAGCTTTCACTTTCTAAAACCTTAGAGAGAGGGGAGAGTAAGGAAGAAGGAGGAGGATAGTTCTAGCCACCGGTGGAGCTTCGGAGCCCCAAATCACAAATCCGAGTTCAGATCTATGGAGGCGAGGTCGTTGTCGTGCTTTTCATCCATCTAGATCTTCATGGCGCCTGTTTGTGGAATATAGAGTGGGTCCCCAACCGGACGTTCTATTATATGTCATGTAATAGATGGAGGTGTTACAATTTGGAATCAACTTGTCTTGGTCTTACTCCTTCAAATTTGTGGTTGAATTCTTTTGAGGGGTGGTGAGCACGTGTAAGTGCGACCCGTTATAACATAAATGAACTCAAGAATGTCCACTATGGAATGCAAATACACATGTTTGAGGAACATGCATGTTCCTACTATATTGTTGTTGTTTTTGCCAAGTCGCTAAAGTGTGTTTTTTACACGTATAGGTGACACAAAGTGGAGCGGGGCAGTCTGAGCCCCAGCATTCTGATGAGAGTACGGTACCAGTTGAGGTGTGTCCACCTCCTCTGTCTGCGGACACAGTATGCTTAGTTGCTGAGGTGTTGTTTGTTATGATCCAGGCATATCCTACTGGGTAGGCGTGGCCTGCAGAGGTGCCAGAACAGGTTGGTGTGAGGCCCGGACCTGTTGACGCTGTTGTAGATCCATGAGTAGCGGAACAGCAATTGAAGCAATTTATGAACTTCAATCCTCCTATGTTCACGTGGGCGGGATCCCCAATGCAGGCAGAGCATTGGCCTACACGCATCAAGAGGATTTTGATGACGATACGTATAGAGGAGGAACATAAAGTTACCTTGGCCACTTTTTGTTGGAAGGAGAGGCTCAGCTTTGGTGGGATGAAATGGAGATGCACCACTTGGCAGGCAGACAACTAACAGAAGTCTCGATCGAGGACTTTCAAGACTATTTTGGCAAAACACTTAGCATCGGCTCAGCGCATAGCCATGGAAAATGAATTCCAGCGTGTAACCAAGGGGAAAAGTATTGTTGATACCTACTTACATGAGTTTACCAGGTTGGGACGTTATACGGGATCTATCCTTGTTAACGAAGAGTGAAAAACCAATAGGTTCTACGAAGTGTTGCGGGATGAGCTGAGATTCCTGCTCTCGAGTTCGGTGAACCAGGGGTTTCAAGCGTTGGTTGATACGGCTCGTACTTTTGAGAAAGACATGAAGCGGGTATAGGGCAAGAGGGACTTGGCTGTGGTAAAGCCCGAGTTCAAAGTGCCACACCAGGAAAAATCAAACTACCGAAGGAAATGGGGTAAGAGATCCAAGTCTTCTACATGGCCTCCCTCGACTGCTGCATCTGGAGAAATTTCTAGGCAAGACTCTCGTGCTTGTTATACATGTGGTAAGGTGAGTCATCTAGCCCGCAATTGTCGGGTTGGTCTGCCAAAGCGTGAGAAGAATACAGGAGCGTCATATGTTGAAAAGGGAAAGGCAGTGGTCAAGTCCTCTGCATCCCAGGCGTAGCCCCGAGTATATAATCTTGTCCAACAGGAGTCCATAAAACAAAGTGACGTAATCACAGGTACAAGTTAAGATACTTTGTTATTGTTTTTGATACTTCATACCTTATGTGTAGATTGTGTATGATGTGTTTGTCTTAGGCTTTTTCCTGATTCGGGACTATCCGGCGAGAGCACTGTTTGATATGGGTGCTTCGCATTCATTCCTATCTATGGACTTCGTGTCACAGATCGGAGTTCTCATTCGTATGACGGCAGATAGTGTGAAGGTGTTATTACCGAACAGATGTGTGATGCATGCAGATAGGGCATGCTTTGTGGAGGTACAGATAGGAAGCCGAGATTTCGGATTGGAAGCATCTGTGCGGCCAATATCATAATTTGATGTGATCTTTGGTATAGACTGGCTCTCGGAGTAGTGTGCCTTTATTGATTGCAATCCAAAGGAGATCACACTGGGACAAAATACCGATCTAGGGACGAAATTCGTTGGTATGCGAGAATCGAGCAAATTATTGTTGTCTGCTCTCTAGGTCGTCGAAGTGTTTGGAAGGGCCCGAAGTTATTCTTCACGTTTATCACGTCTGTTGAGCCAAAAGCCAGTGTGAGTGATGTTCTGATTGTTTCAGAGTTTGCGGATGTATTTCTGAAAGAGCTTTTGGGGCTACCATCCCAATGGGAGATTTACTTCTCTATCGAGTTGGTGTCAGGTGCAAAACCTGTGACCCGCTTGCCATATCATGTATCGCCAAAGGAAATGGCAGAAGTGAATATTCAACTACAAAAGTTGCTGGAATAGGGTTATATACGCCCAAGTATGTCACCTTGGAGCACACTTGTTCTCTTTGTGAAAAAGAAAGACGATAGTCTGCGGTTGTGCATCAACTATCGCGAATTGAATAAGCTGACGGATAAGAACAAGTATCTAATACCTCGAATTGATGACTTGTTTGATCAGCTAGTTAGATCAACCGTCTATTCAAAACTGGACTTGAAATCTGGTTACTACCAGTTGCGGATTCGGGAAGGTGACATTCCCAAGACAGCATTTGGAGTATGCTACGGTCATTATGAGTTCACTGTACTGTCGTTTGGGCTAAGAAATGCGCCATCGCTGCTCATGGACCTAATACAGCGAACATTTCGAGAGTACTTGGACTTGTTTGTAATCGTTTTCATCAATGACATTCTAGTGTACTCTTAGTCTGAAGAAGATCATGCGAACCATTTACGGATGTTGTTGCATACCCTGAGGAGAAACAAGCTATATGCCAAGTTCTCAAAATGTGAGTTTTGTCTATCGTCAGTGGCTTTTCTTGGCCATATGGTGAGTAGAGAGGGCATTGTGGTGGATCCGTCAAAGATAAGAGCCATACGGGAGTGGCCGGTGTTGTCTTCTGTGGTCGAAGTTAGGAGTTTCCTTGGACTAGCAGACTACTACAAACGTTTCGTAGAAAACTTTTCACGGATCGCTTTGCCTCTTACCACATTAACGGGGAAGGATCAAAAGTTCATCTGGACGCTGGAGTGTGCACGAGCTTTTGGAGAGCTAAATAGTCACTTGACCACGACACCAATCTTGATGTCGTAATGTGGTTCTCAACATGCGACAACGTAGGTGGATGGAGTTCCTCGGGGACTACACCTTCTAGATTCATTATACTCCAGGGAAGGGAAACGTCGTCGCAGATACCATGAGTCGTAGGACTCCGGCAAGGGTAACTTGGTTGCATATGCATGATGAGCATCTAATCCAGGAGTTGGAAGCTTTAGAGATTTCTTGTGTTGACAAGGATTCCATAGCAAATGTATGCCTGAACTGGATGGAGGTGCAGTATGACCTTGCAGACAGGGTTTGGCGAGCAACGGAACTTGATGAAAGTCTGCAACGCTATGTAGTGCATGAGTCAAATGGCCAATTCTCCTGGGATGACGGCCTTTTGCGAAAAGATGGTCGTTTGTGCGTCCCGAATATGGGTAATCTAAGAGATGAATTGATGCATGAAGCTCACTTCACGAATTATTCAATACACCCAGGGAGCACAAAGATGTATAAAGACATGAAGAAGCTGTTCTGGTGGCCGGGTTTGAAGAAAGACATCGCACATTACGTATCTAAAGGTCAGACATGTGCCTTAGTGAAAGCTGAATGCCAAAAGCCTGGAGGTTTCCTGAAGTCGCTACCTATTCCAGAATGGAAGTTTAATGATATTTAGATGGATTTCGTGCACAGTTTACCAAGATCTCATTGCGGTAATGATTCAGTTTGGGTGATCGTAGACCGGTTGACTAAAGTGGCTCACTTCATTCCGAACAAAAGGGACGATTCTGTGGAATTCTTGGCTAAGCTCTATGTTGATAAAATAGTACGGTTGCATGGTGTTTCTCGTAGCATCGTAAGTGATCGAGACGGGCGCTTCACTTCGAATGATTGGAGACTAATCCATCAGTTGTTGGGGACAAAATTAACATTCAGTATGGCCTTTCATCCACAAACTGTAATGTCCTAATTCGCAATAGGCCCCTCATGCACGTTTTTGAGTCAGGAGACTTGACTTGGGTTCAGGGAAGTGCTGGCAGCTGGGCTGCACTTGTAAATGGGAGGTGAAATCAGTCCAGAATATGACACGGGTAGAGACACGGGCGTGTCCCTACCCGTATGTGAGAGGCCATCTCTCGAGCCGACGACTCGAGTTGGTCTAGAGAAGGACACGGGTAGTGACACGGGCGTGTCCCTACCCGTGTATATCAAACCAACTCTCGAGTCGCCAACTCTAGTTGTCCCAGAGAAGGATACGGGTAGTGATACGGGCGTTTCACTAACCATATGAAGAGAACACAGGTAGAGACACAGGCGTGTCCCTACCCGTGTGTGTCGAGTAGAGCTCGATGAAGTGTGCCCCGAGGAGGACACGGGTAGAGACACGGGCATGTAGCTACCCGTGTGTGACAAGTGAAACTCAACAAATCGTATCCAGAGCAGTACACAACCAGAGAACACGGCCGTGTCATGTGGACATGGCATGGACACGGGCGTGTCCCTACCCGTGTTTGTGTATTGAACCGACATTGGAACCGTCGGCGATGCTTCGCCCGAGCAGGACACGGGTAACGACACGGGCGTGTCCCTACCTGTGTCACTTTTCACTTATAAGGGATGTGAAAACAATAGCTGTTTTCAGTCCTCATTCCAACTATTTTTTCTTGAGAGAACTGCTGTAGAGAGGGAGAAGGTGCTGGAGCAAGTCCAAGAGGAGAAGAACCGCAGCCACCAAGAAGAAGAAGATGTCGCAGAGAAGAGTCACAAGATCCTTGGCCGGAAATGGTGGAAATGCCAGAAATGAGGTGAGTTTCCTCACCTCTCCATTAGTGTTAGATCTGTAGATATATCTAGGTGAGATGTCGACTCAAAAGAGTCTAGACTTGCGAGATGATGATTTCCTAGGAAGGGGCCGTTCTAGGGCTTGTGCTCTAAGGATAGTGGTGTCTTCAACCTCTCCAACCTTCTATGTGAAGATGGGGGACGGTTTCGTGAAGAGAAATGGCCTCATGATGGTGAATAAGGGAGGTGGAATTTATGGAGGTGATTTTGGAAGATCGACTTGAGGAGGAAGTTGAACCGATGTTGTTCATTCCGCCTTAAGATGCGTGCAGAATCTGTGTTCTGCACGCAGCGACCTTCTTGTCCATTTATAGGTGTGATATATTCAGAACTGGGCTTTCGACTAAACACGAAAGTGGAAGTCCTTGAAAATACCTTTCCAACGAATAGTTGCACGACTTCGAGAGAAGTGTGTATCCAAAGGAAAGTCTGAACGAATTTGACGGCTGACAAACCAAGCATGCAGAAATTATGTTCTATACGCAGTGGACTTTGAAGTGAATTTCTAATATGATACTCTCGGATCTGGGTTGTGGTCTGAACATGAACGTTGTAACCCATGGAAAGACCTTTTTATCGAGTTGTTACACGCCTTCACCAGATTCCTATATCTTCGGGAATCTTCAGTCGAAGTTGCTGCCCATATTTATTCTGTACTTAAAATTTTGGGTTGGAGTAGGGTCGGGTTTGGACACGGTGGGGACAATGTAGTAAATTAACTTGAGGTTGGGTGAACTCTTTTATGTTAACCATCATAGTTCTATGAACGATGAAATTGATAATTGGATCCCATGTAATTGATTTGTGAAATGAAGCATACTCGAACGAAACGATTTGGTAGAAATTGGTAAACCAATAGAAATGTGCATCATGTTAATAATGTGTTGAAATCATTTGGAAATGAAATGTAGGATGATAATCTATGGCCATGTGAATGATTGTTTAATTGAATGAATTTAGTAGTCCAATGCTTAGAGTGGTGTCTCCCTACGGGTAGCATTGTGAAAGGGTGTAAGTGCGAGTGTTGACCGCACTGAGTTAGTTAGTGTTGAGATGAGTTATAAATGGACGGTTGGGCTTGGTCCTCGGTGCTCATTTCCCGGGGCTCCTTCCGTGTCGAGTGGACGGTTGGGCTTGGTCCTCGTGTTTTCTCCGAGGCTCCTTCCATTCCACGGTGATGTGGAATTGCATGCGGTGTCAGTCGACACGTGGTGTCGTAATCCTAGGTTAAGGATAGTGTGGCACGTTTATGGGCTCGCCAGTCGTCACACCGACGGGAGTTGATAGTTAGACTTTGGGCGGTTGGGCTTGGTCCTCGGTGTTCATGTCCCGTGGCTCCTTTCGTGCCAAGTGAATGGTTGGGCTTAGTCCTTGTGCTTTCTTTCGAGGCTCCTTCTGGGTCACATAAGGCAAGTTCGGGGCTTGGTTCTCAGTGCACATCTGCCCGAGACTCCCGCTGGGCCATAGTACGCGAGGGGGGGCTCCGCTGTTGTGTTCTTAGCGTTGAGGCATATGGAGGCCTAAGTGAAGCAGTGTGGATACCATCTTAGTAGTAGAGAAGCTAGCTCTACTGTCGTCGCCTGGCCACGGCGGTTGATGCCTGAGAGGTTAGCTAACTGCTCGAAAAGTGGGAACTACTAGTTTGTGTCGACATAGCGGTTGCATGTGCGTGATCACGGGTGAGTCATTGTATTGCATACATACCATCAAATTACATTACACAAACAAGATCCTCATCGTATAGGTTTGTATGGGCACTCCTATACGATGAGTTACTTTATGTTAAACCGATCCTTAACTTCTAAGCTTGTATGGACATCCTTATAAGTTAAGTTACTTTCCTGTTGTAGTTACTTATACTTGATGGATTGTTATAGCTTATGTAGAACTGCTAGATTAAATGTTCTTAATCATATTATACTTAATCCGCCTGCTTGTGCCTGCTTATATTACTTATATATATTGTATCCTGATTCCTTTCTCTGCCCGGTGCCGAGAAGTCGTCGGGGGAGCGGATGTGATAGCCACTTAGTCTTTTTGACTAACGGTCGCTACGTCTTCCTTTTTAGGAGGTCACCCCGCAGGTAGAGTAGCCGCATACTTTGCAGTAGGACAGCAAGGCCAGGACAACAGGGCCTGAAGGGACGGTGTCGTCGCTACCGTCGGTTACCGATGTGAGTTTTGTTGAGCGATTTGATGTAGCCCTTTTGGGCATATGTTAGTTGTACTCTGATACTTTGTAGAAGCTTGTTGTAGCTTATCTATTTTGATGTACTTTGGACTATTATACTTTGTGTGGATTTGACTTCTAGTTTATATTTTGGTTGGGTTGGCATATATTGATATTGGTTGTAGCCTGCAAAATGGGGGTCTTGTGGTACAGGTTAACCTGTGTGCTAATGCTACCGCAAGGCAGCTATTCTGGGCATAAGACCCCCTTCGTGTCATGTTTTGGGATCCGAGAGGGGGGTCTTAAAAATGGTATCAGCTTGCCACGATCCTCAACTAAAGAAGTCATTCAACAAAGGTACCACCCCCATTCGATTAGTCAGTTTGGGGACAAACTGACTTAGCGTAAGCAGTGGTGTGCCCATATGTAATTCACATTAAGTATGTCCAACTTTGACCTTAAGATTAGACAAGTTGACCATACGTTTGTATTCTACGTGTAGATTCCAGTGCATGTTCAGCCGATCGGGGGCACTCCTTCCCCTTCCATACCCACTCAGTTCCAACAGTCAGAGTTGGGACAGATGCTCACGGCAGTCCTGGATGCCTTTAGGTCACAGCAGACCCCAGTACAACAACATGCTCCGGGCTCAAACTGGCTGAGCACCTTCCGGGCTCTCTCCCCTCCCGCCTACCTTGGGACAGAGTCGGATGTGTGCACTGAAGAATGGCTCGACACGGTGCAGGAGCTATTGGCGGGGATCCGTTGCCCATCCAACATGGTTGTAACGTTGGCGGTGTCCATCCTGGAACTACACCCCAAAAGGTGGTGGAAGTCCCTCATGAGCTCCACCTTTCAAGGGCGAGTTCTCGGGTGTCTTCTTGGAGCACTTCATTACCTCGACCGCTCGAGATGAACTCGAAGCGAGGTTCCTACTGCTGAAGCAAGGATCAAAATCGGTTACGGAATATCAGCGAGAGTTCCAACATCTCGCGAGGTTCGCAGACTCATATGAATTGGATGATAGAGGATACGTCAAGCGCTTCTACAAAGGGTTGCGGGATCCCCTGAGGCAGGCCCTTTTATTTATAGCGGACTCTAGGTTGACGGATATAATCGACTTGGCAAAGAGATTAGAGGCGGACCACTTGGGAAGTGGTAAGAGGCCTACGGAGGGCGTGATGGAAGCTGGCCCAAGCAATAAAAGGAGACAGGACTATAGAGGAGGAAGAGGACACCAAAGGGGTGGCAGACGTTTTCACCGAAATTTTAGAGTGGAGCATCCGGTCCCACAGCCGCCCGCATTGCCTCCGCCTCCGCAGCATCAACAGTTCCTACATCCAGAGGGGCGCTATAGGCGGGTGTGCTTTGAATGCAACCAGCCGGGCCACATTTGACGTTACTGCCCGCAGTTGTTTGGGAATATTCCTCTTGCTCTCCCTCCGGCAGCTCCTCGAGAGCGGGGACACATGCGTGGTCGAGGATGAGGACCACGAGGTGGAGACCCCGGACCGGATCGAGATCAAGTGTTCGCGTTGGACATGGTGCAGGAGCGAAATCCTCAGGATGTGATTGCAGGTATGTGGTAGTTTGCTTTCACATTTTCATTGTTTAGCTTAAGTTGCTTAAGACTTACTAGATATCTAGCGTTGAGTTTTGGTTATTGGTACTTAGGCACCGTGGTAGTCGTTGGGAAGACGGCCTATGCGATGTTCGATACCGGTGCCTCACACTCTTTTGTGTCCGAGGATTTCATTAAAGACGTGGATGGTGTACAATACTTCACTGGTATAGCCCGACGAGTACGCCTCCCGAACAGCTCTGAGAAGATCGAAACAGCCAAGTGCGAATTTGAGATACTTATTGGGGAAAGGCCTTTGATACGCCTACCACGGTCTTGAGGATGCCGGAATTCGACCTCATTTTGGGCATGGCATGGTTGGACTGGCACTTTACAAGGATCGACTGCGCGGAGAAACGAATCTATTTGAGACATGGGGACTCCGATGCCATCTTTGAAGGTATTAGATTCGCACCTCGTATGTTGTTATCTTCAGTTCAGTCTTTAAAAGCCCATATGAAGGGGGATGAAGTCTTCATGATTTATTACGAGTTGAAGGAGATAGCGTTGGAAATGAAAGATGTATGGGTGGTGCGGGACTTCCCCGAGGTATTTCCTGAGAAACTGTCAGGATTACCCCGCATAGAGAAGTTGATTTTCAAATTAATCTAGTACCGGGTGCCAAACCTGTATCCAGGGCCCCTTACCGAATGGCCCCAAAGGAACTCGCGGAGTTTAGAGTTCAGTTACAGGAATTGGTGGAGTCAGGGTTTGTTCGCCCCAGCTCGTCACCCTGCGGAGCCCCTGTTCTATTTGTCAAGAAGAAGGATGGAACTTTGCGATTGTGCTTAGACTACCGGGAGCTCAATCGACTTACGATGCGAAACACTTATCCGCTACCCCGGATCAACGAGTTGTTCTATCAACTAGTAGGAGGACATTGGTTTTCTAAGTAGGATTTGCGCTCGGGATATTATCAGTTGAGCATACAAGAAGGGGACATACAGAAAATGGCTTTTAGCTCAATATACGGACTGTACAAGTTCATCGTAATGCTGTTTGGGCTCACAAATGCCCCTTCAGCCTTCATGAGCCTGATGAACAAGGTGTTCGAGCATTATTTGGACATCTTCGTCATCGTTTTCATCAACGACATCCTGGTCTACTCAAAGACAAAGGAGGAGCATATCAAACACCTGACCTTGGTATTGAAGAAGCTAAAAGAGCACACCTTGTTCGCCAAGTTCAGCAAGTGTGAATTCTGGCTTAAAGAGGTTGCTTTCTTGGGCCATGTGATCAGCGGGGCTGGATTAGCTTTGGATCCGGCGAAGGTGTGTGCCGTGAAGGAGTGGTCCCCCTTGAAGTCAGCAGCCGATGTGCGGAGCTTCCTTGGACTTGTCGGGTACTACCGTAAGTTCGTAAAAGGATTCTCAAAGATTTCCCTTCCTCTTACTTCCTTGATGAAGAAAGGTGTACCATATGAGTGGATACCCCAATGTGAAGCTACGCTCCAAGAGCTTAAGGATAGACTTACGTTACGCCCCCATCCTAGCACTTCCGACTGGGAAGGAAGGATTTCAAGTTTACACTGATACATTTTATCAAGGGATGGGAGCGGTACTGATGCAGCACGGCCATGTAATTCCCTACGCCTCAAGACAGTTAAAGAAGCATGAAATCAATTACCCGGTTCATGATTTGGAATTGGGAGCAATGTTATTCGCCTTGAAGGTTTGGAGGCACTATCTATATGGCGTCCACTGCGAGATCTTTTCAGACCACAAAAACTTAAAGTACGTTCATACGTAGAAGGAATTGAACTTGAGACAACGGCGGTGGTTAGAGTTTCTGTGCGATTACGAGTTCACCTTGAACTACCACCCCGGAAAGGTGAACTCAGTGGTTGATGCATTGAGCAGAAAAGTATCGGACTCGAGCTCAGAGTCTTGGTTGATGCACATGGAGTTAGCTCGGGTGCTCGAGGAGATGGAGATTACTTTGGTGTATAAGGTTCCTTCGGAGGAGTATACGGAGTACGTGGCAACCATGATCATAGTTTGCAATATCTGGGACCGAATCCGGGTGGAGCAAGGAAGGGATATAGCTCTGGCCCCGGCGATCAAGTCAATCGAAGATGGGACTACTGACGAGTATACATTAAAAGACGGCCTCGTTTATTTCTGTGGTCGGCTCTACATTCCCAAGGGCGGTAAAATCCGAGAGGATATCTTGAGAGAGGCACATTGCTCTCAGTATTTAATGCACTCGGGTATTTCCAAGATGTATGGCGGCTTGCGGAAGACCATGTGTTGGCCGGGAATGAAGAAAGATGTCAGATACTTTGTTACACGAGGCCTGTCAAAGGGTAAAGGCGGAGTGCAAGAGCCCCGGTGGTTTATTACAGTCGTTTTCCATCCCCGAGTGGAAGTTTGAGGATATCTCCATGGACTTCGTTCACGGATTACCTCGCTCACGCTCAGGGAATGATTCAGTGTGGTTGATCATTGATCGACTGACAAAAGTAGCCAGGTTCATCCCCATGAATAAAGAGGCTCACGTGGATGTCTTGGTATGCCTCTTTCTTGAGCAGTTCGTACGGTCCCATGATGTGCCTAAGACAATCATTTCTGACCGGGATGGTCGTTTCACCTCTAAGGAGTGGAAGGTGGTACAAGCGTATTTGGGCTCACGCCTTACCTTTAGCACCGCGTTTCATCCTCAGACGGACGGGCAGTCTGGGAGGACCATCAGAACACTGGAGGATCTGTTGAGGTTGTGTGTGTTGGATAGAGGGGAGCTGTGGGAAAGGCTCTTAAAACTAGTAGAATTCTCCTACAACAATAGCCATCAAGCTAGCATCGGTATGGTGCCACATGAAGCTCTTTACGGAAGAAGGTGTAGAACCCCCTTGTCTTGGGTGCAAGATGAAGACCCGATGGCTTTGAGAATTGAGTATATTGATGATACTGATGCGATGGTTAGGCTAATACGGGATCGCATGTTGGAGGCTCAAAGTAGGCAGACGAAGTATTACAATGCAAAGCACCAGATGGTGGATTTTCAAGTGGGTGATAAGGCGTTTCTGAAAATCCGACCGATGCGTGGAGTGTCACGGGTACGTGGTGTGAAAAAGCTCAGCCCAAGGTACGTTGGGCCTTACACTATATTGGAAAGAGTTGGCCCTTTGGCCTATCGGTTGGAGTTGCCTCCAGAGCTAGAGAACCTCCACGATGTGTTCCATGTGTCGTCACTTCGAAAGGTGTTGTTGTGGCCCAATCAATATATCCCCACCGCTGATGGTGCAGTGGAAACTGGTAGGTCTGTGCGACTAGAGCCGATGCGGGTCGTAGACAACGAGACAAGAATTTTGTGCCGCAAAAGTGTTCCTTCGGTGCAGGTGTTGTGGTCTAATCATGGGAAGGAGGAGTATACATGGGAGCCGGTGGACTTGATGCAAAAATGCTACCCGGAGTTGTTTGCTCAAGGTAATTCTTAAAAGCATATTTTATTTTTTGTTATCCTTTTTCTCCTCATAGCCTTAGCCTGATTTCGGGGACAAAATCTTCTATTTTGTTTATAGGATTTGTAATGTCCCGATTCGCACTAGGCCCCTCGTGCGTGTTTTTGAGTCATGAGAGATGACTTGGGTTCAGAGAAGTGCTGGCAGCTAGGCAGCACTTGTAAATGGGAGGAGAAATCAGTCCAGAATAGGACATGGCTAGAGACACGGGTGTGTCCCTACCCGTGTGTGAGAGGCCAGCTCTAGAGTCGATGACTCGAGTTGGTCCAGAGAAGGACACGGGCGTGTCCCTACCTGTGTCTATCCAACCAACTCTCGAGTTGCCAACTCGAGTTGTCCCAGAGAAGGACATGGGTAGTGACACGGGCGTGTCACTACCCATGTGAAGAGGACATGGGTAGAGACATGGCGTGTCCCTACCCGTGTATGTCAAGTAGAGCTCGACAAAGTGTGCCCCGAGGAGGACACGGGTAGAGACACGGGCGTGTCCCTACCCATGTGTGAAAATTGAAACGCGACGAATCGTGTCCAGTGCCGGACACGGCCAGAGAACACGGCCGTGTCATGTGAACACGGGTAGGGACACAGGCGTGTCCCTACCCATATTTGTGTATTGAACAGACATTGGAACCATCGGCGATGCTTCGCCCGAGCAGGACACGGGTAAGGACACGAGCGTGTCCCTACCCATGTCACTTTTCACTTATAAGGGATGTGAAAACCCTAGCCATTTTCACTCCTCATTCCAACTCTTTTTCCTGAGAGAACTGTTGTAGAGAGGGAGAAGGTGCTGGAGCAAGTCCAAGAGGAGAAGAACCGCCACCGCCAAGGAGAAGAAGATGGCGCCGAGAAGAGTCACCAGATCCTTGGGCAAAAATCGTGGAAACACCGGAAATGAGGTGAGCTTCCTCCCCTCTCCCTTGGTGCTAGATCTGTAGATATATCTAGGTGAGATGTCGACTCAAAAGAGTATAGACTTGCGAGATGATGATTTCCTAGGAAGAGGTCGTTCTAGGGCTTATGCTCTAAGGATAATGGTGTCTTCAACCTCTCCAACCTTCTATGTGAAGATGGGGGACGGTTTCGTGAAGAGAAATGGCCTCATGCAGGTGAATAAGGGAGGAGGAATTTCTGGAGGTAATTTTGGACGATCGACTTGAGGAGGAAGATGAACCGATGTCATTCATTCCGCCTTAAGATGTGTGCAAAATCTGTGTTCTGCACGCACCGACCTTCTTGGCAATTTTCAGGCGTGATATGTTCAGAACTGGGCTTTCGACTAAACACGAAAGTTGAAGTCCTTGAAAATACCTTTCCAACGAATAGTTATACGACTTCAGACGAAGTTTGTAGCCACGGAAAAGTCTGAACGAATTTGATAGCCGACAAACCAAGCATGCAAAAATTGTGTTCTATACGCAGCGGACTTTGAAGCGGATTTCTAATATGATACTCTCGGATCTGGGTTGTGGTCTGAACATGAACATTGTAACCCATGGAAAGACCTTTCCATCGAGTGGTTACATGCCTTCACCAGATTCCTATAGCTTTGGGAATCTCCGGTCTAATTTGCTACCCAGATTTATTCTGTAATTAAAATTCTTGGTTGGAGTAGAGTCGGGTTTGGACACAGTGGGGACAATGTAGTAAATTAACTTGAGGTTGGGTGAACTCTTTTATGCTAACCATCATAGTTCTATGAACGATGAAATTGATAATTTGATCCCACGTAATTGATTTGTGAAATGAAGCGTACTCGAACGAAACGATTTGGTAGAAATTGGTAAACCAATAGAAATGCGCATCATGTTAATAATGTGTTGAAATCATTTTGAAATTAAATGTAGGATGATAATCTATGGCCATGTGAATGATTGTTTAACTGAATGAATTTAGTAGTTCAATGCTTAGAGTGGCGTCTCCCTACAGGTAGTATTGTGAAAGGGTGTAAGTGCGAGTGTTGACCGCACTGAGTTGGTTAGTGTTAAGATGAGTTATAAATGGACGGTTGGGCTTGGTCCTCGATGCTCATTTCCCGGGGCTCCTTCCGTGTCGAGTGGACGGTTGGGCTTGATCCTTGTGTTTTCTTCGAGGCTCCTTCCATGCCATAATGATGTGGAATTTCATGTGGTGTGAGTCGACACGCAGTGTCGTAATCCTGGGTTAAGGATAGTGTGGCAGGTCTACGGGTTCGCCAGTCGTCACACCGACGGGAGTTGACAGTAATACTTTGGGCGGTTGGGCTTGGTCCTCGGTGTTCATGTCCCGGGGCTCCTTACGTGCCAAGTGAACAGTTGGGCTTGGTCCTCATGCTTTCTTCTGAGGCTCCTTCCGGGTCACACAAGGCCAGTTCAGGGCTTGGTTCTCGATGCACATCTACATGAGATTCCTGCTAGGCCATAGTACGTGAGGGGGGGCTCCGCTGTTGTGTTCTTAGCGTTGAGGCGTATGGAGGCCTAAGTGAAGCAGTGTGGATGCCCGCTTAGTAGTAGAGAAGCTCGTTCTACTGTCGTCTCCTGGCCACGGCGATTGATGCCCGAGAGGTTAGCTACCTACTCGAAAAGTGGGAACTACTAGTCTATGTCGACATAGCGATTACATGTGCGTGATCATGGGTGAGTCATTGCATTGCATACATACCATTACATTACATTGGACAAACAAGATCCTCATCGTATAGGTTTGTATGGGCACTCCTATACGATGAGTTACTTTATGTTAAACTGATCCTTAACTTATAAGCTTGTATGGGCATCCTTATAAGTTAAGTTACTTTCCTGTTGTAGTTACTTATACTTGATGGATTGTTATAGCTCATGTAGAACTGCTAGATTAAATGCTGTTAATCATATTATACTTAATCTACCTGCTTATGCCTGCTTTTATTACTTATATATATTGTATCCTGATTCCTTTCTCCGCCCGGTGCCGAGAAGTCGTCGGGGGAGCGGATGTGATTGCCACTTAGTATTTTTGACTAACGGTTGCTACGTCTTCCTTTTAGGAGGTCACTCCGCAGGTAGAGGATCCGCAGACTTTACAGCAGGATAGTCAGGTCAGGACGACAGGGCCTGAAGGGACGGTGTCATCGCTACCGTCGGTTACCGATATGCGTTTTGTTGAGTGATTTGATGTAGCCCTTTTGGGCATATGTTAGTTGTACTCTGATACTTTGTAGAAGCATGTTGTAGCTTCTCTATTTTGATGTACTTTGGACTATTATGCTTTGTGTGGATTTGACTTCTAGTTTACATTTTGGTTGGGTTGGCATATATTGATATTGGTTGTAGCCGGCAAAATAGGCGTCTTGTGGTACAGGTTAGCCCGTGTGCTAATGCTACCGCAAGATGGCTGTTTTGGGCATAAGACCCCCTTCGTGCTGTGTTTTGGGATCCGGGAGGGGGGTCTTACACAAACGGATGGCCAAACTGAGTGGACCAACCGAATGATGGAGTACATGCTCTGAATGTGCGTCTTAGATTTCGGGAGGTTATGGGACGATCATCTCAATATGGTAGAGTTTGCCTATAATAATATCTACCGAGCTAGTTTAAATATGGAACCTTTTGAAGCTTTGTATGGTAGAAAGTGTCGTACACCATTAGCTTGGGCAGAAACAGGAGAATCAAAGTTATATAAGCGTAAGGAAGTCAAAGAAGCTAATTCGACAATACGCTCTATCGAAAGAGGCCGTTGATATCCCAAGATAGGCAGGCAAAGTACTACAATGCCAAGTACCGAAACGTAGAGTTTGCGGTTGGCGATTGGGTACACTTGAAAATTAAACCTTTTAGTGGCATGTCTAGGATTCGGCGCTTGAAAAGTTAAGTCCAAGGTATCTTGGTCCGTTCGAGGTAGTGGAGCGAGTTGGAGAAGCTGTCTATCGGCTAGCTCTTTCGGCGGAATTAAGTGGATTGCATGATATGTTCCACATTTCAATGCTTCTAAAAGTTGTGAAAGATCCAGCTCAAGTGATTGTGAATGATCGCGTACCGGTCAAATCTGGGATAACGACGAAGGTTAGGCCCATTCGGATCGGGGATAAGGCAGTTAAGCAGCTACGGAACCAGACAATCGGGATGGTCAAGGTCCGGTGGGACAAATGTGGCTGTGATGAGCTAACATGGAAGCGGGAGCAAACCATGCGTGCTGAATTTCCCGAGTTGTTTGTATAAAATGTTGTAATATGTTTTTTTGTTCAAGAAAATGTATGTTGTAACATATTTGTTAATGTGTTCTGTGTAAGACCCCATTTTTTTTCAAACTCGGGGGTCTTATGCTCAGAATCACCGTTTTGCGGTGGCACTGACACTCAGGAAGGCCGCCACTACAAAACGTTGATTCTGCCGACTTTTTTGATCATCAAAGAGAGAGCAGTAATCATAAATGAAATACATCTGAGTTCACAAACATCATATATAGTGAGAAACCACAACAAGTCCATATATAGAAAAGAGAGAGAGTACTGCAAAGAATAGTACAAAAGTAAGATAAACGAGCTTAAGCCCGGTACATCAAATCCTCACTACAATCTCTCGCGGAAGCTATAAGAAAGACTAATTACTCATGGAGCTGGTCACCGGTGCTCCGGTACTAGACTAGCCCACCTCCATGCGCACCGTACTCCGCTGGTGCTGGTCCCTGAGATGTTGGTCCCTGTCTCCCATCCGGAGCCCCTATAATGTTGTGGTTTGAAAACCATTAGTCATAAATACTAAGTCCTATCATCCCCTACCCCTCCCCGATGGCTCCTAGGCACCGAGCGGGGAGGAGGAAAGGGAAGCTACAATGGTAGAGAGTAAGCAAAGCAGGTGACAGTGGAACTAGTCTAGCAGTTATTTATATAGTATAAACAGCTAAGGAAGAAAGGTACAATAAGCAGCATATGTAAGAAAGGCAAGGTAAGAAGTACATAACCTTAACTTATATGAATGCCCATACAAACTTATAAGTTAAGGGGTCTTTTGCAAGACTCCCATCATATAAAAAATCTCATGCCAATTTATACGTTAGGGTGTCGGTTGTATGCAAGTATGAGTGTAGTGTTATGTTATGCCATGATTCATGCAAGTGCAACTCATGCGCACGACTCTATGCACACAGACCTTTAGTTCCCCCTATTTGGGCAACTAACTTCACTCCCAAGAACCTCCATAGTGGCAAACAGAGATAGTGGGTCGGGCCCCCACTCCTAGGCGGGTATCCACACTACCAGGCCTATCCCTTATATACGCCTCTAGAAGGACAGAACCTAGAGTCTCCGCGTACTAATGTTGGCCATATCCACCAGACTTTCCTTGGCTAAGTGTCCCATATTACCGAGTCAACGTATCGATGTCGGTGTGAACGACCATCCAATACTGAAGACCCACAACCTTATTCGTATTCAAATCTTTCTGAGTCGCCGGCTCCCCGGATTTTTCCCATCTGTTACATCTACCTTCCGAACATACCGTCCGGATGGCTAATCAAACTAACCTAACCAACCTCCCGAGTTATCGGGGTGTGTGAATGTGATACCCTAGTTATACTAGTTGATCTTGAAGTTTATTATTCCTACTGTTTAGGTTAGCCCAGGACTGCCCAAGGTATTCCCGGTGAAGGGCACTCGAGGGCACTAGGAACTACGATGGGCTGAAGCACAAAGCTCCCATTGCAAGGCACTTACTATTATTGGTTATTACCCAACTCCCAATCCCTTTAAAGTTATACTGGATCTAACCCTAGTGTATTCGACTCTTTCTCTCTCCACGGGGAAGACGATTTTTCGTCGACACCGATCACCTCTTAATACTAGTCAAACCTCCACTTCTCATCACAACTCCCGATGATAATCTCATTTCTCTTCCATCTCAATACACAAATATCCCAACTCCCTAGGTTCATTTTGTACCATATTATGATTTCTGTAGTTTTTACAAAACGCAGACCATGCTAAGCTATATGATGTATACAATGGGAGGTACTCCAAATTATCATCCAAAATCCCTATCATTTTTACTGGAGGTCTATCATGGCATGATTAGCCTAAATCCAGAAGTGTATAATTTTCCTAATTTATTTGATAATTTATTTAATTTCCAAAGTGATGCAAATGCCTTAGTTTGAACATGAAGTACTATTTTCAGGCATGCAAGGTGTTCCACAAAATTATGATAAATAAAAGACAACTATTTATCAATAAATTCAAGGTCCCCAAATTATCTGTAAGATTTAAACCTCTAAACATAATTTTTGAACATAACCTACATTAACTAAATTAAAGAGACAAGTACTGTCAATATACTTCTAAAAATTCTGAGAAAATTCAAAGATGAATATAAAGACATAAAAACACTCTAGGTCAAGTTTCACAATTTATCAGTTAATAATAAACTCTAAACTTGATTTTCTCATAATATTTTAAGTTAACAGGTTAATGAACTAAGTACAACAATTATTGATCTAAAAATTGCAATAAAATTCTCAAATGAACATATTGACCTGGAAACACTACTATTCAAGTTTCATAATTTCCAATAAAAATAGAGCTCTAAATCTATTATTGATCATATTCTCGTATTTATAAACTTGTGAAGTAAGTACTGGGAATTTACATCTGCAAATTACAATAAAATTCATGTATGATCATAATGGTCTAAAACTCACTCTGCCTCAATTTCATAGTCATCCAATGGATATTAAGATCAAAATAAAAACATAATTAATTAGGGCTAATACTGGTATTACAAAGGTGATACCAAAATTATTAATCTAAAACTCCCAATAAAATTATCCAAGGCTTATAATGACATTATGAATTCACTACCTAAGTTTCACAAGTTTTCAGAGAGTTCTAATTTCCTACCCTTCAAATTTAAGGTTTGTGACCTAAACTAGGGTTAGGGTTTTGAGGGGTTTATCCATCTCCAAATCCTCTAATATTTCTTATGGAGGACCTTAGCTACCCTAGAGTCCCCTCCACCAAATTTCAAATCCATACAAGGGCATTTGACCACATGTCCTTCACAAACCCCAAAGTCCAAACTTAGGGTTTTAACTTGGGTCCTAGGGCAATCCTACCCCACACCACCCCCATAACCCATATGAGAGTGTAAAAAGTCATGACAAACCAGTGGACAAGGTTTCAGCCTCTGTTGAGGTTATTTGTCCACTTAAACCTCAAAGTGCACTTTTGACCTAAATACCCTTTATTAGGGAAAAGCTAGGGTTTGCTCATTCCCCAACCAAATTAACTCAAAATGAGGTGAAAATTTATACAAAACCTACTGATGACCCTAGGGACCACTCAACAAAGAAAGGAAGGTTTGGAGGTCTTTGGGTCCCTAAATTAATTTACCCTAGGATATTTAAATGATTTCAAAAACTATAGAAACATTGTCCCCAAAAATTCTAATTTTTTGAGGACCTAGGTACAGATTAGGTTGACTCCCTGTCCAAATTTCAGGTCATTTGGACAAGGGATGAGGTGGGGGCACCAATTTTAGTTTTTGTCTAACCCTAGGTATAGATCCCACCAAAATGAGTGCTCTGGTCAAACTATGCACCTAAATTGGTTCAAACAAATTTTAAAATATAGTACACTCCTAGGGCTACAATTTTGATATTCATCACTTTTCCAGATTTTGCATCTAGGTATTTTTAATAATTAGAAACATTAAATACAAATAATGTGATAGAAATGAAATGATATGAAAATATATATCCTATAGTTTGATTGATCGTCAGCACGAATCTTAAAGTGCATCCAGCGGCTCTGGCTCATCTTCTTCCTCCAACCGACAGTTCGGATTGACCCGTCCTGGAGCTACTTCCAGCCGCCATAGCCGGCCATCCGGCCACCTCGCTGGCCGGCCACCGCCACTACCACCTCCGTTGAGGTGGTGGTTATCGCCAGGCGGCGGCACAGCCGCCGGAGGGGCCTATTCCGGAAAACTTGACAAGTTAAAATTTGTGAAAAACCAGGAGAAGGATTCTCCCGCTCGGGCTCAATTGAGCCTGATTAGTCATATGATCTACCCATGGATGAAGGAGAAGGGGAGGACCTTGCTTGCGGCTTGGAGATGTGTCGATCGCCGGAATGCCATTGGTGGTGGAGGTGTCGTCGGCGCTCTGCAACAGCATAGTGAACTCACTTGTCTCCTTCGAGTAAGGTGTGGAAAAGCTTGCCTTGGATCCAGGGATGCTTTTAGGTGAGTGAAAAGGAGGAGGGGAGGGGCCAAGCTGGAAATGGCCATTAATGGCCCCTTAATGTAACTTTCGGCCATGGTATGGGGGGGGGGGTGAATCTGGGCTCAATACAGACAGGAAATGTTTGGAAACTTCTCCTCTCCCTCAGAGGAGTTGAATCCAGACCTTAATGGGGGGGAGGAGAAGGGCCTTCCTTCATGGCACCATTAATGGCCAAGAAACTCATTTCTCAGCCATGGTGGTTCTCCTCCCCTAGCCCTGATCAGCCACCAGGATGACCCCTGGCCTTCTCCACATTGAATGGGGGAATGAATCAAGCAATAAAAGGGGGTGGTCCTTGGCTTCCCCAAGCCATGAATGTACTAGCTCCTCTTCTCTCTCCTCCATTAAAAAGAAATTGAAGCTTTCTCTCTCCTGCCCCTCATGGCCAGTTTTGTTCATGGCCCTAGCCTAAATGCAGCCCACTAAGCTAATACAAAGTGGTTAGGAGGTGGTTAGCCCAAGTGGCTAGGGGCTTGAGCTTAAGTTAGCCTTTTGAGCTGAGTTTGACTTGACCTTAGCTTAGGGTTGACTTTGGTCAAATTGACCTTTTGTGTCACCATCTATGGGTCCTTGGTGACCCATTGGACTACCCTAAGGCCTAGGTAGGGATGGGTAGGGTTGACTTGGCACCTTGGAGGTCACATGACCCTTAGTAAGGGCACTTTGACCACTTTGAGGCTAGAGCTGACTTGGGTCAACTTAGCCACTAAAGTTGACCCCAATGGGTCCTTGGTGACTCATTGACCTCACTTTAGGGTTAGGAGGGCATGGGTGGGGTCCACTTGGCTAATGGAAGGTCAATTGACCCTAATTAGGCTAGTTTTACCCATATAGGGTTAGGGTTGACTTAGGTCAACATAACCACTTTGACTGCCCACAGTGGATCCTTAGTGGCCCTATGGACTACCCAAGATGTTAGGGGTGTTGTGTAACATCTCATTTCCAATTAGGCCCCTCAACTTAGATTGGGTTAGGCATGTGGTGGGTGATAAGGATTTTAGCTAGGTTTGACCCTAGAAGGTGGGGTGTATCCATGTGGGGCCCACTATAGGGCCCAAGTCAAACTTGGTCAAACTAGCCTAAATAGGAACCCTAGCCACACCATGACCCCCACCACATTACCCTAACCCTAATAACAATCTAAGTGAACCCTAAAGCATGCCATTAGGTCACTCATTGACCCAATTTGACCAAGTCAACCCTAAACCTTAATTTGGTCAAACCCACACCTAAAGGCCCAAATAGTCCAAGTGGGACACCACCATGGCCCAACCCAAGTTGGGTGGTGTCATAGGGTTCATGACATTCAGGTGGGGTCAGCCCACTCATCATGTTGACTAAGTCAACTCTAAAAGTCCCTTGGGTTAAGCCCACCAACCTTTGCCCATGACCAGCTCAAGTGGTCAAAGTCTGCCCCTAACCCCCAAAATCAAGAGAAAGATTGCATGCAAAGGGGTAGAAAAGGAATTTGGAAAAATGAGGAGAGAGAGAGAAGAGGAATCAAGAGGAAGGTGGCCACATGGCCACTTATTCAGCTGCCTAAGCTTGATGGCCGTCCTCCTCAGGCAATTCCAGAGGAATTTGGAGCGTGGTGGCCACTTGGCACAATGGGTGGAGCAACCAAAGCTCAACCTGAGCCCCCTGGACTTATCACCCCATACACCCACTCTCAGCCGAATCTAACCACACCATCAGTTTCAGAGAGGGGAAACGAATGGAGAACGAGTCCTGGAGCAAGGGAATTGTTGGAGAATCAGGGAAACGGGGAGGAGTTGCCGGAGTAAGCTCGGCCATGGCTCACCGGCACCAAACTCGCCGTCAAGCCGCCCTAAGGGTTCGTTTCACCTCACCTCTACCCGTACTAGGATCCTAGATCTTTTAGGGGAGATATCGGGCTCAATTGAGCCCGATGCCATGTGAGAATGGAGTGAATTTCTCGAGTTTTTCTTCTTGCTCGGGATCGCCGGAGGAGCCGCCTCCGACCGCCTCACTGCCGGGAAACACTAGCCCCCACCTCAATGGAGGTGGTGGCAATAATCTCCGTCGGTGGCGCCATCCCAGGTGGCCGAAAATCGCCAGCAAAGATGACCCAGGCAGGCTCAATCTCAGCCGTTGCTGGTCGGGTACAATGAAGTGATGTCGTCCGTTTTTATTTAAATGAATGATTAAATTTAACATAGGAAATTATTTGAAATGTGTCACACACTTGCAGTAATTTTGATTTCAAATTTTAGGTTACTTAGGGACATTTCCAGAGGTAGTAATGAATAGGAATGTTGTAGGCCTTGCTCGTAACTTTCATTTACCACCCTAAAGTTCAAATTTGGGACAATAGAACTCCCTGTAGGGCTGTTCTACTAGGACAGGTCCTAGGCAAGGGTATAAATTCAAATGCATGCCCATGTCAAACCAGAAGTCCACATGACCCAAAATTTTGGACATGTGCTTGACTAGGGTAAACCTAAACGCTGTCCAAAAATTGGAATTTTTGGGAAAGCGTTTTCTATAGTATTTGTGAAAATACACAAAAGTAAATTAATGAAATATTTGGAGTAATATGACTCCAAATGGCATCAAATTTTGGTGGCATGTCCTTGGGTTCATTATAGTCCCATGATATAAATTTTAGTCACTGTTGACTTATGCATGATGGGTATTCCCTCTTGCATGTGAAGGGTTGACATAGGTTTGGGGTGCATATAGCCATATTTACCAAAATGTGAATTTACCCCTTATTAAACATGGTATGACTAAAAAACTCTGGACATAAGTTCATAGGGATGGATTTTACCCCTCATAGAAATATTGGGATTTTTGGAAGCAAAAATCCCATTATTTGGAATTTTTGAAAATTATGCATTTATATGCAAAACTTTGAAAATAGGGATATTGATGATTTTAAAACCCTAGATTTTGTCACAAGCTTAAAGGAATCATATTTAATCCCTGGAAAATTTTTGGCCCTGATTAGTTAATTTTATGATGATTTTATGTAGTTTTGACCATTTTTCCCTTTTGGGGAAATTATTTATCTATGGTGGAAATTACAATACACATATTCTGGAAAAATTCATAGTGATGTATTTATGAGATATTGATATGGTATAATTATCTTAAAATTTTTGAACATTTTATTAAATTTAAAACTCAAGGAATGACATTTTAGTGATATTTTCATATGGGATAATAAAGGAGCTAATTACTATTTTAAGTTATGAATTTTGGCACTTAGTATTATTTTAGTAATTTACACCTGAAGTAAGTTTTATAGAATTTTCAGTAACATATTTCTTGTACTTCATTTAGAAAGTGGCTGATTAATGGATTTAACAATAAATAGAATTAAATAGAAATATATATGGGAAAATCACAATTCTTGATATCCAGCCATAATTAACCTAGATGATCCTCAAGAAGAATTATTAGACCTATAGCATCACTTTTCATTGTATCTCATGCATAAAGTTACATAGACCACTTAATTACAGAATTTAATTTAGGGTTTTAATGACATGGGAAAATAGTAAAATTTCATATGATCAATAGTACATATCATACTACCCTATGATAAATATTTAGGGTCATGGTGACCAAAGGATTGGAAGTCCGACTATACAGGTGGTATTGGGGCATGGGTAGTGTCTAGCACAGTTAGCCCAAACTACTAGAACCACGGGGAGATATGATTAACTATTGAGGTGAGAATTGCATTAGAGGATTAAGCCTTGATTGGTCTCCTATAGGTCACTACCGGATCACAAGGGGTGGAGTGAAAATCATAAGGATAGTGGTTAAAACGGAGATCGACGGAAGACCGTCGATTTCCCGGTAATTTCTTAAGTCATTAGGTTTGTTCCAAAGCAACAACGAGAGATGGGTATGAATTATGTGTAGTCATCAACTAAAGTAAATACCCGTGAGAAAGGGAGCATTGGGAATAATCCCATCGTAGTTCCTAGTGCCCCGAGAACCCTTCACCGGTTATACCCTAGGCATTCCTGAGATTAACCTTAAATCACTAAGTATAATAACCTGTAGACAAGAGTAGTCTAATAAGTTAAGCAACGTATCATCATTCTCACCCATATAGGTTTGGAGGGCTTGCGGTAACATTCTCACCCATGTAGGGTTGGAGGGATTGTGATAACATTCTCACCCATATAGGGTGGGAGGGATTCAGGACGGGTTTGTCCTGCGAGCTGGAGGCTCGGGTTGGAATATCTTGTATGTGCATAAACTTGTGGCGGGTCATGTGGTACTGGGCCAATCGTCACACCGATGGCATTACGGTGGCTCTGGCGAGCTGTGATGGTTTGAGGAGCTAGTGGGTTGTTTTACACTGCGGTTTGGAGGACGATCCCCGAAAACGCACACTCGGCCAAAAATACTGGTGGGTAGCCAGCAATTAGTACACAAAGACTCTAGAGTGCACCTAGGACTATTCAGAGGCGTATGGGAGGTCTAGGCCTGGTAGTGTGATACCCGCCTAGGAGTGGAGATGCCCGCTCCACTGCTGTCGTAGCCACAACGGTGGTACCAGAGAGTGATGCTAGCTCCGAAATGTGGGAACTAAGGGTCTGTGATCACAGAGTCGTTGTGTGCGTGTTACACTTGCATGATTCATAAATAACTACATGCATTCATTCATATTAGGACATACGCTTCATGGATCCTTATCATATAAATTAGTATGGGCTCTTTTATATGATAAGTTACTTTTGGAAACTCTAACTTATATGTTTGTATGGGCACTCATATAAGTTAGGGTACTTCTGTGATGTATTTTAGCAGTAGATTTTTATACTTTATTTATTGCGCTTACTTAGTTCTAGGTTTACTTACTTTTGTACTGTACATGCTTGTACGTTTGGACTATATACATAGAACTGCTAGTATAGATTTACTGTTTACATTCATACTTGGTAGCATAGATTCCTTGTCACCTGCTTCACTTTTGTTACCCCTTGTTGTCCTCCGTTTCGTCCTCCCTCACGGTGCCTAGGAGTTGCGGGGCGAGGTGCGGAGAAAATGACTTAGTCTTTTTGACTAATGGTCGGTGACAAAACTATTTTTAGGAGCTCGAGGAGATGGAGCACCAGCACGACCGGCAGGATGAGGTGACAGGACGTGAGGAGTTGATACCACCACCACCTACTATATCTATTGCAGCCGGACGTCAGGTGGGACGAGTTCTCCGAGGATAGTTTTTCTCCCGCATTTTATTATGTGAGGACAGTTGATATTCATGTATAGGGCATAAGCCCTTTTACTCTTCTTATTATTGCTACTCATTGTGGACTGGATGTACTTTCATTTTATTATATGATATGTATTGTGACTGTGGATTGGTTTGTAGTTCATTGCTACATTACTGCTATACTTCTTACTCTCTTTTGGCCAACAGGTTATGTGATCATTCTAGCCGACAGAATCGACATGCTGCGGTGTCGACTAACACGTGTGTTAGTGCCACCGTAAGACGGCGGCTTTGGGCAAAAGACCGGGAGCCTCCTTGGTAAGGGGAGGGGTCTTACAAACTGGTTTCACTTGAACAAACGATCATATGAGAAAGAAGTTCACAACACAGGACCACCCCACTCGAGCATTAGTTTGCGGACAAACTATGCAGCGGAAGTAATGGTGTGCCCATGTGTAAAAAGTCACATAAAACAGTCCACATAAGCAATGAGTTAGGCCAATTTTAATATAAACCTTACCTTCATGCAGCCTCCCAGGGTCGCCGTACCGTAGAGTGTGGCTCCTCCCCTCCGGATCCCACTCCCTTTCTACAGACATAGATGGGCCAGACCTTGACGGCCATCCTTGAGGCCTTCAAGGCCCAGCAGATTCCGGCACCGCTGCCGAATCTGGGATCAAATAGGCTGAGTGCGTTCAAAATTTTATCCCCACCCATGAACCACAGGATGGAGAATGCAGTAAAAATGGAGGAATGGCTCGAGGATATACATGAGATGCTGGTGGGCATCAGCTGCCCTATCAGCGAGGCAGTTCATTTGGCGACTACAGCACTGGATGCCCATACGAAGAGGTGGTGGAAGTCCATGATGGACTCCACCTATACAGATAGAGATCTGTCAGAAATATCTTGGGAGGAGTTCAGCGAAGTATTCTTGGACCACTTTGTGTCCACCACGGATCGAGATGAGTTATAAGAGAGGTTCTTGAACCTCAAGCAGGGGACTAGATCGGTGAATGAGTACTATAGTGAGTTTTCCCACCTTACCATATTCGAGGGGGTACAAGATACAGATGACAGGAGGTATGCCAAGAGATTCTACCGGGGCCTCAGAGATGATTTGAGGCAGGCCCTATTGTTCATCTCTCACGGCACATCAGCCCAGATTATCGAGATGGCCAAGAAGCTGGAGGCAGACCACCTGATGGTGCAGAATAGAGGAAAGAAACCACAGGATGGGTCATTCTTTGGGGAGAATAGTCGGGGCACGTAGAGGGGCAGAGTCATTAGGCACAGGAGAGGTGGGGGACGTCATCGTCCCAACTACAAGCAGTAGCAGGGACCCCCTGCAATACCAGCTCCTCCACCACCACAGATGCATGGCCAGATGAGGCAGGATGATCGTGGTCAGCGACCGATAGTTTGCTTCGCGTGCCATCAGCCGGGTCATATTATATCAGAGTGCCCGCTTCAGTTTTGTCCACTCCCTCCTCCACCTCCGGTGGCCCCTCCATTATAGTAGGGTCGAGGTAGAGGACGAGGTCGAGGTCGAGGCAGAGGCCGAGGACCATTTGGCCAAGGCAGGGGATAGGAGCAGATGTATACATTGGACCTCGCTGAGCCGAGGAACCTGGAGGAATTCATCACAGGTATATAATTTATGTTATGAAATTAAGGTATTCTCCTTATTATTACTATTTTTAAATAATCTTGACCATGAAGAATGACTACCCATTTGAAACCCAATCCACCTCAGGCATTGTCTTCATCAGCGGCAAGCCCGCTCATACTCTATTCGATACAAGTATTTCACACTCATTCGTGTCAGAAGCCTTTGTTGAAGGATTGGACGGCATCGAACGATTCACGGGCACAATGATCAGAGTGAGGCTACCTGATGGATCGGAACTACTATCATCTTCCAAGTGCAATATGGAGGCGAAAATCAGCAGGAAGACTTTTGAAGCGCCTGTGACGATTCTGAAGATGCCAGATTTTGACTTGATCTTTGGCATGACTTGGTTACATTTTAACCATGCCCAGATCGACAGCCCATCGAGGAGGATCACCCTGAGGGACGGAGACTCCCATGTCATCATCGAAGGTATCAGACCTATCTCCCATATATTATTATCATCTGTACAGGCTGTCAAGGCCCACCATCAGGGAGAGGAGGTGTACATTATATGCTTCGAGATGGCAGGGACAGAAGCTTCCCTTGCTGACATTCCGGTGGTTCACGATTTCCCCGACGTTTTCCCGAAGAAATTGCCCGGATTACCCCCAGCTAGGGACGTGGACTTCCGGATACAGCTAGTGCCGGGAGCGAGGCCCGTATCTCGAGCACCATACAGGATGGCTCCAAAGGAGCTAGCAGAGTTCAGGACCCAGCTGCAGTAGTTAGTAGAGTCGGGCTTCGTTCGATCCAGCTCATCGCCGTGGGGAGCACCAGTATTGTTTGTCAAGAAGAAGGATGGCTCGCTGCGTCTCTGCATCGACTACCGGGAGCTGAATTGATTGACGGTCCGGAACACTTACCCATTGCCCCGGATCGATGAGCCATTTGATCAGCTTTAGGGAGCCTTTTAGTTCTCCAAGCTAGACTTATGATTAGGGTATTATCAGCTGCGGATTCAGAAGGAAGACATTCCGAAGACAGCATTTAGTTCCCGCTATAGACTGTATGAATTCACGGTGATGTCTTTCGAGCTCACGAATGCACCTTCCACATTCATGCATCTGATGAACCGTGTTTTTGAGCCTTACCTGGATAGATGTGTCATAGTATTTATTGATGATATCCTGATCTATTCTCGGACAAAGGAGGAGCATATGCAGCATTTGGCATAAGTACTGGAGAGATTGAGGGAGCACCAGTTGTATGCGAAGTTTTCCAAGTGACAGTTCTGGCTACAAGAGGTGGCATTTCTGGGACACGTTGTCAGTGGAGTCGGGTTGGCCGTTGATCCGGCCAAAGTACAAGCAGTGTGTGATTGGCCGCGGCCAAAGTCAGCATCAGACATATGCAGTTTCCTGGGGCTTGCAGGATATGATCGCAAGTTCGTGGAGGGGTTCTCGAGGATAGCACTACCCCTCACGTCCTTGAAGAAGAAGGAAGCAGCTTTTATATGGACGGAGAAGTGCGAGGCAGCATTTCAGGAGTTAAAGGACAGGCTCACCTCTTCCCCCATCCTTGCACTTCCATCTGGGAAGGAAGGATTTCATATATACACTGATGCTTCACACCAGGGGATGGTTGTCGTCTTGATGCAGCACGGCCACGTTATTGTCTATGCCTCCAGGTAATTGAAGAAACATGAATAGAATTACCCGGTGCATGACTTGGAGCTCGGGGCGGTCGTATTCGCACCGAAGATATGGAGACACTACTTGTATGGGGTTCATTGTGATATCTACTCGAATCACAAGAATCTCAAATACGTCGACACGTAGAAAGATCTGAACCTTCGGCAGAGCAGATGGCTGGAATTTCTCTGCGACTATAATTACAAATTGCACTATCACCCGGGGAAAGCGAACACTGTGGCAGATGCGTTGAGCAGGAGAGCTTGCACTACTGGACCGGAGCCCCAGGTGAGGTCTATGGAGCTGTTGCAGATGTTGGAAGATATGCACATTTCAGTCATTTTCGAGTCCCAGCCAGATATCTATCGGGAGTATTTGAACTCCTTGATCGTGGAATGTGATATACGAGAGCGCATTGAGGTACAGCAGAGGTTAGATACAGCTTTGGTGCCAGTTGATACGCCCGAAACAGGTGTATATAATACGCAAGTGCACGTGTCGTAACAAGTAATAAAGTGTGAGTGAGATCGTTCCCTCGGAGAAGTGATTAACCTAAAGCTTGCAAGTACTAGCTAAGCCGTTCTTTAAATCCAAACAAGATGAGTAAAATGATTTTGGAAGTAATGAAAATATTTTTTACTAAAGATTGAATCTAATTTATCTACGAAAATCTTTAGAAACTCTTAAACCACTTGGAGAAAGTAGCCTTGTATTTCGGATTTCCTATGTGCGTCTAAATGGTGTGTAATAAATAATATTAGTTAAGAGTGTTGAATGAATTATCATACAACGATTTTTATAGAAGAAATCCTCCTCTCTCGAATCTCGGAAATCCCAACGTCCTAAATTCTCCTAGTTATTTCAGAAAGGAAGACCTAAGGAGCATTGGACAAAAGCAAAAGATCCGGGCTGAACCATAAAGGAGACCGGGTTCAGCCCGCTCTTAATTAACAATAAGGAGGAGGCTGAACCACTCCGGTTCAACCCTCAATGGGCCGGCCGGCCCTAGGGATGAGAGGCTCCATAAATACCCTTTCCCCCCTCTTTTTGAAGGAACCAATTTCATAACCAGGTATTTCCTTCTTCTCCAAAATCCTAGCCGTCTTTTCATTCCTAGTTTCCTCTTCGCTTTAAAACCCTAGCAGTAGCATAACATTTGGTATCAGAGCATCCTTCCTGCGACCATGGTGACGCGTACGGAGGCAGAGACGGCGCGCTTGGCCGCCATCGAGGAAAACTATGTTGCGTTGACAGATTCCGTGGCGGCAATCGAAGCAAGCATGAAGAACTCGCAACAACATTTGGAGGAACGCCTCGATGAGAAGATGGAGGAGTTGAAATCCCTCCTCTTGCAAAATCTGAAAGGGAAGGTCGTAAACGGCGCGGGATCCGACATGAAAGCGACAAATATCCCTAACGGAGGGAGCACGGGGTGCGGGAGTCAAGGAGGCGGGCCGACAGGCGCGTCTGGCTCCGGATCCGGCGCGGGAAACCCGCCGGAGGCCGCACGCGGGCCTACGATCCCATCCCGGGCCAGCGGGATGTCGGGCGGACACCCAGAGGGCGGCGGACTGGGTAGCGGGGGGTTCGGCGGAGGGCCTGCTCCCTCCTGGATGTCGGAACCGCTCCGGAATGGGTCCAATCGGGCGGCGGAAGTCGCAGGAGGTCCCTGGGGGCCCGGCGGAGGATCGACTTCAACTTGGGGGCTCAAACAGCCGCTGCCGGCTCACGGCGGACTGCTGCGGCAAGGAGGGGGCCTCGGACAGCACCCAGGACAAACATGGAGGCCACAACATCAAGGATTTGGGGTGTTTCGCCCAACCGGGGCAAGTGCGGTTCCTCTCGGGGGCGCAACGGGGATATTTCCGCCCCAACCAGCGAATGACCTAAAGGCTCCAATGAAACTATTTCCTAAAGAAATGTTATATATATATATATATATATATATATATATATACATATCAAATTTCTAACAATCCCCCACAAAAGCGAAAAACCAAAATCGAACTTCATATATAATAATATTACTTATAAATAAAATCAAATGCAAATTTGTTTCATCAAGTTATATCTAATGTAATGGGTATAGGTGGAGTGGTTATCTTGAACCTGTACTTAGTACTTATTTCCTCTACCGAAGAATATAATGTGTCAGAGACTTTGAATTATAAACTTTTACCGGTAAATTAGATAAGCACACAAAAGATTGGTTGTTCTTGGGTTATGGCGGTGCGCGCGTTAATGGCCATGCGCATTCCTTGATTTTTCATGAGGGTTCTTAGAGTGCAGCCCGGATCCCAAAGTCGCGGCCTCACGACTACCCCCCACATAGGTGGTGCCTCAAGAGATATTCGTAATCATATCTCGCAAAGGTATATGCCTTTGGCAACCATTAAGAACTTGACGTTCATCCTATCATGTTACGTAGAACACATCATCATAGGAATGAGGAGAAAGTTTTCTCAACCTTCAAATTTGTGTTCCCAACTACGCTACATCAACGGTTTCGTTTCTACCGCATTGAACCCGATTCATGGGATCTCCAATCACATGGGTTGGGTATCCACCGTTGGTAGCAAATCATGTGGGCTTAAGCCTCATTCCCCTCGATGACAATAAAATCTCCCTTCGGGACAATCCCTTGGTAAGATTATCAGCCAGGTTCAATTCTGACTTTACATAATTGAGTGATATCACTTCTTTTCTTCTTTGCTTCACTGATTTGTACATGATTCTCATGAACTTGTTCATTTTGGAATTAGTACTATTAGATGCAGTTAAATCAATAACAGATTTATTATCACAATGCAAAGAAATAGCAGGTATTGTTTTTGCAAGTAAAGGAATTTCTGAAAGTAAATTTTTGATCCATTCAGTTTCGGCACATGTTGTGTCCAAAGCTATAAGCTCTGATTCCACGGTACTCCTAGAAATGATTGTTTGTTTTGTAAAAGCCCATGAAATGGCGGCTCCTCCAAGGAGGAACACATACCCAGTCGTTGACTTAACGTCTAACGAATCAGTTACCCAATTGCCATCTGAATAACCTTCTAGTACTTCGGGAAATCGCGGGTACACTAAACTATAATCTAAAGTTCCACGATGGTATTTAAATATTCTATTTAATGCTATCCAATGGTCATCACTTGGATTACTAGTATATCTACTAAGTCGGCCTACGACATAGGAAATGTCGGGCCTAGTACGGTTAACTATGTAAAGGAGTGATCATATCATTTGTGCATACTTATGTTGATCAACCGGTTCACTCATATTTTTACAAAGTTTTGTGTTAGCGTCATATGGAGTAGAGGCGGGAGTGGAATCGTATAAATTAAATTTATTTAATATTTTCTCAATCGAATGTGATAGAGATAAAGAAACACTAGAATCGGTTTTAACTAGTTTCATTCCTAATATGATATTTGCTACTCCCAAATTTTTCATATCAAATTTGGAAGAGAGATTATATTTAGTTTCATTAATTAATTCAATTGTATTTCCAAAAATTAAGATATCATCTACATAAAGGCATAATAAGACAATTCCATTTCCGTCTTGTTTGGCATAGATGCATTTGTCAAATTCATTAGATTTGAAACCAAGAATAGAGACTAGGAGTCGAATTTTTGATATCATTGCTTAGGAGCTTGTTTCAATCCATAAAGAGATTTAATTAATTTGCAGACTTTAGATTCTTGACCTTTGACTACAAAACCTTCGAGTTGAGACATGTAGACTTCTTATTCTAAGTCTCCATGTAAGAAGGCGGTCTTGACGTCCATTTGATGGATAAGCAACTTAAAGATCGATGCCAAGGCGAATAGAATACGAAGAGAGGTTATTCTTGCGACTAGAGCATATGTGTCTAAAAAATCTATTCCTTGTTTTTGAGCATATCCTTTAGCTACTAGGCGAGCCTTATATTTATCTATGGAGCCATCCAGTTTTAATTTCTTCTTAAAAATCCATTTACAACCTATGGCTTTAGCACCAGGAGGTAAATCGGTTAGAATCCATATTTTATTTTCAAGTATAGAATTAAATTCTATATTTATAGCTTCTTTCCAAAATGGATAATCAGATGAGGTCATAGCTTCCTCAAAAGTATTAGGATCTCCTTCAACTAGATAGGTGAAGTAGTCCTCCCCAAAGGTTCTTTCGGTTCTAACTCTCTTACTTCTTCTGGGTTCAGCAATTCCTAATTGTTCTAAAGAAGAAGTTGAAGGTTGGTTTGAGTTAGTAGAAGGTTGAGATGAGTTGTTAAATTTAAAAGGGAATTTATCCTCAAAGTAGACTGCATCTTTAGCTTCTATAATAGTGTTATTAGATATTTCACTAATTTGTGAATTAGTAATTAAAAATCTATTTGCACTACTATCTGACGCATAACCTATGAAAATTGAGTCTAAGGTTTTAGGTCCTATTTTCTTCTATTTTGGTTCAGGGATTGCTACCTTAGCTAAACACCCCCGCACTCTAAGAATCTGGAGGTTATGCTTTCTTAATTTAAATAGTTCAAACGGTGTTTTATCACAATGTTTTGAAGGAATCCTATTAAAGACAAATGAGGAGGTGAGCAATGCTTCTCCCCAAAGATTATCAGGGGCACCGGACTCGGCTAACATGACATTGACCATATTCATCAAGGTGCGATTTTTACGTTCAGCCACCCCATTAGATTGAGGCGAATATGGAGCAGTCACTTGATGAATTATCTCATGTTCTTGGCAATATTGGGTTAGTTCATTCGAAGTGTATTCTCCACCTCGGTCGGATCTAAAGATTTTGATGGAGGTTCCTAATTGATTTTCTACCTCAGCTTTGAAAATCTTAAAATATGGGAAAACTTCATCTTTAGTCTTTAATAAGTATATGTAACAAAATTTGGTGAAATCATCTATGAATGTTACAAAATATTTATTTCCACCTCAAGTAGGTTGGCGGTTTGAATCGCATACATCCGAATGTATTAACTCTAATGGTTTTGAAGTTCTATCTACCGATTTAAAAGGTTTTCTAAAAAATTTGGATTGTACGCAAATTTCACATTTGGCGCTTGGTCCAATATTAATTTTAGGAATTAAATTTAAATACATCATTCTTTTCATACAATCAGAATTCACATGTCCTAATCTAGTATGCCAAAAACCAGGAGAAGAACTTTGAATTAAAGAAAAAGATATTTGATTAACTTCTAAATCAGCAACATTCAATTTAAATAATCCATCACAGACATAGTATTTACCAATAAGAAGATCATTCGAAGTTATTACAACTTTATTAGATTCTAAAACTATCTTGTAGCCTTTCTTCACTAATAAAGAGTCGCTAACAAGATTCTTCCTAACTATTGGCACATAGAGCACATCATGCAAGACTAGTGTCTTCTCGGATGTCAACCTAAGATCCACTCGCCCGCGTCCAAGAATTTGAGCCGAAGAGGCATCTCCTAATATCACGCTTCCTCCACTGATGTCCTGAAAGGTGGCAAAGCAAGAACGATCAAAACAAGTATGAACATTTGCTTCGGAATCAAGCCACCAATCTGATGAGCAAGTGAGATGAAGACTAGGAGAATAATCTAACCTGAAGATAGGTTGGTTCAGAGCTTGAATCATATTTGCTTGTGGCTTGGAGCCATGAGATTTGCCTACCACCGGTTCAGTTTTCTTGTAGAAGCAGTTGGTTGACAGGTGGTTGGTGCGGAAGCAAATGAAGCACCATTTCCCTTTACCTAGGTTTTGGTTTGAGGAACTAGGATTGAATTGATTGGGTTTTTGATGACGGGAACCTTGACGGAAGGGTTTCTTATGATTCTTTCCTTTGGCTTTAAAATGATGGCGGTAAGAAGGATTGTCTTGTGATTCGGTGAGATTTACTTTAGGAGCAAGGTCTTTGGGAGTTTTAGAATTTTTACTCTTATGTTCTTCCTCTATGTGGATTGCATTTTGGATTTGAACATAAGTAAGGTTGGATTGGTCATGCCTTAGTCTAGTGCTAAAGCCAGACCAAGAGTCGGGAAATGTATCAATAAGACATGCCACAAAATAATTTTCGGAAAGGATTGAGCCATCGGCTCGGATCTTGGACAACATCTCATCTAGTTGATGGAGTTGAGGATTGATTGGCTTGGAAGCATCAGTCTTGAATTTGTGGAGGTTGGAAACATTGTAACGTTCTATACCCGCATTGTCAAGGTTATAGCGCGCTTCAAGTGCATACCACAAATCCTTAGCCGTACGATATTGAAGGAAGACATCGTAAAGGTTGTCGGATAAGGCACGTAGGATACAGTTACGACAATGATATTAAACATCTATTGGATCTCTATAAGGGACACGTCTTATGTAAGTTTTAGTGGTGTTTGCAGATGAGGATGAGGATGATGGTAGAGACGAAGCAACTGCATTTGCAGTGCTAGAGATTTCAGTTTCTGAAGAGGGGCATCGAAGATGGTAGACAAAAGACCTAAGGTATTCAACCAATATTCTACTTGAGCTTGCCAACGACGAAAACCATTTCCATTAAATTTCTCGGGTTTGATCCCGGCAGAATCCTCAGATCTAGAAGTCATTACAGTTTTCTGAAATTTAAAATATAAATAATAAATTGTTGTACAGAAGAAAATGAAAGTGGACAGAATCATTTTGATTAATTTGATTTTATTTATTTGTTTGACGTGGAATTACTAACTTCTTTAGATTGTAGTAATAATTTTCCTATTTATTCCAGAATAATATATATTTTTATTTATATTTCGGAAAAACAAGACATAAAAACGATAAAATATAGATCTAGAAAATTTTGATCTTTTAAAACTTATCCAAAATAGTGAAGGAGAAAAATAAAATTTATAGGTTTAGAATCGAGTCTGGGTAAGGTGTGTGATCACTGCCCTAAAGAAGTTGCACCACCCTCCGGCAGGGCTTTTAACCGATGCTCACTCCTCCAATGTACAACACTCGGCTAGATCCCGAAACTCCGATGTGCGCGGACACCGAAGAAGCGCAGAGCACCCGAACCACCACTTGATAAAGCAAATGTGAAGAAGATGAAAACCAAAACGGCAGTTCTGCTTTTTTTTCAGAAGCGTAGAAAGAATAGATATATCGCCTTGAAACGATTCCTGTAGAGACGTTATTTGAAATCTCGGTAAATGGAAGAAATAAATTCGTCATAAATTTTGACGGTTATGAATGGTTAGAAAAGAAAAGAACGTTGAAAACGTCAGCGAAATTAAAGCTCGAAAAAAGCCGTTCGACGAACAGCGGTCGACGAAAAGGCAAGGCAGTCGACGAAACCGCTGGCGAAAGCGGTCGACGAAAAGGGCCGGTCGATGAACATCGGTCGATGAAAGGCGGTCGACGAAAAGCGCTGGTGAAAGCGGTCGACGAAAAGGCCGTTCGACGAACAGCGGTCGACGAAAAGGCAAGGCGGTCGACGAACAGTGCTGGCGAAAGCGGTCGACGAAAAAACCGGTCGACGAACAGCGGTCGTCGAAAAGCGCTGGTGAAAGCGGTCGAAAAAAAGGCCGTTCGACGAAAAAACCGGTCGACGAACAACGCTCGATGAAAGAGCAGCCGAGACAAAACTATTTGGAGAAAATTAACAATTCAATTATTCCCCAAATCCCGAATCTGGTCCGGTGCGGTGCGTGCGCGCCCGCGCGTGTGTGGTGCATATATTCTCCTTGTAACACCCCCTATCCGTCGCATAGTATATAGCAGTAGGTCCGGCCGGGGCCCGACGCCATATACCACAGACAGACCGTGTGGTTACGTATGGAAACCATCCAACCAATCTCAACGTCCTACACAAAGCATTCTAGCGGAAGCAGTTTATAAGAGTTGTAAACAAGAACCCAACATAGGAGCATGAATGTCCACTAATCCCAAAAGGAATGTTATACAAAAATACCCAAAACCGGCCTTAAGGCCTTACAAAGTGTTTCACTTGAAAATTACATGTTTTACAAACCACGGCACGCAGGCCGGTCATACATGAATAAAGCAGTAAACACTTCTACTTGGGCCTTCGAGGGCCAGCTTCGCAAAAAGGGCTTTAGCCCGCTATTGACCGCTTGGTCCAGCTGCACCTGCAAGCAATAAACCACCGCACGGTGGCAAAACAAGGCAACGGTCAGCAATGCTGACCAAATTATAACGATCCCGCCCCCAACTCGGGGCGGCGATGCTCCTTCCCTGCATTTCATTAGCATAAGCGAGCAATGTATATATCCATAGCCATTTCAACACAGACGTTGGCTCGCACGGCCACATGCCCCGTGCACTCAGGGCACATTCTCGGTGAACCGGTCGATGTCACGTCAATTAAAGCCATTAACATTCCGGACTCACCACCGCCACTTAGACGGCCAAACCTATGAGCAATTTGTCTTCTTGGCATGGGTCACGTCAGTTTAAGCCATTGACCGCCGAAGACTCACATTTATGCCAACGACGAGTGCCACGTAACCTTAGGTCTCTCTAACCCGAACGACATAGAGCGGGTACGGTTCCATCTAACCCGTGCTCACATCGCAACGACAATTTAAGCCATTTACGCGGGTCAAACTTTCGCCGAGTCCCATTCTATCGCAAGTCACATAATTCGGTTATGTTCAAGTTGGCTCTCAGGCCACCAAGTTGGCAAGATCTCGTATCCGCCCAGTTTTCCGGGTGCACCTTTGGGTTAGTCCACAAGGCTCCCTGCTGCAATCTACCGCGTAGAAAACCCGAAAACAACCAATAGCACGGAGTCTTCTCCGGCCTTATGCAATGCAACATCACCGATCCAGACTAAAATGTCCGGGTAGGCTTCACACATCATGCCTATGTCCGTTCTCGCATACGGACTCTAAACAACGGGGACTTCACATATCTACCCGAAGGAACGCCTCCAACTCTCCGCAAACTCGCGAGAGCGGGCTTCCTATGCTAGGAAAGAGAGCTATTCGTGCTCAAGATGAGGATCGTTACCCTTGAGTTCCTCTTTGGCGCCATTGAAAAGTAATCGGATGGAAATCACCGCACTTGCGTTGCCTCCGTGGATCCGGAGTCGGCTCGCGATTCGGAGCTCCGAAGCTCCTCCAATGGCGGGATCTAGTTCTTCTTCCTCCAATGGCTCTCCTCTTTCTCCAAGGACTTGGAGAGATGATAAGGTAAGAAAGTGATGGATTTCTAAGTCAACTCACGGGTATATCCTCTTAGGAACAACCCCCAGCCGTTGGATCTCAACCTAAGAAAACGAACGGCTTTGATTCGGGGCTGAAATGCCCAATCTGGACCAAACACGGCTTGGCACACGCCCGTGTCCAGGGCCGTGTGCCGCATTCGCCGTCAAAATCGAATCTCCTGGACCCTAACACGGGTATCGAACACGCCCGTGTTCTAGCTGACACGCCCGTGTTCCAGCTGACACGGCCGTGTAGCCGGCCGTGTACCCCATGATTTTTCCCCATTTTCAACCCGAGCACTGCACGGGTTCTAGGACACGCCCGTGTCCTTGCCCGTGTCACCTTGACACGCCTGGGCCCCAGGCCGTGTACATGGTCTCGACATTTTGTCGCGTGCAGTTCGACGACTTGATGATACGGCCTTGGACACGCCCGTGTCCTAGGCCGTGTGCCTTGTCTCGACGATCGTCGAGCAAATCTCGACGACTTCCCCGGGACGATCGTCGACACGGGTCGACACGCCCAGCAACACGCCCGTGTCGCGGGCCGTGTGCCCATTCTCGACGATTCGTCGAGTATAACTCGACGACTCCGCGGCTAAGTGTCGACACGGGTCGACACGCCCTGCGACACGCCCGTGTCGCAGGCCGTGTGCCCATTCTCAGCGAATCGTCGAGAAAATCTCGACAACTTCGCGGCTAAGTGTCGGCACACGCTTGACACGCCCTGGGACACGCCCGTGTCCCAGGCCGTGTGCCTACAGCCAGAACCCAAACTGGCCCAAAACGTCCCCCTTTGCTCCTTTGAGTTTCGGGGCGTTACAACTCCCCCCTCTTAAAAGAATTTCGCCCACGAAATTACATAAAGGAAAGACATACAAAACCAAAATTTGTACCTGAGCGGAACAACTCCGGATACTCGTCAAGCATAGTCTGCTCTCGCTCCCAAGAGAGCTCCTCACGACCGCAATTGTCCCACCGGACCTTGACCATCCTGATCTCTTTATTGCGTAGCCGCTTGACCTCCGAGTCCTCAATCCGCACGGGCTTGACCTTTGTCGTTAGCCCACTATCCACCGGCACTTGATCAACCGCGATCACTTGCGTAGGCTCTTGCACCGCCTTCTGAAGCACCGAAATGTGGAATACATCGTGTAAACCACTAAGCTCCACTGAGAGCTTCAACCGATAGGCCGCTTCACCAACTCGCTCCAGAACCTCGAACGGTCCAAGGTATCTTGGGCTTAGCTTTTTCAACCGCCGCACCCGCGAGACACCCTTGAACAGCTTGATCTTTAAGTATACATAATCGCCCACAGCGAACTCCACGTTCCTGTGCTTGGCATTATAGTACTTTGCTTGCCGGTCCTGAGCGATAAGCAACCTCTCCCGAATGGTTCTCACCAAAGAAGTAGCATCCTCCACTTCCGATCGCTTATACAACTTTGACTCACCCGTATCTAACCAAGACAACGGCGTGCGACATCTTCTACCATATAGGGCCTCGAAGGGCGCCATCTGAATACTCGCTTGGTAGCTGTTGTTGTATGCGAACTCCACCAAATAGAGGTGGTCTTCCCATTGCTTTCCGAAATCCAAGACACACATGCGAAGCATGTCTTCCATGGTTCTATTGACCCTCTCGGTCTGCCCATCCGTTTGCGGGTGGAAGGCTGTGCTGAATTTCAACTTTGTTCCCAACATTTGCTGCACCAGCCTCCAATCATTGGACGTCAACCGCCCATCTCGGTCACTCACGATGCTGCGGGGCACACCATGAAGTCGTACTATGTTATCCACATAAAGCTTTGCCAGCTTCTCCACCGGATCATCCTTCCTATGCGGAATAAAATGCGACACCTTCGTTAATCGATCAACAACCACCCAAATGGCGTCGTTTCCCTTTTGCGACCTTGGCAAACCGTGCACAAAGTCCATAGAGATGTCGTCAAATTTCCACTCCGGAATAGGCAAGGACTTAAGAAATCCTCCCGGCTTTTGGCACTCCGCCTTTACCAAGGCGCAGGTTTGACACTTTGCTACGTATAGCGCCACATCCTTTTTCAAACCCGGCCACCAAAACAGTTTCTTCACATCACGGTACATCTTCGTGCTCCCCGGGTGAATCGAGTACTTGGTATGGTGTGCCTCGTACAACAACTCCACCCGTAAATTGCCCACAGTTGGAACGCACAGACGACCGTCTTTCCAAAGCAATCCGTCCTCCACGACGAATTGGGAATTTGACTCATCCAGAGCCTCTATCATGAACTGCTTCATATGAGCATCCATATCCAAAGCCTGCCGAATATGATCAGCCAGGTCATATTGGACTTCAGTCCAATTCAGAACTGCTTCAGCACTTGATTGTCTATCCACACAAACAATCTCCAACGCCTCCAACTCCCGCACCAACCGCTCATCGTGCACCGATAGCCAATTGGCTTGAGCTGGGGCTCGGCGACTCAACGCGTCCGCAACCGCATTCCCTTTGTCAGGCACGTAGTGGATCTTGAATGTATAGTCCCCCAGGAACTCCATCCATCTACGCTGTCGCATATTCAGATCCTTCTGATCAATTAGATACTTTAGGCTCTTGTGATCGGTGTAGATATCAATCTTCACACCGTACAAATAGTGTCTCCACAGCTTCAAGGCAAAAATCACGGCCGCTAACTCCAAGTCATGGACCGGATAATTCCTCTCGTGCACTTTTAGCTGTCTCGAGCCATAAGCTATCACGCTTCAGTGCTGCAGTAGCACGCAACCCAAACCGCTGCCTGAAGCATCGCTATATATCTCATAGCCTTCGGTTCCACATGACGAACTCAGCACAGGCGCCGTGGTCAACCGACACTTCAGTTCCTCAAAAGCTCGCGCACACTCCGGCGTCCAAACGAACTTATGCTCCTTCCTCGTCAAAGTAGTGAGAGGTAACGCTATCCGCGAGAAGTTCTCTATGAAGCGCCTATAATAACCGGCAAGCCCCAAAAAGCTCCGGACTTCTGCTACAGTAGCGAGCTCAGGCCACTCCCGTATCGCAACAATCTTCGCCGGATCCACAGCAATACCCTCTCCACTCACTATATGCCCGAGGAACGCCACTGAGGATAGCCAAAACTCGCACTTCGAGAACTTGGCATACAACTGATTTCTCCTTAGCGTCTCCAACACCAAATGAAGATGCTTGAAGTGATCTTCCTCACTTTGCGAGTACACCAAAATATCGTCGATGAAGACGATCACAAAATGGTCCAAGTACTCCCTAAACGTCCTGTTCATCAAATCCATGAATACTGACGGCGCATTAGTCAGCCCAAACGGCATGACCGTAAACTCATAATGCCCGTACCTCGTACTAAACGCTGTCTTCGGGATATCACTCTCCCTTATCCGCAGTTGATAGTACCCAGCCTTGAGATCCAACTTCGAGTACACCGTCGACCCGACTAACTGATCAAAGAGATCATCAATCCGGGGGATCGGGTACTTGTTCTTCTCCGTCAGCTTGTTTAGCTCCCGATAATCAATACATAGCCTCAAGCTTCCGTCCTTCTTCTTAACAAAGAGGACCGGTGCGCTCCAAGGCGAAGAACTCGGGCGCACATACCCTTGCTCCAACAACTCTTGCAGTTGGACTTTCAGCTCCGCCATTTCCTTAGGCGCTAGCCGATACGGAGATCGTGACACAGGCTTTGCACCTGGCACTAGCTCGATCGTAAAATCTATCTCCCGTTGAGGCGGGGCTCCAGGAAGATCTGCGGGGAACACATCAGGGTATTCCGATACCACTGAAATACAATCCAACGCGGGCTTCGGCTTTGCAACCTCCACTAGTGTAAAGAACAGTTCTGCTCCAGCACGAACCGCCTTCACCACCTGAAGAGCAGACATCAACGTCTTGCTCGACCCCTTTAAGCCCGTAAACGTCGTCTCACGACTCGCTCCCAGCTTAACTTCCTTGCTACCGCAATCTATGTGGGCCTGCTGCTCCGAGAGCCAGTCCATGCCAAATATGACGTCGAACTCCACTAACGGAAGTAAAGACGCTCGCAGGTCGAACTCCTGCTCCCCAATACGAATCTTAACATCGCAGATCCTATCCGCTCGTATCGAACACCTATTGGGCAACAACACATCCAACTTATCCTTCGTCATCGAGGAAGGGACCCCGATGCGTAATATAAATCCTTCGGACAAGAAGGAGTGTGAGGCTCCCGTATCGAAGAGTGCTCGTGCCGGATTTTCACAAATCAATACAAATCCTAAACAAGTAGTGGTAAGGTAACATGTGCATAACAAGTATTTAAATAAATTGACTTGCTATAATTAAACTGTACCTGTCACGACATCAGCTTGTTTAATGGCCTCCTGTTGGCCAAGATTATAGACCCTTGGTTGGGCCGGAGCATAGTGGGATGCGGTCGACTCCACCGCCTTTCCCTTCTCTTCATAAGTGGCTCCCGGCCTCCTCTCGGACTTAGGACGTCCGCTCCAACAATCACGGGCAAAGTGCCCCGTCTTTCCGCATGTAAAACGCGCGCCCGGGGTCCGACTCGTAGTCGCCCCAGAAGCACCAGAAGGAGCTGGACCCGAAGTCATATGCTTCTTGAAAGCCCTCCGATAGCCGGACTTTGAAGTAGTCGGCACTCTGAACTCAGATTTCTTCTCACCCAAGCTTTTCTTCGCTTGTACATTCTTCATGTCCTTCTCCAAGGACCGTGCAGTATTGACCAAGGTTAAGAAACTCTGCGTCATCGGCCCCGACAGTAACAGTCTCAACTCATCCCTCAAGCCTTCATAAAATCGATTCGTCTTGCGCTCCTCATCCATGAGGGTGGCGCTAGCATAACGACTCAGACGAGTGAACTCGTGGAGATATTCATCCACGCTCCTCTCACCCTGTACTAACTTTAGGAACTCATTCTCCAACGCTATCTTCTACGTCGAAGGGAGGTATCTTGCTAAGAACAATCCCGAGAACTCCTCCATCGGAACGTCTATCAGTTGTCTACCTCTCAAATGATGCAGCTCCAATCCTTCCCACCACATCCTCGCTTCACCGTCCAGAAGAAACGTAGCGATGGTGGTCATTTGCCACTCCTCCGTCTCCGTCGCTGTCATGACTCTCTTCACCCTGGAGAGCCAGTCTTCAGCCTGAGATGGGGTTCCCAATCCCGAGAATAACGGAGGGTTAAAGCTCATTACATGCTTTAGCTGCCTCTCAGTTGCCCTCCTTGGCACTATTGGTTCCACGACCACTTGCTCCACTCTCCTCGGCTCAGCCTCTTGCAGAGGTTCTTGCTCCATCATAGGAGCGGGCTGCTGCGCTTGCCTTCCAGGCTGCGCATTTATCACGGCCAACACCGCTTCAGCCACCAATCGTATATTTTCAGCCGATATAGGTGTTGCAGTAGCAACATCCGGTGCACTATTAGCCTCAGAAACTCGGCGTTCTGACGGCCCAACACCACTTCTGGTCACCTATAGTGGTACAAAACACCGTTAAGCGACCAAATAGTATTGCAAACAGCAATTATAGGAACACGCAGGTTCCTCAAACACAAGTATTTTCATTCCTAAGTGGACATTCATGGGTTCTTTTACCATTATAACGATGACGCACGCAATGTGCTCACCACCCCTTAAAAAGAATTCGTCCACGAATTCAGTTTAAACCCGACCAAAACCAGTAGTATGATACCAAATTGTAACACCCCCTATCCGTCGCATAGTATATAGCAGTAGGTCCGGTCGGGGCCCGACGCCATATACCACAGACAGACCGGGTGGTTACGTATGGAAACCATCCAACCAATCTCAACGTCCTACACAGAGCATTCTAGCGGAAGCAGTTTATAAGAGTTGTAAACAAGAACCCAACATAGGAGCATGAATGTCCACTAATCCCAAAAGGAATGTTATACAAAAATACCCAAAACCGGCCTTAAGGCCTTACAAAGTGTTTCACTTGAAAATTACATGTTTTACAAACCACGGCACGCAGGCCGGTCATACATGAATAAAGCAGTAAACACTTCTACTTGGGCCTTCGAGGGCCAGCTTCGCAAAAAGGGCTTTAGCCCGCTATTGACCGCTTGGTCCAGCTGCACCTGCAAGCAATAAACCACCGCACGGTGGCAAAACAAGGCAACGGTCAACAATGCTGACCAAATTATAACGATCCCGCCCCCAACTCGGGGCGGCGATGCTCCTTCCCTGCATTTCATTAGCATAAGCGAGCAATGTATATATCCATAGTCATTTCAACACAGACGTTGGCTCGCACGGCCACACACCCCGTGCACTCAGGGCACATTCTCGATGAACCGGTCGATGTCACGTCAATTAAAGTCATTAACATTCCGGACTCACCACCGCCACTTAGACGGCCAAACCTATGAGCAATTTGTCTTCTTGGCATGGGTCACGTCAGTTTAAGCCATTGACCGCCGAAGACTCACATCTATGCCAACGGCGAGTGCCACGTAACCTTAGGTCTCTCTAACCCGAACGACATAGAGCGGGTACGGTTCCATCTAACCCGTGCTCACATCGTAACGACAATTTAAGCCATTTGCGCGGGTCAAACTTTCGCCGAGTCTCATTCTATCGCAAGTCACATAACTCGGTTATGTTCAAGTTGGCTCTCAGGCCACCAAGTTGGCAAGATCTCGTATCCGCCCAGTTTTCCGGGTGCACCTTTGGGTTAGTCCACAAGGCTCCCTGCTGCAATCTACCGCGTAGAAAACCCGAAAACAACCAATAGCACGGAGTATTCTCCGGCCTTATGCAATGCAACATCACCGATCCAGACTAAAATGTCCGGGTAGGCTTCACACATCATGCCTATGTCCGTTCTCGCATACGGACTCTAAACAACGGGGACTTCACATATCTACCCGAAGGAACGCCTCCAACTCTCCGCAAACTCGCGAGAGCGGGCTTCCTATGCTAGGAAAGAGAGCTATTCATGCTCAAGATGAGGATCGTTACCCTTGAGTTCCTCTTTGGCGCCATTGAAAAGTAATCGGATGGAAATCACCGCACTTGCGTTGCCTCCGTGGATCCGGAGTCGGCTCGCGATTCGGAGCTCCGAAGCTCCTCCAATGGCGGGATCTAGTTCTTCTTCCTCCAATGGCTCTCCTCTTTCTCCAAGGACTTGGAGAGATGAAAAGGTAAGAAAGTGATGGATTTCTAAGTCAACTCACGGGTATATCCTCTCAGGAACAACCCCCAGCCGTTGGATCTCAACCTAAGGAAACGAACGGCTTGATTCGGGGCTGAAATGCCCAATCTGGACCGAACACGGCTTGGCACACGCCCGTGTCCAGGGCCGTGTGCCGCATTCGCCGTCAAAATCGAATCTCCTGGACCCTAACACGGGTATCGAACACGCCCGTGTTCTAGCTGACACGCCCGTGTTCCAGCTGACACGGCCGTGTAGCCGGCCGTGTACCCCATGATTTTTCCCTATTTTCAACCCGAGCACTGCACGGGTTCTAGGACACGCCCGTGTCCTTGCCCGTGTCACCTTGACACGCCTGGGCCCCAGGCCGTGTACATGGTCTCGACATTTCGTCGCGTGCAGTTCGACGACTTGATGACACGGCCTTGGACACGCCCGTGTCCTAGGCCGTGTGCCTTGTCTCGACGATCGTCGAGCGAATCTCGACGACTTCCCCGGGACGATCGTCGACACGGGTCGACACGCCCGGCGACACGCCCGTGTCGCGGGCCGTGTGCCCATTCTCGACGATTCGTCGAGTATAACTCGATGACTCCGCGGCTAAGTGTCGACACGGGTCGACACGCCCTGCGACACGCCCGTGTCGCAGGCCGTGTGCCCATTCTCAGCGAATCGTCGAGAAAATCTCGACGACTTCGCGGCTAAGTGTCGGCACACGCTTGACACGCCCGGGGACACGCCCGTGTCCCAGGCCGTATGCCTACAGCCAGAACCCAAACTGGCCCAAAACGTCCCCCTTTGCTCCTTTGAGTTTCGGGGCGTTACACTCCTTATGTTTTTTTGAACATATAAAAGAGAGGAACTTTATTTATATACACTCTCATATGAATGGGGTAGGCAAGGTGAGACTATAGGATTTCATCCTTAGAGAAAGAGAGATTCCCTCCAAAATTTTGGATTCCCTCCATTTGGTTTTAGAGATTTTCCCTTAAAATATTGAGCTCAAACACCAAACACCTAAAGACTCCAATGAAACCATTTCCTAAAGAAATGTTATATATATATATATATATATATATATCAAATTTCTAACAATTTCATGCTTTGAAAACATACTATTGTAATGGAAGCATTATAAAAAACATGTCTTTGAGCAATTAAGTTAAAAATAGATAGAAAATGATCGGTACCTATAAATCTATATTGATCTACTATTGCTAGATTTTTTTAAGCTCATTTGATATCAGTAATTGAACTCATTTCTTAGTAATTGAACTCATCTCTTCCAATCGCAAGCGCCACAAACCAGGACCAGCATCACATGAGTGCAGCTCTTTAGCGAGTCACAATAAGAAGTATAGAAATTAGCAAAATGAAAAGTTAATATTCACAGCCAATATACTCTTCTTAACTTCAAGTACTATCTTTTGCACTATAACACTCTCTTCTTCTTGTTCATGTCTACGTTTCGGTTCTTTTCTCGGCTTTTCCATGTAGCTGAAATGACTTGGAAAAGTCTTCAATTTTGCTTTCAAGATTTCTGAAACTCTTTAACAAACTCAAATTGCTCTTTTAAGTCAGATTGAATCTTTGTCAATATAGTCATATTACCTTCTTTATACAAATATGATGACACATGAGTTTTTGATGAAGATTCATGAATTGTTGGTGGAGACATGTGTAGACCAGTATCTTCCAGATGTTTAAGAGAGGAGAGAACAATAAGAGAGGCAGGAGTGAATGAAGGGTATTTCCTTTTTAGATGTCAGGAAGACTAAGGATATAATAGACCATTCCTTTTTGTAAGCTCTTTTCCATATGAACTGAGTAAATGTGAAAAAGAGTATAAAAATAATACTTAGTATTCTTACGAGGTGTACTTTGGATGATCCTATCCTCTTAATCATACAGTTGAGGTGTTGCACAACAAGCACCCGCTTGACAAACTAGCTGATAACTTGATGCATTTTCATTAATTAGACATGCAACGACAAGACTAGAAGGGTCTTCCTTAATTCCCCATAACCTTGGAGGGGTGTGCTTTAAACATCCAATATGTTAAGAAATTTTTTTTTTCAAGTACATAATGTCATAATGCACTCTTTCAAAATCCACAGCACTACATGTAAAAATAGCACTCAAACAAGAAGCTAAGGATAATGGAGAGAATGTATCAATCATTTGATTGTTTGCCCAATTGATAATGTTGCTAATATGTTTTTACTTGGTGTATGGTCATCACTCATCAACTATCTAGCATATTTGGGTAGTTCTTTTGGGCATCCCTATCTGTGTGTGTGTGTGCGCGCGCGCGCGCGTGCGCGCGTGCACGCGTGTCTATGTGTGTCTGTGTTTGTCTGTGTCTGTGTGTGTCTGTGTCTGTCTGTGTCTGTCTGTGTCTGTGTGTCTGTGTGTCTGTGTCTGTGTCTGTGTGTCTGTGTGTCTGTGTCTGTGTGTCTGTGTGTCTGTGTGTCTGTGTCTGTGTCTGTGTGTCTGTGTCTGTGTCTCTGTGTCTGTGTGTGTCTATGTGTCTGTGTCTGTGTGTCTTTGTCTGTGTCTGTGTGTCTGTGTCTGTGTCTGTGTCTGTGTCTGTGTCTGTGTCTGTGTCTGTGTCTGTGTGTCTGTGTCTGTGTCTGTGTCTGTGTCTGTGTCTGTGTCTGTGCGTGTGTGTGCGTGTATGTGTGTGTGTGTGTCTGTGTGTGTCCGTATCTGTGTGTGTGCGTGTCTGTGTGTGTGCGTGCGTGTGTGTGCGTGCATGTGTGCGTGCGTGCGTGCGTGGGTGTGTGCGTGCGTGTGTGCGTGCGTGTGTGCGTGTGTGTGTGTGTGCGTGTGTGTGTGTGTGCGTGCGTGCGTGCGTGTGTGCGTTCCTATGTACACAAGCATATATAAATAAATTCAGATACACCAACATGATTAATTCAGACCCTTAGCCTTTCCATGATTGTGGTTTCCATTTCACTAAAAACCTTGCATTTCAGTATATTCTCATTATTTAATCATGATTTATATTATAACTTTGTATAGCATTTTAATTTAATCATAATTTATATTATGGTAGGGGAAAGGTTTGCTATATCATTTTTAATAAGAGTAGAGCCACACCCTATAGAGCCCGTCATTGGCAGAAGCACGTACTTCATGTCTATTTCATGAACATTAATTTTTATTGTTAATTTAATTTTGAGAAAACTTGTTGAGTTTGAATTAATTATGTTTTATTTGGCAGAGCTTATTTGCTTTAGTTAGTCTTTGTTCTTCTTCCTCTCGCCACTGACAGATTCGATTCCGACCCAAACGTCGTCATTCTATTTGTCAGCATTCGACCGCCTCACTAGTGAGTCGTGCGTTCGTGGCAAGTAATCCGGCATGTTGAACAAGATTCAGGAGGATTGGATCAAGATCCAGCTGAAACTGATCGAGGATGGCATGCGCCCTCCTATTCGAATCGATTTGGCTGTGCCACTGTGGAGCAAGCGTCCCGACCTGAACGTGTATCTGCTGAAACTGTTGTTCGTGATTGATCCGGAACGGCAGTACGGCGTCAACGTGACAGCGGGTGCATGCATGTCTTACAACAAAGTCGGTTTTCTTTTCCGCAAGCAATTCAATGCCCCACGAATCATCGATTGCATCGACACCACCGGATTTGCTATCTGTGCTCGATATGTGTGCAAGAAGTCTAAGAGCTCAGGCGGCTGTGGTTACACGTTCCATGTAATGGACGAGGCCAAAACCGAGAAGTTGATCCCAGCGTCCATCGTTCTTAACTATCCAGTGCAGTTATTCAAACAGAGCGCGCACGACGTCGGTCTTGTTCAAATAGCATACGACTTGTACACGTCCCGTTCCGGCAGTGCTGATGTCGCCAAGGTGATTCGTTGTGCCCGAAGGACTCGATACATGCGTCAAGCTGCGCTATATCGTGGCCACGTGTCGTGGTATTTGAAAATGCGCGCTCGGGATGTCGCACTTGGGCAATAGACGCCGCCTCAGCGTCCGACAGTGTTTCCCGATTTTCCGTCATTCTTTCAGCATTGCAACGGGTACAATGGAACTCTCGGTCCAGTGGAATCGACACTGACAAGCCTGGTCAACGACTGTATTGCTCGTCAACTCCCGTTCTACAACCGAATGGAAGGCGCCATCACCGGGACTCATCTCTCGGCCGACCATCATCACAACGTATCAGGGTGCATGAAATTAACGGATGAGTTCAACAGCAGGAAATTCTCCCTCGTTGTTGGATTGCACTCTGTCATGAATGAGCGCCAACAATTCCTCTCCCATCAATTCACAAGCACGACCGGCAATGCAGAACGTCGAACTATTAGTCGGGGTTTGCTGAGACGGTATAACGCTTACGGTATTGATACTTCACTGCTCATCATGTACCTGGACAAGTGCTGCGATGATCAGTAATGGCTGGAAGAGTTCGAGAATATCATTGTTCTGCTCGACAATCACCACCTGATCACAAGGTACCAGGACAATTCGAACAACACGGATCATGCTCGGCACGAACAATTCATGGTTGTCGTGGCCGAAATCATTGTCGGCACTGGACAACATCCAATGCGGGAAGGCTCCATCATTGAGGCTGAATTGGATGCATTGTTGGATCACATTAAAAAGTGGGAAATCGAGAATGATGTGCCCTCATCCAAGCGCATCGTGACGATCAAACTTCTCGCTTGCCACGAGACACAGAAAAAACACATCAGAAATTACTTAACTCCGCCCGCATCCGCATCGACTACCGTTCTGGATAGCTTCTTTCGTTCGAGTCTGCGCCGTGGATTGGGGAAGAACGAAAACTTGTGGCATCATGGATGAGCCATTTGCCCGGAGACCATATCCCTGGAAGGAGGGAACTTGTTGCTCCATGTCATTGTCGCTCAAATCAACTTTTGAGGCGAACTCCAATTTGATCCTCGTTGGGCGTATTTGCCAATCTTTGGGATGCATATCATTCTCACTCAATATCTCGCACTATTTCCGACTGATGGCATCACTCCCTCGCCTACATCTCTATCGACGATGTTTCATTTATTTCCTCTCTCGATTGATGATTGTGACGACAAATTTGGATTGACGACAGCATTTGGAAAATCCCTTCCTCAACTGCCCGAAATTCCTACAGGGCAACTTGAATCACTTGGAATGGTCGCAGAATCAATCGCTGATAATGTAATTTGATCGAGTCACACGTTCGATGCGATTGCGCACAATGCCCTTGAGGTTGTCGCTGTTGTTGTCGAGCGGGCTCATGATGATCATCACATTGCTGAAGAAGGTGATGTTGCACCGCGGGAGGCTGATAATCTGAACAATGTCGACGATGTCGATCCGTTGATTGGGGCTGAATCTGGCGTCAAAGTTAGCAACGCGCCTCGTTCCATTCAGTCCAATCACAAGCGCTGCAAACCAGGACCAACATCGCATGAGTGCAGCTCTTCATCGAGTCATAATAAGAAACCTCGCGGCCTCAACACATTGGGCAATGAACGTCATTCAGCATTACAAGGGCTTAATCTTTGGGAAGCTGTCATGAGCACTTCGCCAATGATAAACCCCTTGGAATGTCTCTTGCTCCGAACGATTACTCTCAAATTTCTTCTGCCCCATGAACTACAGGATCTAAAGGATTTCCCCATTGAATCTTTGCATCTTCCATAATTGCATTGAATCTGGTCTATTCTTGCATCGGCTTTGCGTAGCACTAATTTCACTTTCAAACGGTTCATTCAGCCGAAATCGGAACAGCTCCTGAAATAACACCTGGAGGATATGATTGCCCAGGCCCGATTCAGATTGCCCATTCAACGAGCAGCGCCCAAACGCAACATCATTACTGCCCTAAGTCAAGCCACATCAGCGATTGCTTCATTGTGATTGTCCCCGGTTGCCAGTTTTGACATTGTGCAGTTGGAAGAGACTGTGATAACGACAACAACTCGAACCGTCACCTTGGCAACCAACGCCAATCAAAATTCATGTCAACCCCATGCATCAGATCTGTAATATATGCCCGAACAACTCATTGAAGGGTCATTAGACAATATCATTGATCGACTGGTTCCACAAGAGATTGACGTAGGGCATGCCGACAACATTCATTGGACCAAAGTGGTCGCCCCCGCGTATGCCCGCATTGCTTCCCATCGTGATGATCTGCTCGAGATGACCCACAAGGAGATCCAGAATCGTTGGGACTATCTTGCATGCCTCAAGAAGCGTGTGCCATCAACCACATCAGCACGACCATGTTGTCATTCTTGTTTGCAATCGCATTCTGAGGCTGCCCAGCAGCACGACAATCCAGGCTTCCTAAATATTCTGTCGTTGTCGTCGGTCGAACCATCAATTCCAGCAGCATCTCTGACCACCCAGAATTCAAATCAACCGACCTCTTCTACAGTCATTACAACGGCGGTGGAACCTGATGTGGCCAACACGTCTGTTGTCAGTGAGATTGGTTTGCGTCTGTCATTTATGGTCGATCATCAGTTGTCTGCTTCGGATCAGATATTGGCGGCCACCGTTCCAGCCCCATCTGCAGGGGAGCCGTTTTCCCAAGCGGAGAAGGAGCTGCTCAATTACTTGCTGACCAGCCCAGTAGAGCGCTCCCATGTGAAATCAACGACTGGTGATCAGATGTCTTGGAAGAGTCCGGCCAGGCGTTTCTTGTACTGGGCGCGAGTCCCGCGGGTATTGGGGATGAACCAGTTTCGAGCCCGATTTGATGGGTTGCTCAAGCAAAAGGTCAAAGATGATAACAAGAAAAAGAGTTTCTAGCAGGCAGACAATATTTGGCTTTTGGTTTCATTTTCATCTTCAAAATTTTCCTTCTCAATTACTTGAAATTTTTCTTCTTTTAATCTCACTAGGCTTATTGAGGTGGCTCAAGCTTGAGAAGATCATACTTTCGCGGTATGCTTGATTTCAAGTCCCAAATTCCAATTTGGCAAGATATACCGTGTAATATTTTATCGAGTTTAAACCTTTGAGAAGTTGAAAGAAAAGATGCTGAAGCTGAGGTGCAGAGGTTGAAGATAAAAGGCAAAAGCTGGTAATGGTGGTGCTAAAGTTTCTGAGCAAGCTCCAAAAAACTGAGAAAGAATAACACGAGCTAAAATGTCATTTGTTAAGGATCACCTATCAAACATCATCCGTTTGGACATAAAAGTGGATGAAGTTTCTTAGATGGACGTTAACGAATGACAATTTAACCCCCATGTTCATGACCGCCGCCACCGTATCAAACAGAGCCTTAGATAATTTTTTTGAAAATATCATTTACGTTCTATTTTGATGACATCTAGATAACAATTGTAAGCTATCTTAATATTAAAAGAAAGTGCCTCTCATCATCTTCTTCCCAATTCCATCTTTCAATTAGTATTAATGTTGAAAATTATACCTCCATATTACAATGTTTCTATCATATAAATGTATTTCACAATCTTGTAATATTTCAATAACAATTATTACAAACCTGTAATATTTCAATCTCATATATTTTCTACACCCTCATTTGAGTGGGTCTACTTTAGATATTATTTTTTAATAGTGGCACATGTACTAGGTATGCACCATGAGGAGACAATGAAAGCACGTACTCTCTCTGTACATTATCATTTTTATAGTATATGACATTTTTATTTTCAAGTAACATGATTTCTCGTCATAAATTACACAATTAATATTATTCTTGTTGTTATCTCTCTCTCTAACTCATCTATTACACCCGCATCCATCTTTAATTTTTACAGTTCTTTAATTATTAATGTTTGCGCAATATATACTTCTATGAAACTAATTTTGTCATTTATATATTTTTCATCTTTGCAATTCCTTATCTTATATAGTTGTGCAGGCATAATATTCGATATATTTTGTTGATATTTCACCACACATTGTTTTACTAATTTAATGCTTGATGCAGGAGGAAGATGGCAAAATCATCTGTATATTGCGGTTAGAATTCAATGTGATGGTTGGAGGCTCGATTACGCCCTATGTGATGGTTAGAGGCTCGATTACGCCCTATGTGATGGTTGGTGGCTCGATTACGCGCTAGGGGATAACTTACATTGGAAGAAGATCTCTCTAATTATGTGTGGACTTTAGAAATATGATTATTCAAAGTCTTTAATGTTTTATAATTTTTTAATAACTGAAAGTATTACATTTGTTTACAAATGCTTCTATGAAAACTTAACGTCCTGTTTTAATAGTGCAAGAAAATTTTTATTGTTGTCATTAAGCTCAATATTCAAAGCATGTTCTTGTTTATTTGGTTTATTTTCGCTTAAAGTGTGTTAAGTTTCTATTTTATTATTGGTTATCTCTATGTGGCTTGGCTTGAAATTATAGATATCTCTGGTTCTTGCTGAACTCAAGGATCTCTGCCGTGGCGATTTCCAAGGTAGCGAATGGCGGCAAAAGCAAGAACGAAGATGAGAGAGTGGTTGTCAGCGACAAAATCCAGAGCGAAGACGGTGCAAAGAGAGCGGTAGTCGGCGGCCTCAGGCTCGCCAGCCACCGGTTGCACCGTCTTGGCACGGTTTCTATTAGCATATAAATGTGATCCTCTCTCTCTATATATATAAATATATATTTGACAACGAATGAAAGTGTCATAACAGAGCACATTTGATCAATGTTTAAGAAAATGAGCTTCACCGACACTTTTTTTTTCTAAAAACGTGTCCATTTCTTTTCAAGATATAAATTAACCATATAAGTTATTATTGCATTTATAAAAGAATGAGCAATTGCCGTTAATTGGGCGATCACAAAGTTTTAAAAGAAGCGTCGTTGTTGCTTATTGATCTACCACAACATGATGCATCTGAGCAGTTATCAGGTTCTAGCGAGGATGAGGAATTGGACAAGGGTGAAGCTTGAATAGATGAGGCAGAACATGCTGATGAACTAAAGGTCAATTTTCTTGTATTGTTAATATTCATATATACTATAAATAAGATATTTAAGGTTATGTAATCAGCATACAGTTCTCTTACTTCCTCTCTCCCTCTTTTTTTCTTCCTTTACCTCCTCTCTCTTTCTCCCTCTCTCCCCTTTCTTTTTCTCCCCCTCTTTTTCTTTCTCTTCCCTCCCCCTCCTCCCTTTTTTCTCCCTCATACCAGAGTAGAACCCGGCGGCCCCCCTCCCCCTGCCCCCTCCATTGAGAACTCGCTTCTTCAACGAGCATATCATCATGCTCCTCACAACAGGTTTCGGCTCGCGAAAAGCGAGCTCAACAAATGAGGCATCAGTCTAAAGATGAACTCGCCAAAAGCGACAACAACCAAACTCGCCAAGTGTCAGGTACCTGGTATCTCAAGAGGCGGTGTGACTATTTGCAGCCAATATATAAACTTTGTTCCCCTTGATTGTCTATAAATAGGACCCCTGAGACACAAGTTGAAGACATGTTGCCCCCTCCCCAAAGTTCCCAAAGGCCTCTTTGTGCCTCCCTTGTGTCAAGCACAACCCTGGTTTCGTATATGCTTTCGGAATAGTGGAAGGACCTCCTCATCGTAGATCGTGAGAATGTTTATGAGCAATCCCTTCTTGTGTTCTCTATCTTCCCTTAGTTTACATTTGTCTGACCAGACCACTAAACAAGTAACCTTTGGTCGTATTTGGTCCCAAATTTTGTGAACTAGGATAGTCCTGAATCCTACATTTTGGTGGGATGAACGTGGACCGTGACCAAAGGAAGAACCTCTAGTGAAAGGTTCAATGGCGATTGAAGATGAATGGGATTTGGAGCTCGGCAATACACGAGCCTCGAGTGAGTTCATCACTAAAGTCGATCTCGTGGTATTCAAGGAGGGGGTCTTGGAGGCACTGTGAGCTCTCCTAACACCGACTATTGAGCTCACAACGACCTCACTGCCGACCATCACCCCGATTGAGGGTGTTAGACAATTGCGGCGACCCGACAAAGAAGTCGCTGCAGCGTCAAAGGAAGAGCGGGCGTTGTTTGGGCAAGGTCCATGCATCACCCCGTGAGCTCTCCAGTCCCGCGAGGATGTTGAAGCTAGCTAGATGACAACTCACCAGGATGGGACGACGAGCCCTTTTTGCGAAGAAATAATGATCACACTAGTTCCCGAGGGATTCCACGAGCTCATGCTCAACTACTAAACTGGGAAAGGAGACCCCATCCAACACCTACAGTAGTTCAAAAATGGATTCTTTGTTCGAGCGATGACCAACGCCTTCAAATGCAGACTTTTTGTGATCTCCTTCAAAGGGAAGGTGAAAGACAAGTTCCTCCAGTTGCTCTTTTTTTTACTCAAACAGGGGGTTGATGAGTTGTTAGGGCACTACATTAATCGTTTCTAAGAAGAAGTCATACAGATCTAGAAGGTGGATAGCTACACCCTTCAGCTAAATCTTACTTTTGGCCTTAAGGAAGGGCTGATTGGAATCTAATTAGATCGGGATTCCCTCCTAGTCTTTTTCAGGAGCGCATTGATCACACAGGGCGATACGTCTAGGTAGAAAGAAACAATAAAAACATCCAAGCCTCCATTATGAGGCTCTCAAAGCAGGATGAACTAAAGCACCCAGGAGGAGGTCGGAAGCCAAAGGAAGTTGTTGAAATTTGTGAAGTGGAAGTGGGTGACGGGACAGGCCGCGCGGCCTGTGGCGGACAGCTTTGGCGGACTGGGCGGACTGGGCGGACTTAGGTTTGCGGCCTGGTGAAAAGTCTGGTGGAAGTCGGCTGTGTTCTGAGCGGGTTGTTGCATGGAGTCCGCGGTTTGGTGTGGCCTGGTATCTGCGGATAGAGAGGCTTGCGGACTAGTGCTTTGCTCAGAGGCCGCGGGTGCAAGCTTGTGCTGATAGGCGGGTTGGCTCTTGTTCGCGGGAAGCTTGCGGACTGGCGTGTCCGTGGTTTGGGCTGTTGCGGACTGAGCCTAGAGCTTGGCTGAGGCCTTGTCGAGCTCTGGTGTTTCAGCAGGTCTTGCTGTGGAGACCGGTTGGCGGACTGGTGTTTGGAGTCCGGGAGGAAGCTACTGCATTGGACAAGTGTTGGGTACATTGGTCAAATGTACCTGATTTGAAGAAGCCTCACCTAACTCAATGATATATATCATAGTGTATTTGATGTTTGTTTGAGTTACTTGTGCAGGTCAGGAATACACTGGACTGAAGCTAAAAATTCTAAGTCCATGTGTCGACACCCAGAGGGAAAGTGTCGACACTTGAGAAAGCTTGTGTCGACACCCAGACAAGCAGTGTCAACACTTGGAGTCATTGTGTCGACACCTGGGAAGAAGAGTCGACACCAGTCAGAAAGTGTCGACACTTGGAACTGTGTCGACACTCAGTGTAAAAGAATGCAGAAAAGCTGTGTCGACACTTAGCAGAAGTGTCGACACCTAGAAGAGCTGAGTCAACACCAGAAAGTGTCGACACTTGAAGAAAGTGTCGACACTCAGCAAAAGTCTGCAGAATCTAAGTACAAGTGTCGACACTCAACACAATGTGTCGACACTATGCAGAAGAGTCAGCACTTGAAGTAAGTGTCGACACCCAGCACAATGTGTCGACACTTAGCTAAAGACTCAGTATTTGAAGTAAGTGTCGACACTCAGCACAATGTGTCGACACACAACCAGAGGAGTCAACACTTGAAGAAAGTGTCGACACTCAGCACAATGTGTCGACACTTAGTTGAAGACTCTACACTTGAAGAAAGTGTCGACACAAGGAGCTGTGTCGACACTTAGCAAAGAACAGAAAAGTTTACAAAATATTCTAAGTACAAGTGTCGACACTAAGGGAATGTGTCGACACTCAGCTGAAGGAACAAATTTGAAGACTTGTGTCGACACCAAGAAGCAGTGTCGACACTTGACAGTTTCAACACATGAAGATGTGTCGACACAAAGGAGATGTGTCGACACTTAGAAGAATACAGTTAAAGAATGAAGAACAAGTACTTGTGTCGACACTCAATTTCAGTGTCGACACATGCAGAAGAATCTGTGTCGAGACATACAAGGAATTGTGTCGACACCTTGTAGACTTGTGTCGACACTTACACTACTTGTGTCGACACTTAGTCTATAAGTGTCGACACTTAAGAACAGAAAGTCTCGACACTATCTGACAGTTAGAGAATTTCAAGAAGTGACTGGTTGACATGACAGCTGCCGATCCAGCCGGTCTACATCAACTGTCAGAGAAGTCAGAAGTCTGTTATGAACCGGACCAGCCGGTTACCATGAAGGAAGCCTATAAATAGGCCCCCATAGTTTACAGAAAGATATTGAAGGTTGTTCATTATCATTACATGTTGTGAGAATAACTGAAGTGGTTGATCAGATTAAATCAAGAAGTGATACACTGAGGATCAACACAAGAAGATCAGGCAGTCCAACTGCAGATCTAAGAAGTTGGAGAGAGAGAGCTCCATCCAAGAATTCAGTCTTTGGAACTAAGGCTGAGAAGAAGAATTCAGAGTCATCTGGATTTCAAGAAGCAGAAGATTCAGACTAATTCAGTTCTACTCAAGAAGCTTTGAAGAAAGCTAAGTCAGTTTGGATCAAGCTGAGTTCTTCCAAGAACTCTTCAAGAAACTCTCAACTCCTCTCATCGTTTCTGAGTTGTAGAGTTAGCAATTTTATTTCAATTACATCTTGTAAGATCCATTGGATCTGAGTGATTGTAAGCCTATTTTATAAAGGCTGAGGGTAGGGCTTGTTGCCTGAGTGTAGGAGTTGAAGAACTCTGAGTGTAGGCCTTAATTGGCTGAGTGTAGGCCTGGGTGGCTGAGTGTAAGGCTTTGGGCCTGAGGTAGGAACCTAGTTTGGTTCTGAGTTAGTGGAGAAGTTTGGCCGAATCTAGTACACTGCTAGATAGGCGAAGGGGGAAAGTGGATGTACCCAAAGATTGGGGAACCACTATAAATTAGTGTGTCTGCTGTGTTGTGCTGTGCTGTGAATTGACTGTTTGATTTCTGTAATTGCTGTTAGCTGTAGTAATCTGAGCAATAATTGTTGTGCTGCCAACAAAGTCTTTAAAAAGGTTTAGGTCACCTATTCACCCCCTCCTCTAGGTGTTTAGGTACCATATCTTTCAAGTGGTATCAGAGGCAGGTTCCTCAAAAAGGACTAACTGTCTGAGGAGATCCAGTTTGACAGATTCAGTATAAGTCAGGAAACAGTTTCAAGAAAATCAAGAAACATGGGGTCATCAGAGAATCACAAGGAATTGGGTTCAATGAAACTGCCCATTTGCAGAAAGGAGATTTTTGGAATCTGGAAAGAAAGGGTAAGGCTGTTCATGGAGGCCTCTGACCCTAGGATCTACATCACAGTCAAGGAAGGGCCTTATGTGCCCATGAAGATTTCAGTCTTGGATGCACACAGAGAACTCCAAAGGATTTTTCTGAGATGACCAAGGATGAGATTGTCCTAGCTACAATGGACAAAAGGGCACAGAACATCATAGTTAGTGCAATTGATGATGCCACCTTCCAGAACCTTATTCACTGTAAAACAGCAAAAGAAATGTGGGATACCCTCATTGTCTACATGGAAGGTTCTGAAGAAGTAAGACAAGATAGGAAATCCTTGCTTAATCAAGAATATGAGAGCTTTAGGCAAGGAAGAGGAGATAGCATCACTGAATGCTACAAAAAGTTCTACAGAATTGTTAATGAACTCATGTCCTATGGAAGAGAGTTCACAAACTATGAATTGAATGATAAGTTCTTGAGGTCCCTAACCAAAGATTGGGACACTAAGATCTGTGCCATCAGAGAAATGGCAAAGTTGGGAGAAATTCCTCCTCCCACACTGTTTGGCAAGTTGTTATCTTATGAGATGCAATTGTCAGTAAGAAAAGAGGAGGAAAAGTCAACAAGGACTGAACACAGGGAAAGGACTGTTGCCTTTAAGTCAGAAGTACCTAGAAAGAACAGGACTAAGTCATCAACTCCTCCTCCAGAGGTAGTTGAATCAGAATCTGATGAGTCTGTTAGCACTAAATCTACAAGCAGTGAAAGTGATGAAGACTTTGCTGCATTCACCAGACATTTTCAGAAATTCCTGAAGAAGAAACAGTGGAAGGTCCAGACCTTCATTTTCAAAAGGGAAAGAAGTTCAGTATCAGGAGAAGAAGCCTTCAAAGAAGGACAAGAAAAGGACAAAGACTAGCAAGGCAACTGGGTCTAAGATTGTGTGTTACTGCTGCAATAGACAGGGTCATGTAATTGCAGATTGTCCTGAAAGAAGGAAAGAATCCAGTGACAAAAAGAAGACTCACTTCAAAGGAAAGAAGGAGAAGTCCTTTGTTGCAAAGAATGAGAAGACTCTTTCAGACATTTCTTCTTCAGACACTGAGACAGATGCTGAAGCCTATATAGGGCTATTTGCTGAAGAAGAAGAAGAGTTTATGCAGATCATGGAATCAATCTATGAACAAGAAGAGGTTCAGTGCCAAGGACTGATGGCATTGACTGAAAGTACCAAAATCCTGGAGCAGCCAGGACCTAGTCAGGTACAAAGTCTAACTCAAGTTCAGATTCCAGTTCTAGTTCAGAGTCAGAATCATCTTCATCAAGTGATGGAAGTGATTCTGAATCTGAGGGAGATATTCATCAGCTCTTAGATGAATACCAAGTACTGTTGCAAGCCTATAAGAAAAGCAAGATCCTAGCCAAAAGTCAGGCAAAGGAGATTGCTGATCTCAAGGCAGCTGCAACAGATTTTGAGAAGGAGTATGATCAAAAACTGAATGAAGTAGCCAGGCTGAAACACATTACTGTGATTCAGATGGGTACTATTACATTTAAAAATGATCAAATTAAGTTGCTGGAGATCAATCTCCAGAAGGAAAAAGAGCTAGTTGCTAGGTTTTCAAAACCTAAATCAGTGCTACCCTTGATTGATGAATTTGTTCATCATAAAGGAAAGGCTGGATTGGGTTTTGTTAAGCCAGTGAGGACTGTTCAGGATCAGTCCAAGTCCAAGGGCAAAGCCCCAACATTCAACAAGGCTGCTGTGGTCAAGACAGCAAAGGTTGTACCTAAGCAAAGGTACAACAAGTTTGAATGCTGGTGTTGTGGCAAGGTTGGCCACTTTGCCTTGGATTGTTGGCACAATGCCAGTGCCAAGTTGAGTAGCAAGTTACCTGTTGGAAAGCCAGCAGGTAGCTATGTCAAATTGCAAACTAACAATCACCAAGGACCCAAGTTTACTTTGGGTTCTAAGGTTCATTAATTTGTTTTGCAGGTGAATCCAAGTGGCCATACCCCTACATGGTACTTGGATAGTGGATGTTCCAGACACATGACTGGAACTAGGGGACTACTGAAGGACTACATCCCAATCAAAAATGGTCCAAAGGTGACCTTTGGTGGTTCTGAAAAAGGAATCATCAAAGGGTTTGGTAACATTTCTTCTAACCTTGTTACCATTACTCAAGTGGCTTATGTTAAAGGTTTGAAACACAACCTCATTAGTATAAGTCAATTAAGTGATGTAGGGTATGACATCTCATTTGTTAAAAATGGTTGTCATATCAAGAGGTCAAGTGATCAAGAGATCATTTTGACTGGATATAGAAAGAGAAATGTCTACTGCTTAGACATTATGGTTGAGAACAATTGTTCTCCAGTCTGTCTTGTAGCTGATGAGACAGTCTCTCAATGTGTCAAATGGCACAAGAGGCTTGCTCATCTTAATTACAAGACTATTGGCAAACTCTTTAGTAAAGAGTTAGTGAGGAATGGTCCTCAAGTTAAGTGTGTCAAAGATGGCATTTGCTCAGCTTGTCAAAAGGGCAAGCAGACTAAATCCACCTTTAGAAGCTTAGACAACAAAGATGCTGTGAGGTGTTTATACCTCTTGCATATGGATCTATTTGGTCCAATGCCAGTTCACAGCTTAGGTAGGAAGGTCTACACCTTTGTAGTTGTTGATGACTACTCAAGGTTTTCCTGGGTGTTCTTCTTAAAGCAGAAATCTGAAACACCTAGTGTCTTCTATAGTTTTGTTAAGCAAATTCAGAATGAATTGAACTGTACAGTGGTCAAAATTAGAAGTGACCATGGTACTGAGTTTCAGTCTGAAAGCATGACAAAGCTGTGTGAAGACTATGGGATATTTCAAGAATTCTCTTCACCTAGAACACCTCAGCAAAATGGCATTGCTGAAAGGAAAAATAGGACCTTGATAGAGGCTGGTAGAACCCTATTAAGTGATTCATCACTGCCAGAATATTTCTGGGCTGAAGCAGTTAACACTGCATGCCATGTGATAAATAGGGCTACCATCACTAAAAGGTTAAACAAGACCCCCTATGAAGTAGTGAAAGGCAGGAAACCAAATCTGTCCTATTTTAGGATCTTTGGTTGTAAATGCTTCATACTTAACAATGGGAAGTCTTACTTAACTAAGTTTGCTGCCAAGTCCCAAGAGGGAGTGTTTGTTGGGTACAGCAATAATAGTAAGGCTTATAGAGTCTACAACTTGACTACACAAGTTGTAGAGGAGTCTGTGCATGTAGTTTTTGATGAAACACAACTAATTAACAATGAGTTGTCTAGTAGTGTGTGCAGCCCTACAGGTCTTACTAAGAAGATGGACAAGCTAACCATAGAAGATGTACCTGCTGCAAGACAGCAAGTAGAAGAAGATGGCTTATGTCCAGGGGGAGAACTACATGTACAAGGAGCTGTAAGAAGTACAAGGAACTCAGCTTGATGAAGATGCTGAAGAAGTTCAACCAGAAGTAAGGATGCCTCCAGCCAACAGGCATCTAAGAGATCATCCAGTAGAGCTGATCATTGGAGATCCAAGACAAGGTGTTCAGACAAGGAGCAGAAATCAGAATGCTGTAGTATATTCAAGTTTTCTGTCTCAAATAGAACCAAAGAAATTTGAAGAAGCTATACAAGATCCACAGTGGACTGAAGCAATGCAGGAGGAGCTTAATCAGTTCAAAAGGTGCAAGGTTTGGGATCTGGTTCCTAAGCCTAAAGATCACAATGTGATAGGAACAAAGTGGATCTACAGGAACAAGTTAGATGAACAAGGTGTCATCATTAAGAATAAGGCAAGACTGGTTGCAAAAGGATATAGGCAAGAAGAAGGTATTGATTTTGATCAAACCTTTGCTCCAGTAGCCAGACTGGAAGCCATAAGGATGTTCTTGGCCTATGCAACCTACCAAGGATTCAAAGTATACCAAATGGATGTGAAGTCAGCATTCCTTAATGGTAATTTAAAAGAAGAAGTATATGTGGAGCAGCCTTCAGGTTTTGTTGATCCTACTCTTCCACATTATGTCTATAGACTTAGGAAAGCATTGTATGGGTTAAAGCAAGCTCCTAGAGCTTGGTATGAAACCCTATCTAGTTTCCTCATTGAGAACAAGTTCACAAGGGGGAAAATAGATAAGACTCTATTCCTTAGGGAATCTAGAGGCAAAGTAATACTTGTCCAAATATATGTAGATGACATTATATTTGGGTCTACTGAAAGTAGCCTTTGCAAAAAGTTTGCAAAGCTTATGCAAAGTCAATTTGAAATGAGTAGTATGGGAGAACTGAAGTTTTTCTTGGGTCTCCAAGTTAAACAGACTGAAAGTGGTCTATCCATATGTCAGTCTAAGTTCACCCTAGAACTCATAAGGAAATATGGTATGGATTCCTCCAGTACCATGAAGACTCCTATGGGGTCAAGTATGTCTCTAAGCAAGGATGATGCAGGGAAACCTGTAGATGAAACCTTGTATAGAGGGATAGTTGGCTCCCTACTATACTTGACTGCAAGTAGGCCTGACATTATGTATGCTACATGTGTTTGTGCCAGGTATCAAGCCTGCCCCAAAGAATCTCACTTGACTGCAGTCAAGAGAATCTTGAGATATCTAAAGGGCACACCCTATCTAGGCCTCTGGTACCCTAGGAATGGAGATTTTGATCTAACAGGCTATTCAGATGCAGACTTTGCAGGATGCAAAGAAGATAGAAAGAGCACAACTGGATCCTGTCAATTCCTAGGTGGAAGACTCATTTCATGGAGTAGTAAGAAGCAAACCAGTGTGGCCATCTCCACAGCTGAGTCAGAATATGTAGCTGCAGGAAGTTGCTGTGCTCAACTTCTGTGGATTCAACATCAGCTAGAAGACTATGGATGTCAGGTAAGTAGAACTCCACTTTATTGTGATTCTACTAGTGCTATTTCAATAGCTAACAACCCTGTATCACATAGTAGAACTAAACATATTGAGATTAAATATCACTTTCTTAGGGAGCATGTAGAAAGAAATGATATTGCACTTGAATATGTTAGAAACTGATAATCAGATAGCTGATATGTTCACTAAGCCCTTAGAAGAAGCTAAGTTTAATAGGTTCAAAATTGAACTAGGTATGATAAACTTAGACTAAGTATACAGAACAAAAATTGGCTAAGTAAAAAGGTGTCGACACATAGACAAGTCTATGTCGACACAGAATAGTAAGTGTCGACACTTCAGGAAAATGGTGTCGACACATCTAGGAAGTTAGTGTCGACACTTCAGAATGTTAGTGTCGACACATGTCGAGTAGGTGTCGACACATCCAATAAAGTGTCGACACTTAAGTTTTACTCAGAATTTTTCTAAGTAAAGTCTCGACTACATGTCGAGTATAGTGGTGTCGACACTTAACCAAGTGTCGACACATAAAATCTGTTGACTAAACTTGTGTCGACACATGAGTGTCGAGACATTATAAGTCAGTGTCGACACTTATTGACAGTGTCGACACATCTTTAGAAATTCATCCCGCCTGTTCGTCTTCAAACAAGAAAGGTATAAATAGGGTTCTGTTTGTGTTTGTCGACACGCTTTCAGAGTTTCGAGACTAAACTCCTTGTGTCGACATTTCTCTTCTCTAAAGACTAATTCTCCAAACCCTAATGGCTCCCAAGCTGGAAGAGAACGTTAACGAAGGCTATGAGCTCGTGCGAGGCGCATTCGACGACAGCGATCAGGAAATCAAATCAGTGATAACCCTAGTCAGCGATTCAGGATTGGAGTTCTTGGTTTCAGAACCAACCAAGATATGGAAGAAAGAAGTGCTTGAATTTCTTACTGGAGCGTCTGTAGATGACTCAGGCTACAGAATTAAGTCAAGGGTGCATGGCACCAAGGTCAAAGTATCACCCAAAAGTCTGAGAAAGGTACTTCAGCTACCTAAAGTTCAAGAAGAAGAGGAAGTCACAACATCTAAGACCAAGAAGCTTTACTGGTGTGGTCTTGATCCTAAGATGAAAATAGGATCAGTTTTCAACAGGAAGGGGATGAATAATCAAGGAAAATTCCTGTCTGAAGTTGTAGGCAAGGTTATTCTAAGCAAACCAGGAGGGCATGACAGGGTGTCAGCCTCTATGTTCAGTATCATGACCAGAATCATCTTCAACCTTAAGACAGACTGGTCTATGATTGTTTTGAGAAAATAAAAGAAAGTCTGAAGAAGCCCAATCTGGGCAGGATACTAAGTCTCTACCTGGCTGGATCAATTCCAGAGGTAATGAGCTCTGCTGCAGGAACAAAAATCAATCACATGAGGAGAATGGACTCAAGGATATTCTCTAGATGGGAAAGGGTGCTGGTGTCAAAGGAATTGACCACCCCTGAAAACAAGCTTCTAAGAAAGACTCTCCTCCCAGGAAGAAGAGGAAGACTGCTGCTGTGCCTCAAGAGTCCTCCAGCAGCTCAGGCAGTGAAGAACATGTGGTCTTCACTCCTGATAGTCCAATGGATAAGGGCTGCAGAGAAGACACCTGCTCCTCAGGAGCCAGCTGACATCCAGGGGGAGCTTCCAGGTGTAGCAGAACCATCTACACTGGAGAGTGAGCAAGCCACCCTCCTCATTCAAGAGGTACTTGTTGACCTTAATACTTTGAATTTTTCTATAATAAATTCTGATTTGTCTGATGACCATCAGCAAAATCAGCCAGCAACTCAAGAACCAGATGTTGTTCTCCAAGACACATCTGTTGTAGCTGATGAAACCAGTACATCTCCTGCACAGTCTCCAGCAGAATACACAATGGAAGATCTATTTCTGAATTTAGATCAGGATGATTTTGATATGGAAAAGAATGCTGCTGATGCAGAGAAGGATGCTGCTGCTGAGGGGGAGAATTTGGATATTCAAGAAGAGCCTATAAGGCTAGATACTGAGAAGGCACAAGATGTGCACACTGAAAAACCATCCAGCCCTAAGGATAGGGTGGATATAGCCAAGTACATCAGAATCTGAAGATGATGAAGCTGAGCAAGCTAAGAAGAAGAAGTTCTTTGTTTTCAAAAGAAGGAGTCAGAGCTATAAGAAGGCTCTCCAAACTGTTGCTCAACACTCACTGGTTCAACAAGCTCCATCCACTGATTATAGTAGCCTAATGGTTGCATGCAAGTAAAGATGGATGAGCAAAGGAGGGGCATAGAGAAATATATTGATGAGGGCCAAAAATCTCTACAATTTGATCTAGCTCAGGATATCAAGTCAATAAGGTTTGAAATGAACATGAATAAGAAGGAAATGAATGAATGCTTCCACAAGGGTGGTAATGCTGTGGTCTATCTGGCTAAACATCAAGAAATCATAAAAGAGAAGGTAGAAGATATAGCACTAAAGCAAGGCTATGTGCTGGAAAATCAATTGAGGATGAATGATAATTTGACTGCATCTCACAATGCAATAGTCACTGAAATCAAGAATAAGTCTAATGAACCATCAACCTCCTCTGCTGCTGCCAAAGCTGATTTTGATAAACTTTTTCAAGCTGAACTTGCTGCTGTCAAGACTGCCATCAAGGACTCCCAGAAGGTCATTTCTGAACAGCTTACCAAGCTTAGACCTTTCTTTAAAGAGGGCATAAGGTATTTGGACAGCCAAATCAGGTTCCAGAAAGATGATGTGAGAGATCATGTAGCCCAAGAAGTCATAAAGGGGGAGAGAGTGTTAGTCAAGGCCAGTTCTGAGCATGCCAAATGGATTTCAAATTCAATCAGGGCTACACTTGGATATCCTCCCCTGTGTGATGACAATGAAGTAGCTGAATCTGGTATTCAAGGAACATATCTTGGAGGTGAGCAACAGGCAGTGGCTGATGTAATCTATCCACCTCCAGATTTTGAAATGATTCATGCAGATATAAGCACAATGTATAGTCCAACTGCTGGCAAGCCTAATATTATTCTGGAAAAGGTTGTTCAACCTATCACAGCTGCTATGCAAGAGGCTTTGGACAAAGAAGAAGAGACTAGGCTGTCAAAGAAGAAGTTCAGGGAACTTGCTGAGCAAAAACCAGATTTTGAACAGTGGAGCCCTACTTCTAGGAACATCATTCTCACAGCATGGAAAGCAGCCAAGGACAATGCCCATGAGAGGAACAAGTGGTTCTCAGAGGCTGAATGGAGGAAACATGAGAGTAGGCAGGAAGCAATTGTCCAATATAGAAGGAAGGCTAAGTTAGGAAAGCTACCTCCTACAGCTGTGGAGCCTAGCAAGTACTTTCCTAAGCCCTATCATTATTTTGAAAGGCAAAAGATCAAGGCTGAAGAACAGAAGAAGAAGGACTCCAAAGGGAAGAAGACTGCTGAAGCTGAGCCTGCTGCTGCTGCTGCTGTGAAAGCTAAAGTACAAGCTGGAAAAGGCATAGTCATTAAGGAACCAGAGCAGAATTAGACTAAGATTAAACTGAAGAATGTTGTAATCTGTTACATCAAACATTTTGTGTAAATCATTGAAAATGTATTAAATGTATGAACAGTTTTTGTTAAAAATTTCATGATTGTTCTGATGAATGTGTCTAATTCTTGTTTGTTCTGTAATGCTGAATGAGTATACATGTGTGCTTTATTACATGTTTAAGTTTAACTCTGTTGTCATATATCTGTTTTACATCATTTTATAATTTTTAATTATGAGTGATGTATATCATTGACTAAGGGTTATGACTTCTCCAAATAGGGGGAGATTGTTGGGTACATTGGTCAAATGTACCTGATTTGAAGAAGCCTCACCTAACTCAATGATATACATCATAGTGTATTTGATGTTTGTTTGAGTTACTTGTGCAGGTTAGGAATACACTGGACTGAAGCTAAAAATTCTAAGTCCATGTGTCGACACCCAGAGGGAAAGTGTCGACACTTGAGAAAGCTTGTGTCGACACCCAGACAAGCAGTGTCGACACTTGGAGTCATTGTGTCGACACCTGGGAAGAAGAGTCGACACCAGTCAGAAAGTGTCGACACTTGGAGCTGTGTCGACACTCAGTGTAGAAGAATGCAGAAAAGCTGTGTCGACACTTAGCAGAAGTGTCGACACCTAGAAGAGCTGAGTCAACACCAGAAAGTGTCGACACTTGAAGAAAGTGTCGACACTCAGCAAAAGTCTGCAGAATCTAAGTACAAGTGTCGACACTCAACACAATGTGTCGACACTATGCAGAAGAGTCAGCACTTGAAGTAAGTGTCGACACCCAGCACAATGTGTCGACACTTAGCTAAAGACTCAGTATTTGAAGTAAGTGTCGACACTCAGCACAATGTGTCGACACACAACCAGAGGAGTCAACACTTGAAGAAAGTGTCGACACTCAGCACAATGTGTCGACACTTAGTTGAAGACTCTACACTTGAAGAAAGTGTCGACACAAGGAGCTGTGTCGACACTTAGCAAAGAACAGAAAAGTTTACAAAATATTCTAAGTACAAGTGTCGACACTAAGGGAATGTGTCGACACTCAGCTGAAGAAACAAATTTGAAGACTTGTGTCGACACCAAGAAGCAGTGTCGACACTTGACAGTTTCAACACATGAAGATGTGTCGACACAAAGGAGATGTGTCGACACTTAGAAGAATACAGTTAAAGAATGAAGAACAAGTACTTGTGTCGACACTCAATTTCAGTGTCGACACATGCAGAAGAATCTGTGTCGAGACATACAAGGAATTGTGTCGACACCTTGTAGACTTGTGTCGACACTTACACTACATGTGTCGACACTTAGGTCTATAAGTGTCGACACTTAAGAACAGAAAGTCTCGACACTATCTGACAGTTAGAGAATTTCAAGAAGTGACTGGTTGACATGACAGCTGCCGATCCAGCCGGTCTACATCAACTGTCAGAGAAGTCAGAAGTCTGTTATGAACCGGACCAGCCGGTTACCATGAAGGAAGCCTATAAATAGGCCCCCATAGTTTACAGAAAGATATTGAAGGTTGTTCATTATCATTACATGTTGTGAGAATAACTGAAGTGGTTGATCAGATTAAATCAAGAAGTGATACACTGAGGATCAACACAAGAAGATCAGGCAGTCCAACTGCAGATCTAAGAAGTTGGAGAGAGAGAGCTCCATCCAAGAATTCAGTCTTTGGAACTAAGGCTGAGAAGAAGAATTCAGAGTCATCTGGATTTCAAGAAGCAGAAGATTCAGACTAATTCAGTTCTACTCAAGAAGCTTTGAAGAAAGCTAAGTCAGTTTGGATCAAGCTGAGTTCTTCCAAGAACTCTTCAAGAAACTCTCAACTCCTCTCATCGTTTCTGAGTTGTAGAGTTAGCAATTTTATTTCAATTACATCTTGTAAGATCCATTGGATCTGAGTGATTGTAAGCCTATTTTATAAAGGCTGAGGGTAGGGCTTGTTGCCTGAGTGTAGGAGTTGAAGAACTCTGAGTGTAGGCCTTAATTGGCTGAGTGTAGGCCTGGGTGGCTGAGTGTAGGCCTTTTGGCTGAGTGTAAGGCTTTGGGCCTGAGGTAGGAACCTAGTTTGGTTCTGAGTTAGTGGAGAAGTTTGGCCGAATCTAGTACACTGCTAGATAGGCGAAGGGGGAAAGTGGATGTACCCAAAGATTGGGGAACCACTATAAATTAGTGTGTCTGCTGTGTTGTGTTGTGCTGTGAATTGACTGTTTGATTTCTGTAATTGCTGTTAGCTGTAGTAATCTGAGCAATAATTGTTGTGCTGCCAACAAAGTCTTTAAAAAGGTTTAGGTCACCTATTCACCCCCCCCCCCCCCTCTAGGTGTTTAGGTACCATATCTTTCAACAAGTGCGAGGTGCTCGCGGACTGGTGGTGGTCTATGCTAGGTGTTTGGCGGACGAGAACTTGTGTCCGCCATGCTCGCATTGTTCCTTGATGGTTTTGGGCTTGGTCACACCTTGTGCCAAGTTCATGGTGTCCGCCGTATCCGCCAAGTCCGTTGTGACCGGGCGGTCTGTTGCTAGCTGCCTTTGGTCGTGGACTTGTGGCGGATTGAGGTGTGGGTCTTGCGGACTGCCTCGGGTTGGTGCGGACAGCCATTGAAGGAGGTTGCTGTCCTGCAGTGGTTGAGAGCTTTGCGGGCTGTGTCTTGTCCGCTTAGCTCAGGCGGACTGGAGCGGGTTCGTCAATGGTTGCCTTGCTCCTGGCGGTTTTCCTTGGTGACCGGCTAAGTCCTCGCGGACTGAGCGGACGGTCGTTTGTATTCGCGCGGACTGGGGCGGTGTCGCTATCTCTTAGGAGGTGACCACACTCCTCACCTGGCCTATAAATAGGACCCCCCCTGGCACATCTACAGTAACCTAAGTAACGTGAGTGAACAGTAAATTGGGTTGGGCGAAGTGCTGCGGTCTGTGTTTGCCAGTCCGCGCGGATTGTTTCAGGCTGACGGTTTGCTGTGTGCAGGTCGCGCGGATAACTTCAAGGAGCCAGGAGTTTGGCTGTGACTTCGGTCACTGCTTGGAAGTGTGCGGTCTCTGCGGACTCAGCAGGAGGTCGCTCTGCGGGTTGTCAGTTCTGTTTCAACTTTGCCAGCTTCAATAACCTGTCCGCCGGCTTCAGGCGGGTAGGGGAGTTCCTCAGTTCGGGTTCAGCAGGAGGCGAATAACGGTGTGTCCGCGCGGCCTCGCGGCTTCGGCGGACTCCGTGGTATTCGGCGGATTGCAGCATAGTTCGGGCGGCTTCGGTGACCTCGGCGACCTCGGCGGTCTCGGCGGACTCCAGTTTCTGTCCGCCCGGCTTGTTTTTTGGTTCTTTCTGTTTTTCAGTTGTAATACTAGCGAAATCATGTCTCGCTATGTATGCCTCGGATTGTAAAGAAGTGAATGCATAAAAAGACCTTCTTGTGCTTCCATTGTTTTGTTGGGTGAAACCTCTAGTCCTTGGGCTTTCCGCAGGTTCAGCGTGCGAACTGGGTAGTTCCGAAGATATTAATTTGGTGTTTGGGCTATCTTGCTGACCACGTTGAGAAAATTTAACATGGTATCAGAGCGAGGTTTCTGAGGTTTCGGAAATCAGTTGCGTGAGCGGAAGTCAGCCAGTGTTGTGACTCAGTGATTGAGTGGTGATCAACCTGTGTTGTTGCTCGGAGCTGCTGAAGGGTTTCCAACAGGTGTTTGCAATGGAAGGGAGCTTTGCAAGAGGTCTAGGCATTGAACTCTTAACGCCGACTAACTTCAAGAAGTGGAAGTCGTGCATGAAGAGCTATCTTCTTGGCGAGGAGCTGTGGGAAGTCGTTGGTGGAGACGACAGACAGGAAGTTACTGCTGCTTTCGGTACTGCTGAGCAAGTTAGGCTCTAGAGAAGAATGAATGCTAAGGCGGAGTTCATTCTGAAGAGAGCTGTGTCTCCGGAACTGTTTGATCACATCATTGGATGTGAGTCGGCTGCTGATATTTGGACAACCATTGATGAGTTGTTCAATAGGAAGAATGTGGCGCGGCTTCAGTTCCTGGAGAATGAGTTGGCCAGGGCAACTCAGGGAGACCTTTCCATCTCCAAGTACTTCTTAAAGATGAAGAGCTTGTGTGCTGAGCTGTCGACACTAGATCCTGATGAGCATATCTCTGAGGCTAAGATAAAAAGGCACATTATCCGCGGCTTGCGGAAGGAATATGTGGCCTTTGTAACGTCTGTTCAAGGGTGGGCTACTCAGCCGTCTTTGCTGGAGCTGGAGAATCTGCTTGCATCGCATGAGAGCTTGGCAAGGCAGATGACTGGAGTGAACCTGAATCAGGAAGGCAGCGAAGCTCTCTTCTCAGGCAAGAAGAAAGGTTGGGAAGGGAAGATGAAGAAGAAGATGCAGGTCGTTGGTGAGAAGGAGACTTCAACTCCATATCCGCCGGAGAGGAGCAATGCTCCTAAGGACTGGAAGAAGAATCTGAAGTGCTACCGGTATCATCAGCGAGGGCACTTCAAGCGGGACTGCAAGGTCAAACTGCAGCCTGGGCATGCTACGGGAAAGGAGGAAGCTTGCTCGAGAAGTGAAGAAGCAGGATGGGGAGGAGCTTTCTTGACGGGCACTTGTGTCCGGGCCTTTTCTGGTGAGGACTTCAACAGCGAGTGGATCATCGACTCCGGGTGTGGTCATCACCTCACCGGAGACAAATCGAAGTTCACCTCCATGCAGGCTTACTCAGGTAATGAAGTTATTATCACTGCTGATAATACTGTTTATGCAGTAGAGAAGGAGGGGGTCGTGTCTTTGGGTAGTGATCAGGGGCCACTCACGTTAAGGAGTGTGTATCACGTGTCGGGCATGAAGAAGAACCTCTTCTCGGTGACCAACGCGGTGGACGCTGGGTATCACGTTCTGTTTGGGCCAACAGACGTGAGGTTCCTTCGCAACGTATCAGCGGTGAAGGCTGATGTTGCTCATGTTGGGAGGAGGGTGAAGAACTTGTTTGTTCTTTCCACCAGTGCTTATGTTGATAAAATGAGGGCCAATGATAGTGCGGCTATCTGGCATGAGAGGCTGGGGCATGTTGGCATGGACAAGCTGAAGGCGATGGCTAGTAGAAGTCTGGTGAGGGGGTTGCCGATGTTGTCCTCTTTTGGTGATGGGCATGTTTGTGCGGGCTGTCAATATGGAAAGGCACATCGCCTTCCATTTGATAAATCACAAACAAGAAGCAAGAAGACATTGAAGTGCATTCATGGCGACCTGATGGGACCGACGGTTACTGCCAGCCTTGGTGGAAGCAAATACATGCTTGTCTTGGTTGATGACTACTCAAGGTATACTTGGGTGTACTTCTTAAAGGAGAAGTCGGAAGCCTTCCGTTTGTTCGTGGAGTTCAAGGAGTTGGTAGAAGGCCGGCTTGGCTTGCGGATTATGAAGCTTAGAACTGATAACGGGGGAGAGTTTGTTTCCTCCGAGTTTTCTAACTTCTGCAGGAAGCACGGGATCCAACGGGAGCTTACTTGTGCCCACACTCCACAACAAAATGGGGTAGCAGAGCGGAAGATCCTTCATCTGACGGAGACCTGCAAATACTGGCTTCATGCGAAAGATATCCCAAGGTCCTTTTGGGCGGAGGGAATGTCTTGTGCTGCTTATGTCATCAACCGGATGCCACTCAGCCCTATCAACATGAAGACTCCTGTTGAGCTGTTGCTGAAGGAGAAGCCGAGTGTTGGACACCTTAGGGTGTTCGGTTCAACTTGCTACGTGCATGTCCCGGATGCTTCACGGACAAAGCTGGATGCGAAGGCAAGGAAACTTGTCTTTGTTGGCTATGATGAGCGGAAGAAGGGATGGAAATGCATGGATCCTGTGACGAAGAAGTTCGTGGTGTCAAGAGACGTTGTCTTTGACGAGCTGACGTCATATGGAGGTGGCTCGGTGGAGCTAACCGGAAGTAGCAAGGTTGAGGAAGCACCGGTGGTGGCTGCTGAAGGCTTGGAAGAGGAGCTTGTTGTTTCACCAGCAGCTCCTGTTGCTTCGAACTCCGAGGCTGAGCCTTCTGGCTCAGGAAGCAGGGGGAGCACTGCTCAATGCTTGCCCCATGTAGGAGTGGAGCCTGAAGAAGCAACGGAAGCCGTGAGCAAGGAGCCATGTCTTTGGAGATCGAAGAGGGTGGTTAAGCCACCGGCTCGGTACTGTGATGGGAATGCAGTGAGCTTTGTCTCCTGCTTCTTTGCAGGTCCTCTGGATGAGCGAGAGCCTGCAAACTTCAACGAGGCCACTGGAGTGAAGGAGTGGGAAGGTGCCATGAAGGAAGAGATTGATGCTCTGAAGAAGAATGAAACCTGGGATCTCATGCCCAAGGTTGATGGCATTACTCCGGTTACTTGCAAGTGGGTGTACAAGTTGAAGAAGAAGGCTGATGGGAGCATTGATCGATTCAAGACTCGCCTGGTCGCTAGAGGATTCTCACAGCAGTATGGAGAAGACTATGAGGAGACATTCAGTCCAGTTGCGAAGATGACTTCTGTAAGAGTGGTGATCGCCTTGGCTGCTAGCAAGGGATGGAGGTTGTGGCAACTCGATGTGAAGAATGCTTTTCTTTACGGAGAGATTGACAAGGACATCTTCATGGATCAGCCGCTTGGTTTTGTCTCTGAAAAGCATCCGGACTATGTCTGCAAACTCAGGAAGGCTCTCTACGGGTTGAAGCAAGCTCCTATAGCGTGGTATGGGAAGATTGCAGAGTACCTGCAATTCTGTGGATACTTTGCTTCTAACTCGGATTCAAGCTTGTTCGTCAAGAAGAAGGGAGAACTTCGAGTCTTGGTCCTGCTGTATGTGGATGACATGATCATCACAGGGAATTCGGAGGAGGAAGTAGCAAGGCTCAGGGCTGAGCTTGCTATACGCTTCGAGATGAAGGACTTGGGAGAGTTGCATCACTTTCTCGGTCTGGAAGTGGAGAGGAAGGAGTGCGGGATTCTCATTAGCCAGAAAGGGTATGCTGATCGTATTGTGAAGCGGTTTGGCATGGGCGAAGGGAAGAAGTACTCTACTCCACTGGAATCTGGGCTGAAGCTTCGACGAGATGAGGGAAGGGTTCTTCATGATCCCTTGGTGTTCAGGGCTCTTGTTGGGAGCTTGATTTATCTGACGATTACAAGGCCGGATATAGCTTATGCTGTTGGCCGAGTAAGTCGGTTTATGGCTGAACCAAGGCATTCTCATCTAGTGGCGGCAAAGGGGATTCTGAAGTATGTCAAGGTGACTTCTGAGATGGGACTCCTCTATGGAAGGGATGCGGAGTTTGTATTGCTCGGGTACACGGATGCTGACTATGGCGGTGATTCGGATGATCGGAGGTCTACTTCAGGTTATGTGTTCACTTGCGGTTCAGCTAGCATCTCGTGGTGTAGCAAGAAGCAGGACTCGGTGTCGGTTTCAACCACGGAGGCGGAGTATAAGGCTTCGGCCTTGGCTGCTCGGGAAGCCGTTTGGTTGAGGAGACTTATAGAGGATGTCCATGAAGAAGTGCAAGGGCCTACTTTACTCCGGGGTGACAATGAGAGTGCTCTCAAACTGGTTAACAATCCAGTGTGTCACGCAAGGACCAAGCATATAGAGATTGATCACCATTTCATCAGGGAGAAGGTGTTGGAAGGATCTCTGCTGGTCGGGCATGTTCTGAGTGAAGATAATCTTGCTGACATCTTCACGAAGCCACTATCGAAGGGGCCCTTTGAACGCTTGCGCAGCTTGCTAGGCTTGGTCACCACTTCTCACTTCAAGGGGGAGTGTTGAAATTTATGAAGTGGAAGTGCGTGACGGGACAGGCCGCGCGGCCTGTGGCGGACAGCTTTGGCGGACTGGGAGGACTGGGCGGACTGAGGTTTGCGGCCTGGTGAAAAGTCTGGTGGAAGCCAGCTGTGTTCTGAGCGGGTTGTTGCATGAAGTCCGCGGTTTGGTGCGGCCTGGTATCTGCGGATAGAGAGGCTTGCGGACTGGTGCTTTGCTCAGAGGCCGCGGGTGTAAGCTTGTGCTGATAGGCGAGTTGGCTCTTGTTCGCGGGAAGCTTGCGGACTGGCGTGTCCGTGGTTTGGGATGTTGCGGACTGAGCCTAGAGCTTGGCTGATGCCTTGTCGAGCTCTGGTGTTTCAGCAGGTCTTGCTGTGGAGACCGGTTGGCGGACTGGTGTTTGGAGTCCGGGAGGAAGCTACTGCGTTGGACAAGTGCGAGGTGCTCGCGGACTGGTGGCGGTCTATGCTAGGTGTTTGGCGGACGAGAACTTGTGTCTGTCATGCTCGCATTGTTCCTTGATGGTTTTGGGCTTGGTCACACCTTGTGCCAAGTTCATGGTGTCCGCCGTATCCGCCAAGTCCATTGTTAGAAAGTAGCGAAAAGAAGCGAAAAGAAGCGAAAAGTAGAGAACAAGCGGATAAGCTTTTGAATAATTGAAACTTTATTATCCAAAAAAGATAACTATTACAAAGGTATGCCCTCCCTTATATAGAATGGAGGAGAGATGAGAGAATACAAATAAGAGATGTGGGACTAAAAATTTACAAGCTAAGCGGACTGTACAAGTAAACCGCACAAGCCGCGCGGTTAGACAGAAGGACTAACCGCACGGCTACAACAAGAGAAGCAGAGAGGTCGCCTGTGAAGATCGCTAGACCGCCCGGTTTACAAGCCGCCGAGTCAAACCGCCAGACCGCGCGGTCTTCAACCCGCCAAGACAGACCGCCCGGTCACCAACTTCAACACTCCCCCTCAAGCTGGAGCATATATATCAATCATGCCCAGCTTGTCGCAAACATGCAGAAACGAGGCGGAAACTGGCTTGGTGAAGATGTCAGCCAGCTCTTTATCAGATGTGACAAACAGAGTGCAAATTTGTTCTTTTAAAATCTCTTCACGAATGAAATGGCAGTCAACCTCAATGTGCTTTGTTCTTTCATGGAATACCGGATTTTTGGAGATGTATATGACGGCCTTGTTATCACAGAACATAGGTAGAGGATGGTTGTACACCTCTCCTAAATCTAGCATGAGAGCCCACAACCATTTCAACTCACAAGTGGTTGACGCCATACTGCGATACTCAGCTTCTACACTGGACCTGGAGACAACAGACTACTTCTTGCTCTTCCAGCTCACCAGATTGCCCCCAACAAAGGTGCAAAAACCTGAGGTTGACTTGCGATCCCCTTTGTCATCAGCATAACTTGCATCTGAGTAGGCTTCAATCCTCAGATGACCATTCTTCTGAAAAAGTAATCCTTTCACAGGTGCTGCTTTGACATACTCCAAGATCCGCAAGGCGGACTGTAAATGACACTCCCTAGGCGCTTGCATGAATTGACTCACCTTGCCCACAACATAGGAAATGTCGGGTCTGGTCACTGTGAGATATATGAGCTTACCAACCAGACGCCTGTACCGCGAACTATCTGAAAGAGGAGGCGAATCATCTGTCCAGATTTTGTCCTCCCCAGTAGCCATGGGACATCGGGCAGGTTTTGCTCCAGTTAATCCTGCCTCTTTTAAAAGATCAAGGGCATACTTACGCTGAGAGAGAACTAAGGAGTCGGGCTTCCGAGAGAGTTCGATCCCCAGAAAGTACTTTGGAGAGCCCATATCTTTAGTGATCAGATGTTGGCGAAGATGTCGCTTTGTCAGCGCTACCCCTTCCTGGTCATCGCCAGTGAGAAGAATATCATCGACGTACACAGCAAGAACAACCAGCCCAGAAGGAGTTTTGCGAATAAAGAGAGAGTGATCAGCAGAGCTTCGCACAAAACCAACAGCCGCCACAATGTCGCTGAACTTGTCAAACCAAGCTCGAGGACTCTGCTTGAGGCCATAAATTGCCTTCTGCAGCCGGCATACTCGTGTCTCCCCCTGAGCAACATACCCAGGAGGTTGCTCCATGTAAACGACCTCATGAAGATCACCATAAGGGAAGGCATTCTTGACGTCCAGCTGAGAAATCGGCCAATCCCGATTGACGGCCACAGAGAGAAGAACCCGGATAGTGCTGAGACGAGCCACATGGGAGAAGGTGTCAAAGTAATCAACCCCATAGGTCTGAGTAAAGCCCTTAGCAACAAGGCGAGCCTTATACCGATCCACAATGCCGTCGGGGCTAAATTTGACCACAAAGACCCAGCGACAGCCAACAACATCAGTACCGAAGGGAGGAGGAACGAGAGTCCAGGTACCCCGCTCAGTGAGGGTCGCCATTTCCTCATCCATAGCCATCTTCCAGTGAGGAATAGCAAGGGCCTCCTGATAGGAGCGGGGTGTGGCAGTGGCAGAGATAGCCAGTGTAAATGCCCTGCGAGAAGGGGTAAGACGATCATAGGAAACAACAGCAGCAAGGGGGTGTAGGGTACACGTCCGCACCCCTTTGCGAAGAGCTATAGGAAGATCCAGGTCAGCCGGGCCCGCGGCATCCGGAGCATCCGTGGTAGAGAAAGCTGGCCCGGGAGAAGAGAGCGACGACAGCGGAGATGAGGGAGAGGGTGGTGGAGAAGGGAGAGAGAGGTGGAGGAAGAGGAGGGGGTGGAGACGGTGTAGTAGGAGGTGAGGGAACGAAGGGAACGACAGGAGAATCAGAAGCGGGGAGAAGAGGAGAGGAGTCATCCGAGAAGTAGGAGGTATTCTCGAAGAAGGTGACGTCAGCAGAGACGAACTGCTTACGAAGGACGGGATCAAAGCAACAGTAGCCTTTTTGAGTGGTGGAGTACCCCAGAAAGACACATTTGGTGGAGCGAGGGGAGAGCTTATCACGGGTGGCAGAAGGGGTATGCACAAAGGCAGTGCATCCAAAGATTTGGAGAGGAAGAGGAAACGGCTCCTTGCCCGGATACAAAATGGAGAACGGGGTTTGGCCGTGGAGAACCGTGGAGGGAATGCGATTGATGAGGTAGCAGGCAAGGAGAACAGCATAGCCCCAATAGGAGCGAGGAACATGCATCTGGGTCATCAAGGTGCGAGCGACATCGAGGAGGTGACGGTTTTTGCGTTCGGCCACACCATTTTGTTGTGAAGTATAGACACAACTAGTTTGATGAAGAATCCCATTTTGCATGCAAAATGTAGAGAAGTCACGACTGAGATATTCTTGGGCATTATCAGAGCGAAAAACTTGGATAGAAACACCAAACTGAGTTTTGATCATGAGATAGAAGGATGTCCAGACAGAGAATAATTCGGAGCGATCTTTTAATAGATACACCCACGTACAGCGCGAGAAATCATCAATGAACGTGACAAAATAGGAACTACCCCGACCAATGGTAAGTGTAGGAGAAGGACCCCAGATATCGAAGTGGATAAGATCAAACAGACGGGTAGAGCTACGAACGTGCTTTGGAGGGAAGGAGGAGCGGTGATGCTTGCCAAGCTGACAGGCCTCACAGTTGAGCGGAGGACTTTGAGGAGGAAGGTGGGGCAGAAGTTGACGAAGAAGACGGGGAGGAGCATGACCAAGGCGGAGATGCCATTGGAGAAGATCTGTGGAGGTGGAGGAGAAGGTGGAAAAAGCAGAAATGTTGTCCAGGAAGTATAAGCCGCCACTCTCAGTCCCAGTAGCAATCGTCCGTTGGGAGTCCGGATCCTGAAAAGAGCAAGAAGTAGAAGTAAATGTGACGGAACACTGTAATTGCTTGCAAAGAGAGGTAACAGATAATAAGTTGCACGGGAACTGGGGCACATATAGAGTATCCGTCAAGTGAAGAGACGGAGTGACATGAACTATCCCTGTTCCATGGACTGGGATGAAGAGCCGTCAGCGAGAATAACCGGGGGCAAGCGAGCATGTTTTTCTAGGAGAGAGAAACACGGGAGATGGCCGGTCATATGATTCGTAGCACCAGTGTCGATCAGCCATTTGCCCTGAGTAGCAACGTGTGCACGACCAGAAGACGTGACAACCGAGGCGAACGGCTTGGAGGAGGATATGAAAGCCATGAAGGGAGGAAAAGAAACTGCAGCGGTCTCGGTGTCAGCACACCAGCGGCAAGAAGGGCCACGACCAAGGTGCAGAGCACAAGCCGCGCGACTGAATTAGGAGGTCGCGGCGACTAACAAGCAGGAGCGGCAAAAGGAAGAAAGGTAGAGAGGCTGCTCAAACAAGGGAGAAACCGCGCGAACAGAGAGAAAGGCGCGGGGAGAGGAAAGGAGAGCAACCCGCGTGAAACCGTAGCGGGTGAAAGGGAAGAAGCCGCGCGAACACGAGCGGCTAGGAAGCAGAATAAGGCACAGCGGGGAAGAGGTCGCGCTGACTGAAAAGGCCGAGCGAACAGAAGAGAGGAGAAGAGCAGGTGACCGCGACCAAGATGCAGGTGAGATAGGAACAACCCGTACGGTCAGGCAGATCACAGCAGCAAACCGCGAGTATAGAGACAAGCGGAAAATGGGAAAGCAGAAGCGGACAGGGAGAAGAAGTCCGCAGCGGGTAGAGACAAGGCCGCAACGACTAGGAAGTCGGAGAGGCAAGAAAGAACAAGGAGCGCGGCGACAAGGAAACAGGTCGCTGCGACGAATAGCAGTAGGAGAAGAGAACCAAGAAGAAGCAAGCCGCGCGAACAGGGCAGCGGACAGAAACAAGCCGCGCGGATAGAAACAAGCCGCGCGGACAGAAGAGAAGGCAAGCCGCGAATCAAGTCGCAGAATGCGGAAAACAAGCCGCGAACAACAGAGAGCGCACAGAATCAGAAGGAAATGACCGTGTGCTCTGATACCATGTTAGAAAGTAGCGAAAAAAAGCGAAAAGTAGAGAACAAGCGGATAAGCTTTTGAATAATTGAAACTTTATTATCCAAAAAAGATAACTATTACAAAGGTATGCCCTCCCTTATATAGAATGAAGGAGAGATGAGAGAATACAAATAAGAGATGTGGGACTAAAAATTTACAAGCTAAGCGGACTGTACAAGTAAACCACACAAGCCGCGCGGTTAGACAGAAGGACTAACCGCACGGCTACAACAAGAGAAGCAGAGAGGTCGCCTGTGAAGATCGCTAGACCGCCCGGTTTACAAGCCGCCGAGTCAAACCGCCAGACCGCGCGGTCTTCAACCCGCCAAGACAGACCGCCCGGTCACCAACTTCAACATCCGTTGTGACCGGGCAGTCTGTTGCTAGCTGCCTTTGGTCGTGGACTTGTGGCAGATTGAGGTATGGGTCTTGCGAACTGCCTCGGGTTGGTGCGGACAGCCATTGAAGGAGGTTGTTGTCCTGCAGTGGTTGAGAGCTTTGCGGGCTGATGCCTTGTCCGCTTAGCTCAGGCGGACTGGAGCGGGTTCGTCAATGGTTGCCTTGCTCCTGGCGGTTTTCCTTGGTGACCGGCTAAGTCCTCGCGGACTGAGCGGACGGTCGTTTGTATTCGCGCGGACTGGGGCGGTGTCGCTATCTCTTGGGCGGTGACCACACTCCTCACCTGGCCTATAAATAGGACCCCCCTGGCACATCTACAGTAACCTAAGTAACGTGAGTGAACAGTAAATTGGGTTGGGCGAAGTCCTGCGGTCTGTGTTTGCCAGTCCGCGCGGATTATTTCAGGCTGACGGTTTGTTGTGTGCAGGTCGCGCGGATAACTTCAAGGAGCCAGGAGTTTGGCTGTGACTTCGGTCAGTGCTTGGAAGTGTACGGTCTCTGCAGACTCAGCAGGAGGTCGCTCTGCGGCTTGTCAGTTCTATTTCAACTTTGCCAGCTTCAATAACCTGTCCGCCGGCTTCAGGCGGGTAGGGGAGTTCCTCGGTTCGGGTTCAGCATGAGGCGAATAACGGTGTGTCCGCGCGGCCTCGCGGCTTCGGCGGACTCCGTGGTATTCGGCGGATTACAGCATAGTTCGGGCGGCTTCGGCGACCTCGGCGACCTCGGCGGACTCCGGTTTCTGTCCGCCCGGCTTGTTTTTTGGTTCTTTCTGTTTTTCAGTTGTAATACTAGCGAAATCATGTCTCGCTATGTATGCCTCGGATTGTAAAGAAGTGAATGCATAAAAAGACCTTCTTGTGCTTCCATTGTTTTGTTGGGTGAAACCTCTAGTCCTTGGGCTTTCCGCAGGTTCAGCGTGCGAACTAGGTAGTTCCGAAGATATTAATTTGGTGTTTGGGCTATCTTGCTGACCACGTTGAGAAAATTTAACAGAAGTCTGTTGGCAGGGTGGAGAGTTCAGAAGGGTGGGAGCGATTCCAGAGTCGAGGGATCCCAGGAGAAGGTTTCAGGCCCTGACCCATAGGCTCCATGTAATTCAGAATGGCGAAGGCATCGTCAACTCGGCTTACGGCTTTCTCCCAAGCACATAGCTCATTTTGACCCACCAGGAAGACAATAGTAGTCAGGAGACCCTTTAGGTCTCATCCTTAGAAAGTAATGACGGGTAATTGTTATGTGCAAAACTAGCGAAGGAAGGCCCTAAATTGGGGGCATCAAGGGAATAAGACAAACCTTTACTGCGACTTTCACCAAGTGGGAGGGCACGCCGCTATGACATGCTAGGAGTTCTTAGACATGAGAAGAAATGCTGGTGGATCTAGGATAATGCCACGAATAAAGCATGAAGACTCGCAGCATGAAACAACAATCGAGGGTATGCTAACCGTGGTCTCGATCCGAGTAAGAAGCGACGATCGAGTGGATATCAGGATTTGAGGAGAAATCAACTCCATCCATGAAGGAGGAGTGGAGGCCTCGTGAAAGGGTAGCATTCATAGCATCTACAGAAGGAGCATCGCGTCGACGCCCCCTGACCAACCTATGGTCGAAGAGATCACATTTTCAACAAAGTATATGCCAGAAAATGAAGACCCATTCCAAGATGCCCTTTTCATCCTAACAACGATCAAGAACTTTACAGTTTCTCGAATGCTGGTGGATAATGACAACTCGGTTAACATCTTCTTCAAAAAGGCATTTGATGGTATGACGTTGGAAGCCATGAGAGTGAAGGCCTATGACGGTCCATTGTTCGGCTTTATCGGGGAGCAGAAAGAGGTAGGAGTAGACTATTGGTGACCTTATGTAGAATCTCGAAAAACTGCAAGTTCGTCGTAGTATACACTTCGAGCAGCTATAAAGCTATCTTCGGAAGACCGCTTGTACAACCTCGGGCTCGCAAAGAGCCCTCAAGAAGTAAAAAGGACGAGACAGGCAAAGGGTACCAAGAAGGCCCACTCGCCTGCGGCGAGATGATGGGCTCTCTAAAGGGCGAGAGGGCCCCTCCAGAGGCGAGCGGGCCCCCAGAAGCAAGAGGACCTCCAGGGGCGAGAGGCTCCGGCGAGACGGGCGGTGGGTCCTTCTCGCCGGCAGGCGCCTTTCCTCTCGCCAGGGGGCAAGAAGGTTTTTTAACCTTTCCTATCAAAGCAGGTGGTTTTTACTCTTCTACCCCCGGTATTTTTACCCTTTTACCCTTGGTGGACTGCATATAGCTCCTCAGAACAGCGGAGTTTGGCTGTTGGCAGACCCAGCCAAGGGTATCCCAGTAATTTCAGGTCAGAGCAGTTTTGTTATTTGCAGTTCAGATTCTGAAATCTATAAATAAGCCCATAGGGGTTCTTCAGAAGGCACTTTTTTGGAGACTCTAGAGAGGTTTGATTGGCACGTTCTTCTGAGGAACTCCAAGCCCAGCTTTTGGCTTTGGAGGGGAAGTTCTCTGTGACCTTCCGGGTAAGCGGTGGGACCTCCCTGCTGCGGCTTTGGGCCAGTTTTCTAATCCTTCACGACCGGTCGGAGGTCGGAGCTTGGGCCAAGTAGGAGTCGGCTACGCCCCTATTTTGTGAACATTCGTTGAATTCAAATTTTGGCTTCAACAGTTCTGGTGCGGTGAGCGTGGAAGTAGCCGGTTCAAGAAAAGTTGGAGTTTGGTCCTATGACAGGAGGTGAAGGAGAGGGGTCTGGTTCTGGAGGTTCCCCCTCCCAGGTAGAAGAGGCGACGAGGAAAATGCTGGAGGACTTCAGGCGAGAGGTCATGCAAACCATAAGCTTGGCCTTCTCGGCAAGGAGCGAGTGGGCGACACCTCAGGTCCCAATCGAGGTGGTCCCGCTCTTGGGCGAGAACGCCCCAGGACAGCGTCCGGGAAAGGAGGTCCCCACAGAGGCTGGCGAGAGGGACGTAGCGGCGCGAGAGCTCTTCCCTGGCCAGCGCCCCGGGAAGGAGATCCCAGCAGAAGACGGCGAGAAGGAGGCAGCTGTGCGAGAGCTTTTCCCTGGTCACGGTCTCGCAGATCGGGCCAGCCAGCCGAGGCCGCGAGACGTGCCCTCTCGGCAGGCTGTCGGCGAGAGCCCATTCAGTGAACTAGTCATCTCTGCTCCGGTGCCAGAAGGGTTCCGGGAGCCCGATATGTCCTACTACTCAGGAAAGGATGATCCGGTACAGCATGTACAGTGGTTCGAAGATGTAGTTTCGATAAGGCAAATGACGGATGCGTTTAAGTGTCGACTGTTTGCCATCACCTTGAAGGAGAAGGCGCGAGATTGGTTCCACCAGTTACCGGCAAGGTCGATTTATTGCTTTGAGGATCTACGGAGGGGTTTCTTATTGAGGTTTTCAACATCGAAGAAGCGTAAGAAGGAGGCGGAGTGCTTGTTCTCGGTGAGGCAGAGACAGGATGAGACATTGGGACACTACGTGGATCGGTTTCAGGAAGAGATCCTCCAGGTCCAGGAGGTCCCCGGGTATACGCTGATGCTTGCGTTCACCTTGGGATTGAGACCAGGCTTCTTCAGCATGGAGTTAAAAAGGGTGCCCCCCCTCTCTTTCGAGGAACTTATGGATAGGGCGGCGAAGGAAACAGATTTTGAGAGAGCCAATCCGGCGTTCGCAAGAAAGTTAGCCAGGTTGGCAGAAGACGATGAAAAGGAGCAAGGAGAGGGGAAGAAAAAGGAGCAGAAAGAGCAGAGAGAGAGGAGAGAAGAGAGAAGGAAGGAGGAACCCCGAGGCCAGGGGGACCAGGGACAGATTCATCGGGGGGCCCGAGAGCCGAACAACCGGATAGGTTGGAGGCCTCATGAGGGTCGCCCCCAGGAGTTGGGAGGAGGCTTCCAGGGAAGAGATAATTTCCGGGAGCCAAGAAGGTTCGATCAACCAGCATGGAGACAAGGAGCGAGGGACCGTTTTCAGCATCAGCAGGAGGCAATGGAGATCGGTCGAGGAAGGGGAGCTCGAGGAGGAGGAAGAAGAGGAAGAGGAGAAGGGAGAAGGGGTGGGGTGGCGTTACCTTTCTGTGACTTCCATCAGGAGAGAGGTCACGCTACAGCCACGTGCCCAGAATTCTTGGAGATGAGAGAGGCCAGAGGTTTGAGGAGGCAGGATCCGCCGGTGAGGATTGAGGAAATGCAGCAGGGGGAGACGGAAGATAGGTGCGAGGACCGGGTGGACGTGGGAACCCGGGGGGGTATCGGGGCCATCCATGGGGGGATTGGGATCGAGGCCACCCGGAAGGGGAGCTTCCAGACCATGTTCCGAAAGGGGGTAGCCTCAACCTCCCAGACTCCACCCCCGCTAGAAAAAATCACCTTCTCTTCAGAGGATATGCCGGAGTACGAGGACCCATTCTGCGACGCCTTGGTGATCCAGACGGCGGTGGAAAACTTTACGGTCTCCAAGATCCTAGTGGATAACGGGAGCTCCGTAAATGTGATTTTTAAGAAGGCCTTCGATGAGATGCAGGTGGAAGCCAAGAGGGTTTTGGCCTCGGATGGACCGTTGTTCGGGTTCTCCGGGGAGAGGAAAGAAGTGGAAGGGGGAGTAGGGCTGCACGTGAGGTTGGGGGGCGTATCACGGAACTGCCGGTTCGTGATTGTAGATGCCCCGAGCAGCTACAGCGCCATCTTTGGGCGACCCCTTATCAGCGCCTTTCGCTGCGTCCCCTCCTCGTTCCATCAATGTCTCAAGTTTAACAATGGGGGGGTGCAGGTCAGGGTCAGGGGAGATCCTAAAGTGGCAAGACAATGTTACGTCACGGCGGTTAACACCATATCTTGGATGGCAGAGGCGGAGGAGTTGGAAAAGGAGATAGCGGCGCAAGAAGAAGCCTTGAGGGAAGAGGAGGTGAGCCCAGAGGAAGTCGGGAAGGAGGAGACTGAGAAGCAGAAAGGAGGTGTGCAGGAGGCGCAGGAGGATGTTGAGGTCGAGCAGCAACAGGAGAGCCCGGAGGGAGGAATGGAAATTGAGGAGGAGCAAAGGGGAGAAGACATGCAGGAAGCCAGGAGGAGCGGAGAGTCGGAGCCACGAGAAAGAATGCTGGAGAGAGTGGGAGAAGAAGGGGCAGAGTAAGAAGCCCAAAGGAACATGGAAATTGAGCAACAGCAGAACGAGGTGATAGAAGTTGAGGAAGCAGGAGGGGAGGAAGAACGGGAGCAGGAAGAAGAAGCAGGGGACGGCTGGGAACAGTCGCGGCTGGAGGTGGCCGAGGAAGTGGTGGAGGTAGAGGTCCGCACCAGCCAGGGGCAGGCACGAAGGGTGCGGATCAGCGGGGGGTTGAGTCCCGAAGACCAGGAGCGGATGCGGGTCTGCATCCAGAACAACGTCGACATCTTCGCATGGAGCGCGGCGGACATGCCGGGCATTGATGCGGATGTGGCCTGTCACCGCCTAAATCTGGACCCTCGGATGCGCCCCATACGTCAGAAAATGAGAGCCATCGCCACCAAGCTAGAGGGGCCCATCCGCGAGGAGGTCAAGAAGCTCCTGGAGGCGGGCTTCATCTCAGAGATCCAGTACCCAGGCTGGATCTCCAATGTTGTAATGGTGAAGAAGGGGGGAGGAAAATGGAGAATGTGTATTGACTTTTCATTATTAAATAAATCGTGCCCCAAGGATTGCTACCCCCTGCCTCGAATCGACGCGCTGGTTGATTCAGCCGTTGGTTTTTCTGTTATGAGTTTCCTGGATGCTTTTTCAGGTTACCATCAAATCCGGATGCACCCTCCCGACGTCAAGGACGTCTCCTTCATCACCAGGGAAGGGTGCTTTAGTTATAACATGATGCCCTTCGGGTTAAAAAACGCGGGAGCAACATACCAACGGATGATGGATCGAGTTTTCCAGGGCCAGAGGGGTCGGAACCTAGAAGTCTACGTTGATGATCTCATGGTAAAGAGCAAAGGAGTGAGCCTGCATCTCCAAGATTTGGAAGAAACGTTCGCCACCTTGAGGAAGTTCAAAATGAGGTTGAACCCCTTAAAGTGTGTTTTCGGGGCAAGTCGCGGGAAATTCCTTGGGCACCTCCTGACCCCGGCAGGGGTAGAACCTAATCCTGATAAAGTAAAGGCCATTCTAGAACTAGAATCACCGCGAAACGCTAAAGAGGTGCAACGCTTGACAGGGAAGCTAGCCGGCCTTAGCAGATTTCTCTCCAAATCAGGGGAGAAATGCTCACCTTTCTTTAAAGTACTACGAGGGAACCAGAGGTTCGAATGGACCGCGGAGTGTGAAGAAGCTTTTCAAAAGCTGAAGGAGCAACTCTCCCTGGCTCCTCTGCTTCAAAGCCCGAAGGAGGGGGAGGATCTAACCTTGTACCTAGGGGTGGGAGCAGAGGCGGTGAGCTCCGTCCTAGTCAGAGAAGAGGGAAAGAAGCAGCTGCCCATTTATTATGTTAGCAGGATCCTAAGGAAGGCGGAGCTTCGCTACCCCATCCTAGAAAAACTGGCATACGCCTTGGTCATTTCGGCCAGGAAGCTCCGACCGTATTTCCAGGCCCATTCGATTAGGGTGGTCACGGACCATCCTCTCCGAAAAATTTTTGAAGGGGTGGAGCACTCGGGTAGGCTGGCCAAGTGGTCTATCGAGTTGAGTGAGTTCAACATTTCGTTCGTACCAAGGCTCTCCATTAAGGCACAGGTGGTGGCCGACTTCTTGGCAGACTACGTCGCGGAGAACGGGGCCGAGGAGCCGCAGCAACCAGAAGCATGGAAGTTAATGGTCGACGGGGCCTCGGGAAAGCACTCCCTTGGAGCGGGGGTGGTACTGACAAGTCCTCAGGGAGTGACCATAAGACAAGCAGTCGCCTTGCATTTCCCCACAACCAACAACCAAGCAGAGTACGAGGCAGTGATAGCCGGCCTTCGCCTGGCCAAGGAGCTCGAGATCAAGGACGTTGAGGTTTTCACAGACTCATTGATAGTGACGTCGCAGATACGTGGAGAGTTCGAGGCGCGGGAGCCCACCCTTGTGAAATATTTATCCAAGGTAAGAACGATCATCGGGGGGTTCCGGACGTTCTCCATCCAGCACGTCCCCAGAGAAGAGAACACTGCTGCCGATCAATTGGCCAAGTTCGGACCTTGGGAAGGAGGTGCCCTGACTGATTTATTCCATCCAGCGATTGAGGAGGGGGAGCTGATGGAGGTGGATCGGCGGCCCTCATGGGTAGACCCTTTCGTTACTTTCTTTCTGACAGGAACCCTCCCTGAGGGGGTCAAGGAGGCAAGAAGCTTCCGCCATAAGGCGGCTCATTATCTCATGCATGAAGGAGGACTGCACCGGAGGATGCTCTCGGGTCTCCTAGCTCGATGCATAACGGAGGAGGAGACCAGACACATTCTGGAGGAGGTGCACTCCGGGGAATGTGGTAGTCATTCCGGAGGGAGGACATTGGAAGCAAGGGTGGTCAGGCAGGGGTACTTCTGGCCCACCCTGAGGAAGGACGCGACAGAGTTTGCAAGGAAATGCCGGAAGTGCCAGCTCTACGCCCCACTCCAGCTCTTGCCGGCTCAAAGGCTCCGAAGCATCACAGCACCGTGGCCTTTCGCCATTTGGGGAATGGATCTAGTGGGGCCTTTTCCTCCAGCTAGTGGGCAAAGAAGATTCCTCCTGGTTATGATAGATTACTTCTCCAAGTGGCTGGAGGTTAAGGCACTAGCAAAGGTGACCTCCCAGGTCATCAGGAACTTCGTCTGGGGGGAGATCATCTGCAGGCACGGGCTGCCTCAGGCCATCGTCACGGATAATGGCCCCCAGTTCGCTAGTGAAGAGTTCATCAGCTTCTGCACTCAGCAGGGTATTGACCTCAGGTTTGCCTCTGTCCACCACCCCAGGAGCAACGGTCAGGTGGAGGCGGCGAACAAGGTTATCGTTAACTTGCTAAAGAAGAAGGTAGAGAATCTGAGAGGGAACTGGGTAGAGCAGCTCCCCTCGGTCCTGTGGGCTCTAAGGACAACCCCAAACACGGCCACTGGAGAGACCCCTTTCAAACTTTCCCATGGTTGTGAGGCGGTACTACCAGTGGAATTCGAGGTCCGATCCCCGCGAGTTGCGGCCGCGGGTGATGGAGACGAGGCATGGAGAATGGAGAATGAGGAAGGCCTGCGCCTCTCGCTAGACCTGGCAGAGGAGTTGCGAGACGTGGCGGCCATCAGACAGGAGGAAATCAAGCGACGAATGGCGAAGCACTTCGATAAGCACATCAGGATAAAGCAGTTCGCGGAAGGAGATCTAGTACTAAAGAAGGTTGATGCAGCAGGAAGGTCCGCCCCGGTGGGAAAGCTCAATCCAAATTGGGAAGGGCCTTATATTGTAGAGGGAGTGTTGAAAGCGGGGGATACTACCTCCAGGATGTGGAGGGTAGGGCCTTGAACCACTCCTGGAGCGGGGATGATTTAAAGCGCTTCTACCCATAAAAAGGGAGAGCGGTAGATGTGTATTTAAAGCATGATCAATATAATATGCTTCTTGAAACATCTCTTGTTTTTGTTTATCATGAAGTCCTAAAGGCAGGTTTAAAGTTCTTCATCGGCACCCCGAGCTCGGCTCGGCCCCAGGTAGACCCGCTGCGCAGGCTCCCATCTAGCTGGCAGGTCCGAAGGCTCGCCTGTGGGGGATAGGTTTTGAGTTAAGTTCTACATCGGCACCCCGAGCTCGGCTCGGCCCCAGGTAGACCCGCTGCGCAGGCTCCCATCTAGCTGGCAGGTCCGAAGGCTCGCCTGTGGGGGATAGGTTTTGAGTTAAGGTCTTCATCGGCACCCCGAGCTCGGCTCGGCCCCAGGTAGACCCGCTGCGCAGGCTCCCATCTAGCTGGCAGGTCCGAAGGCTCGCCTGTGGGGGATAGGTTTTGAGTTAAGTTCTTCATCGGCACCCCGAGCTCGGCTCGGCCCCAGGTAGACCCGCTGCGCAGGCTCCCATCTAGCTGGCAGGTCCGAAGGCTCGCCTGTGGGGGATAGGTTTTGAGTTAAGGTCTTCATCGGCACCCCGAGCTCGGCTCGGCCCCAGGTAGACCCGCTGCGCAGGCTCCCATCTAGCTGGCAGGTCCGAAGGCTCGCCTGTGGGGGATAGGTTTTGAGTTAAGTTCTTCATCGGCACCCCGAGCTCGGCTCGGCCCCAGGTAGACCCGCTGCGCAGGCTCCCATCTAGCTGGCAGGTCCGAAGGCTCGCCTGTGGGGGATAGGTTTTGAGTTAAGGTCTTCATCGGCACCCCGAGCTCGGCTCGGCCCCAGGTAGACCCGCTGCGCAGGCTCCCATCTAGCTGGCAGGTCCGAAGGCTCGCCTGTGGGGGATAGGTTTTGAGTTAAGTTCTTCATCGGCACCCCGAGCTCGGCTCGGCCCCAGGTAGACCCGCTGCGCAGGCTCCCATCTAGCTGGCAGGTCCGAAGGCTCGCCTGTGGGGGATAGGTTTTGAGTTAAGTTCTTCATCGGCACCCCGAGCTCGGCTCGGCCCCAGGTAGACCCGCTGCGCAGGCTCCCATCTAGCTGGCAGGTCCGAAGGCTCGCCTGTGGGGGATAGGTTTTGAGTTAAGGTCTTCATCGGCACCCCGAGCTCGGCTCGGCCCCAGGTAGACCCGCTGCGCAGGCTCCCATCTAGCTGGCAGGTCCGAAGGCTCGCCTGTGGGGGATAGGTTTTGAGTTAAGTTCTACATCGGCACCCCGAGCTCGGCTCGGCCCCAGGTAGACCCGCTGCGCAGGCTCCCATCTAGCTGGCAGGTCCGAAGGCTCGCCTGTGGGGGATAGGTTTTGAGTTAAGTTCTACATCGGCACCCCGAGCTCGGCTCGGCCCCAGGTAGACCCGCTGCGCAGGCTCCCATCTAGCTGGCAGGTCCGAAGGCTCGCCTGTGGGGGATAGGTTTTGAGTTAAGGTCTTCATCGGCACCCCGAGCTCGGCTCGGCCCCAGGTAGACCCGCTGCACAGGCTCCCATCTAGCTGGCAGGTCCGAAGGCTCGCCTGTGGGGGATAGGTTTTGAGTTAAGGTCTTCATCGGCACCCCGAGCTCGGCCCGGCCCCAGGTAGACCCGCTGCGCAGGCTCCCATCTAGCTGGCAGGTCCGAAGGCTCGCCTGTGGGGGATAGGGTCGGGACAGGCAATCTCCATCAGTATCAAACTGACAAGGCAAAATTCATTTTGGCAGAATAGGGTGAAAAGTCCCCTTAAGCGGCACTACACCTTAGAGTCCCCACTTAGTCCTAAGCCACAAAAATAAACAAATGGAAAAGGGTGTGGAGTAAGGCGGGTGACAGCACTCGCAGCGGATGGCTTTTGAGGATCGTCTCGCCGAGCGAAAGAGCACTCGCGAGACAAGCCATTGCGCCAACTCATGGTCGTTAAGCGCGTCGAGAACCCGTCTCGCGTACAACATAAAAAAGAAAGATATATGTGCAGAAAGGTTACGCGGCGAGACGAAGTAGTAGCACCGTCCCGCAGACAAAAAGAAAAAGAAGGAGAGGTAGACCAAAAATCAACTCCACAAAATAAGAAACAAAATAGAAGGCAACAAAATCGAGCACTCGCTCGTCACTTGGCAAATGCCACAAAAATATAGTTATAGTTTAAAATCTTTACATCAGGAGGAGGAGAGAGTGATTCTAAATCTTGGAGGTGGCGCATCAGTCCTCCTCGCCGGATGAAGAATCATCACTCTCCTCGCTATAAAGCTCGGGGACCAGGTCTCGCGCGGTTACTGTCTCGGAGTCGTCCTTCACGACGCCCAGGTCTTTCATCATTTGCAGCACCAGCTCAGCCCCACGGACACCAGCGTCTCGGCATCGCTCCTCAACTTCCTCGTAAGAGTAGTGAGGCGGAGGTGTCCGGAAGGGCTCGCGGCGAGAGGACGACGCAGCACTAGCCTGAAGGCGCGCGTTCTCCGCTGTCAGGACCCGGACCTCCTCTTCCAAAGCCGTCACGCGCGAGCGAAGCTGTCCCGCCGTTTCGGCATCCTGCGAGATGACCTAGCAATTAGCCGAGAATCATGGGAAAAGAAAAATCCAAGGGAAAAGAGAGTTATGGCTTACCACGCCGCCTTGGGCCTTCACGAGAAGTGACTCGGCATCTGACAACCTTCTCGCTAGACCAGTAGATTTCTCCCGCTCCGCCTCCAGGCTTTCCTCGCTGGCCTTCCACTTTGAATTTATGTAAATGAGGCGGCGAGAGGAGCGGTGCGAGAATTCTAAGGCCCGCATCTGGTGGTGGCAGGTTTTCAGCACAAGGTCCTTGGTGGACTCGCTTTCAGGCGAAGAGGCGTCTAGGCCACCATAAAGGCCGTACCCGATGGCGAAGGCGTGGCTGGAAGGGATCTCTTGCTCCTTCCATGATGGAAGGAGAGTGGAGATGGACACGCGGTTGGTATCCCGCCCCCACAGCAGAACCGGGTCGCCGACGGCATCATGAACCACGGGACCCAGGTTGTAATTCATGTGAGAGGAGGGAGCGGGACGGCCAGAAGAATCGCCCTCGCGAGAAGAGGTGGCAGCCGCCGGCTCAGGAGGAACAGCTCGCGGGTTGGGAGACGCAGCGGGCAGGTTGGAGGCGGCAGCAGGTTGAGCAGAAGGCACCGTCTCGCGAATAGGCGAGACGGCCTGATGATTAGGCGAGGGAGGCGGTGGAGTTTCCCCCAAAGATATAGGGCTTCCTTGAGGAGCCTTCCCCTTTTCCTTGGAGATGGCGACAGCTTTCTTCATCTTCTTTTTTGGAGGGCTGGAGCGAGAAGGGACCGTGACATCTCCGGGACGCTTGGGCGGGATGACCGCCAGGGACTCTCTCGCCGCCTCTGCCGCCGCATTGGCGAGATCAAGACCCTTGGCAGGGTGAATGTTGCTCTTGTAAGGAGGGGATGCTGGAACAACTCGCTCACCTAAAAGCAAGCGGGGATTAGGAAAAAGCGAGGTGACAAGTAGCAAAGCGAGAGGAACAGAAGAATACCCTCGCCCGGGAGCACTGGGAGAAGCGAGTCGAGGCCTCGCCGCAAGAAATTGACCTCGAAGTTCTTGCCCGCTAAGTACTCGCATAACAGCTTCTCTGGCCCACTGACTTGGGGGGTGGCGTAGAAGCTCTCTGGCGGAGAGACCGGCGCGAGAGGAATGCCACCAAAGTCAGCCCGGTCTCCCCGGATGAAGACAAATCGGGTGAGCCAGTGATGGTTCTTGTTAGGCGTCTCGCATACCTTGAGCCCTTGCCCAGTGAAATACGAGACGCCATCGGCGTTGGCGTGGTAAATGAAAAGCTTGCGGAACGCCGTCAAGCTGAACTCTATACGCTCCCGGCGCATGTAGCAAGCGAACGCGATCAGCACCGAAATCGCGTTGGGGTTGAACTGTGTCGGGACGACACCAAAGTACTTGAAGGCCTGCTTCACCTCAGGCCAGAGGGGCAGTCGCAATCCTGCCTCGAAGTGCGAGACAGGGAAGGCGAGTTCCCCCGGGTAATACGTATTGATGCACTCGCCGACCTTAGGGGGACGCGACTCGATCCCTTCTCCCAGATACTCGCGGGCGAACTTGTCATGGTCTTCCTGAGAGAGCCGGCCGAGCGGGAAGTCATGGTCGGTAAACCTCTTCCCGCAGCGGCTGCGCCCCTCACCCTCCTCCACCTTCTTCTTACCCATTTCCTCTGGCGAATTGGTCCTCGGCGAGACGAAGGAAGAAATAGGCGAGAAGAGTCCGGCGAGACGAAGGGGTCAAAAAGCCAAGAACTAGGGTAACTGAAGAAGCTGAAAAAGCGACATCTAATCCCGAGCTAGGCATATTTATAAGCCGAGGATCAGCCAATGATTAAAAAGGCGGGAAAAATAGGAGGGGAGAGGAAGAGTCGATAACTTTCTCTCTCCTAAAGCCTCGATCGGCGCGACCCGTCACAATCATGAAAAACTATAAAGGAATTTTTAGCATAAACAAAAAGGAGATTAAAGAAGGAAAAAAAAATCTAGCCTTAGAAAAATAATAAATATATGTCCAGACATCATCCCGCAGGAGACCAAGCTCTCTACGAGACCACCATTATTACAAAATCTTGCGAGAAGAAGCCAAAGAAAAAGATGAATAGCAAGACGGGCATTCTTCAGTATGGGCGCCATTCCCAGCGACCGCCGCGAGCTCCCCCGCGAGGAGGTCTACTCGGCAAGTGGAAGGAGCGGATGGCTTTAAGACCACGTCGCGCGAGGCGGAGCTGCATATCGGTCTCATTTATGAGGGCCTCGGGGTCGGCGCCGTCGGCATCCAGCTCGGCATTGGCTCCAGAGGATAGATGGGCGCACTCGCCCTCCAGCGACTCGATGCGCTTCTCCGCAGCCTGTTTATCTAAAGTCAAGGAGTGAATGAGGCGCGCGTGCTTCCGGAAGAGCTCAGCCGTCTTCCGCTTCATCTCCACTGGATCCGAGGGATCGCCCAGATAATCTTCAATCCCGTCCACAAGAGGAGGCGAGACGGAGAGTTTCTTTGGCTGCTCCTCAATGGGGGAGTTGGCTCGAGAATCTGCGCAAGGAGTGCAGGGGCAGGGTGGAAGAGGCACTCGCAGGAGAGAGTGAGAGTAGCGAAGGGGATTCAAAAGGGCGAGGGAGGGTCCCTTACCAGGATGGCGAGAGGTATCGGCAGCCGGGGAAGGGTCGTCCCCCCTCTCGCTGGGAGTAGCTGGAGGAGTAGATGAGGGTAGCGAATCAAGCTCTTCACCATGGACAGAAGAACCATCTCGCGGACTCTTCGGGGATGGCGGAACCGCGGGAGCCCTCTGAAAAAAGCGTTAGTAAGCAAAAGAACACCCGGTCGCGGAGATAACAGTGATAAAAGCGAGTACCCACCTCTTTTCCCGTGGAAGGCGCGTGGGGTGCAGGGATGGTTTCCAAAGCAACGCAAGACAAATCTCCTGCGGCAGGTGATGGACCCCCCGCCTTCGCCTTTTTCAGGCGAGACGATGGGGCGAGAGGGCGAACCAGAGAAGAGGTGAAAGCAGCCACGTTGGCCTTATGCTGCTCTCGCACCAGGGCGAGACGCTCGCGAAAACTTTGACTGTGAGTCATTCCGCAGGAACTCAAGGACAGGGAAGAAGAAGAATATGCAGAGCGGGGCATCAGGAGCACGGGGCAGGAGTCACATATTTATAGACCCCGGTGGGGGCCTCAGAAGATTCCTCATAAATACGTTTTTTAATGCACCTCGAATAACGAGCCTCGGTTGAACATTCTTTTTGAGCTTAGAGTAATCTCAAAAAGAGCGGGGATTGTGTACAACCTCGGGCTCGCAAAGAGCCCTCAAGAAGTAAAAAGGACGAGACAGGCAAAGGGTACCAAGAAGGCCCACTCGCCTGCGGCGAGATGATGGGCTCTCTAAAGGGCGAGAGGGCCCCTCCAGAGGCGAGCGGGCCCCCAGAAGCAAGAGGACCTCCAGGGGCGAGAGGCTCCGGCGAGACGGGCGGTGGGTCCTTCTCGCCGGCAGGCGCCTTTCCTCTCGCCAGGGGGCAAGAAGGTTTTTTAACCTTTCCTATCAAAGCAGGTGGTTTTTACTCTTCTACCCCCGGTATTTTTACCCTTTTACCCTTGGTGGACTGCATATAGCTCCTCAGAACAGCGGAGTTTGGCTGTTGGCAGACCCAGCCAAGGGTATCCCAGTAATTTCAGGTCAGAGCAGTTTTGTTATTTGCAGTTCAGATTCTGAAATCTATAAATAAGCCCATAGGGGTTCTTCAGAAGGCACTTTTTTGGAGACTCTAGAGAGGTTTGATTGGCACGGTCTTCTGAGGAACTCCAAGCCCAGCTTTTGGCTTTGGAGGGGAAGTTCTCTGTGACCTTCCGGGTAAGCGGTGGGACCTCCCTGCTGCGGCTTTGGGCCAGTTTTCTAATCCTTCACGACCGGTCGGAGGTCGGAGCTTGGGCCAAGTAGGAGTCGGCTACGCCCCTATTTTGTGAACATTCGTTGAATTCAAATTTTGGCTTCGACACCGCTCATCAGCTGCTAGAGAATGTTACCTTCTCGTCGTCAACAGAATCAGTTAAAGAGAAGACGCAAAAGAGGTCGATAGGGTGTTGGAAGGGATGACACACCTATAAGTGGTAGAATGGGTGTAAGAGATGGAGGTGATTGTTGTGGACGGAAGGACAAGAAGCCTAATGATCAGTAAGTAAATGACAAGAGAGGATCAACAGAAGATCACAACATATCTTCAAGACAACTTTGACATATTCTCTTAGAGTGTCACTGACATACCCAGTATTGATGCCAAAATGTCATATCATCGCCTCAATCTCGACCCCTCGTCCAATTCATTAAAAGAAAAAAAGCCAATTGCTGCCTCCCTGACCGATCCCATCTGTGAGAAGGTACAAAAGCCACCGGAGATAGATTTTATTTCAGAGCCAATATCTAGGTTTTGTCTCAATATTGTAATGGTCAAGAAGACTGGGGGTAAATGGTGCATATGTATAGATTTTTCACTATTGAATAAAGCTTTCTCAAAGGATTGTTACCCTCTGTCTCAAATTGACGCGCCAGTTGATTCAGATGTCAGTTTTCTTATGATGTGTTTTCTTGATGTATTTTAGGATACCATCAGACCTAGACGCATTCTCCTGGCATAAAAGACTTCTCCTTCATTACCAAATGATGGCTGCTAATCCTACAAGATGATGTTACTCAGTCTGAAGAATGTGAGGGAGACCTATTAAAGAATGATGGACCATGTCTTCAAAAACCAGATGGGCGTAACCTGGAGGTCTACGTTGACGACATCTTGATCAAAAGTAAAGGCATCCAGGAGTATCTGGTGGACCTGCAGGAGACCTTTGTAACATTGTAAAAATATAAAATGAGACTTAACCCTGCTAAATGCATGCATCTTCAGGGGTAGTAGGGGAAAGTTATTGGGAAATCACCTCACTCTCACGGGAGTTAAGCCAAACCCTGACAAAGTCAAAGCCATCATAGAGATGACCTCCCCCAAGGACACCAAAGAAGTGCAATGACTAACTGGGAGGATTGCATGTCTGAGTTGATTCTTGTCTAAGATAGAAGAGAAATGTTACCCCTTCTTAGGACTATCCACTGCAATCAAAAGTTCGAGTGAACTGTCAAGTGTGAATCAACCTCACAAACTTTGAAATAGCAGCTGATGCAGATCCTTCTACTTTTGGGGCCCCACAAAGGAAAAGGCTTTTGCCTCTATCTGAGAGTAAGATCTGAGGCAGTCAGCTTGGTCCTGTTCAGGAAGGAAGGCGTCAATCATTGATCTACTACACAAGTAGGGTCCTTTGGAAGGCAAAGATATGTTATTTAATATTAGAGAAACTGGTCTTTGCGCTCATTATCTATGCAAGGAGGTTGAGGTCGTATTTTAAAGCTCACACAATAAAAGTGGTGATAGATCATCACCTGAGGGCGGTCCTGGAAGAGGTAGAGCACTCCAATTATATCGCCAAGTACTCCATCGAACTTAGTGAATTCAACATCGTCAATATGCCAAGGATTATGATCAAAGCAAAACAATGACTGACTTTTGGGTTGACTTTTCCGCAGGGGGGAAGAGCAAGAGGGGGCAGAAAAGTTCGTCCCTTGAAAAATGTTCGTAGATGGATCCATATAAAAGGATTCCCTCAGATTAGGAATCGTCCAAGTAATCCATCAAGGGAAAATGATCGAGCAAGCAGTGATGATACTTTTTTTGTCACCAAAAACTAAGCCGAATATGAGATTGTTATCGTTGGCCTCTGCGTGGCCAGCGGGCTGGGATTCCAAAATATACGAACTCACACTAACTTGATGGTGTTTCCATCACAAATCAAAGGGGAGTTCGAGGAAAGAGAATTGCTCCTCATGCAATACCTAATGAAGGTAAAAGTCTGATTGGCACCTTCAGATCCTCTTCATACAACATGTCTAGAGGGTAGAAAATGACACGACCGACAGGCTGGCCAAGTAGGGCCCCAGGCCGAGGACACCTAGACCAAGCTATTCAAACCATCTATTGAGGAAAAAGAGTTGATAAAGATAGAAAGGCATCCATCTTGGATTGATCCCTTTGTCACCTACATGACCACTGGTGAGCTCCCGAAAACAACATAAGACAAGCATCGTTTCTAACATAAGTCGGCCTACTATTTGATTTATGATGGAGGTCTCTATCGGAGGACTATCTCAGGTCCTCTTGCTCTGTGTCTCTCGGAGGCAGAGTTCCCACAAGTCCTATAGAATACACTCTAGTGAATGTGATAGCCACTCAGAGATTTGTATGCTGGAGAAGAGGATCCTAAGGCAAGTGTACTTGTGGAAATACATTTGGAAGGATGCAGAGAGCTTCATCTGGAGTTGCTAGAAATGCCAGCTCCATGCACTGTTACAACCACTACCGACCCAACAACTAAAGGCCAATACATCACCCTAACCATTCACCATTTGTGGAATGGGCATAGTGGGGCCATTCCCCCCCCCCCACACACACAAACAGTCTACATCAATTCTTTCTGGTCATGAGTAATTACTTCACAAAGAGGATAGAAACAAAAGCTCTGGAAAAAACCATGTCTCAGGTCGTGAGAAAACTTCCCATTGGGAGATATCATATGACAGTTCAGCATACCCCATGTCATTATCACGGACAATGGTCTCAATTTTCCAGCATCGAGATAGAAGATTTATGCAGACAGGTAGGGATTAATCTGCGCTTTGCCTCGGTGTATCATTCCCAAAGAAATGACCAGGTGGAGGCTTCCAACAAACTTATTCCCAACCTCTTAAAAAGAAGGTTGAAAATACATGAGTCAATTGGATAGAGCAACTTCCCTTCGTCTCATGGACACTTAGGACCATTCTGAGTTTATCTATCAGAGAAACTCCTTTCAAGCCATCTCACAGGTTAGAAGCCCTAATTCTTATGGAATTTGAGGTCGACAGTCCAATGGTGGTTGCGGCGAAGAAACAAAAAATGAAGAATGGAGGTTCGAGAATGACAAAGCCCTGGAAGAATCTTTGGATTCCATAGAAGAGCTTCAAGACCTCGCCACAGCAAGATAAGAAGAAGTCAAGTGGAGGACAATTAAGTACTACGATAAACATGTCCAAATTAAATAATTCGAAAAAGTCGGCCTAATCCTAATGAAGCTCACAGGCGCTGCCAGATCAATAGCTTCGAGAAAGCTTAATCTTAATTGGGGGGGATTTGTGATCCTGAAAGCTCAGGAAGACGAGGTACTCAGAAACACGTGAAACAGTGATGGTATGAAAAGATTTTACCCCTAAACCGATGCATCAGAGCCAACATCGGGCACACAACTTGTAACAGTACCCCTGCAATTATTATACATTCAATACAAACGGTCGTATTTTTCTAACAGAGCTTACTCTAACTCAATTCTGCACTATGAGTAAAATGAGCCAAGGAGTGCGTGATCACCACAAATGTCATAGATCATGAATATTCGCCTCCCCATTCGGGACCTCCGGTCGATTAAAAGGGTGATGTCTTGGGAACAATGCTTTATTATAAGATCGCGCTTCTACAATCACGTCCGAGATTAACTCCCCCATTGTATGTTGACCTACAACCCTCCACCCCCCCATATAAGAGCTTGTTCTTCTTACACACCTATTGCTCCCCAAAAGGGAGGCAGGAGTCATAATCTAGAAGGTTCGTCAAGAGATTGATCTGACGTAAGCCTCGATAACGCGAGTCAAACAAAGTCCAGGCCTTGAGGTTGGCCGTTAAACCCTCGAGTACCGCTGATTTAAGCCTCGATAGCGTGAGTTGATCTATGTCCAAGCCTTAGGGCTGATCATTGACCCCTCGAGCATCGCTGACTTAAGCCTCGATAGCGCGAGTCAATCTAAGTCCAGAACATAGGGCCAGTTGTTGACCCATCGAGCATCGCCTACTTAAGCCTTGATAAAGTGAGTCGATCTAAGTCCAGGCCTTGAGGCTGACCATTGACCTTTTGAGCATTGCCGACTTAAGCCTCGATAGTGTGAGTTGATCTAAGTCAAGGCCTTAGGAATGGTCATTGACCCATCAAGCATCGTCTACTTAAGCCTTGATAGTGTTTGTCGACCTAAGTCCAAGCCTTAGAACTGGCAGTTGACCCCTCGAGCACGGCCGATTTAAACCTCGATACCATGAGTGGATCTAGGTCTAGGTCGTAGGACTGGCCATTGACCATCGAGTATCGTCGACTTAAGACTCGATACCGTGAGTTGATCTAAGTCCAGGTCGTAGGTTTGGTCGTTGAGCCCTTGAGCACCACTGACTGAAGACTCAATAACGTGAGTCGATCTAAGTCCATGTCGTAGGGCTGTCTATTAACCCCTCGAGCATCGCTGACTTAAACCTCAATAACATGACTCGATCTAAGTCCAAAACTTAGGGCTGGTCATTGACCCCTTGAGCACTGCCGACATAAGCTTCGATAGTGTTAGTCAATCTAAGCTCAGGCCTTAGGAATGGTCATTGACCCCTCAAGAACCGCCGACCTAAGACTTTATAGTATGAGTCAATTTAAGCATGGGCCTTAGGGCTGGTCATTTACCCCTCAAGTACCATCAACTTAAGCTTAAATAACATGATTATATCTAAGTCCGGGCCTTAGGGCCAACCATTGACCCCTCGAGCACCGTCGAATTAAGCATCGATAATGTGAGTCGATCTAAGTCCAAACCTTAGGGCTGGTCATTGACACCTCAAGCACCACCGACTTAAGCTAGCCTCGATAGCGCGAGATGGTCTAAGTTCATGACTTAGGATTAGTCGTTGACCCCTCTAGCACTTGCAACTTAATCCTCAATAACATTAGTCGATCTAAGTCCATGTCGTAGAGCTAGTTGTTGACCCCTCGAACACCGCTGACTTAAGTGTCGATAGCGTGAGCCGATCTAAGCCCATGACTTAGGTCTGCTCGCAAACCCCTCGAGCATTGTTAACTTAAGCCTTGATAGCGTGAGTTGATCTAAGTCCGGACCTTGGGTCTAGTCATCGACCGCTCAAGCACTGCCGAATTAAGCCTCAATAGCATGAGTCGATCTAATTTTAGGCCTTAGGGCTAGATGTTGACCCATCGAGCACCACTGACTTAAGCCTTGATAGTGTGAATTGATCTAAGTTGGGGCATAGGGCTGGTTGTTGACCCCTCGAGCACTGTCGACTTAAGGCTCAATAGTGTGAGACGATTTAATTCCAGGCCTTAGGGCTGGACGTTGACCCCTCGAACATCGCCGACTTAAGTCTCGAAAGCATGGATCTATCCAGGTCTAGGAATTAGAGATGATTGTTGCCCCCTTAAGGGACGGTTCCTTGAGTTAAAGAGCTCTCTTAGGCCTATGAACCTAAGAGCTCTCACTGTCTTCAAACTATGAGCCTAATCGTGCTCGCTTTCTTCAGCCTAAGCGCTCTCACTCTCTTTGTCTTATAAGCCTAATCGCTCTCATTCTCTTCGGCATAAGATCCCACGATTTCAAAAAATAGATAACGAATGCAGTCAAATAAAGAACAAAATTCATCTATACAAAAAAAAATCATGATCAAACTATATATCAAAAAGCAAAAAGAGGTCGCTCAAAAATGGACCTCGCACTTCTCGCATCGATGAACCGATTAATCGACATCGCCCGAAGACTTGGCATTCGGCTAGCGCAAACGTGATGACACGATGCCTGAAGGAGAGTACATGCCTATCGAGACGTATCCATCCAAAGGTGAGCTCAAATACTAGTCACCATCGAACTCCGACTCGAGAGCAAACAACCATAATAGGAGTCACCAAGTGTTGGATCAAACATCTCCAGGAGAAATGACTCAACTAATAAGGACTCGCCGTCCTGAGCCAACCTTCATGTCTCCTACAGGAGAGCAAGGGCCAGATGGCCACTGTCCCGGACAAACATCCGCTCAAGCGAGCGAATGTCTGCACATGAGTACTAGAGGGATTCCTCTCTTGATGAAATCTTGTGTACCTGCGACTGCGAGGTTGCGGTATGTGAGAGAGCTGTGGAAAGCTACAACATTAGCGTCTCCACCATATCCTGAAGCTCCATATTTCTTTGCTATAGGAGTGAGATCTGTGTCTTTGTAAGGACCTCAGACGACTGATGAAGGATAAATAAACTAAGCCTCTCTCTATCAAAGCAACGAGCGAAAGCTTATGTAAAGGCAAGACAAATTTACCTCGGTTACCTCTCGCACCACCTTAACTTGACGCAGCCGTGAGAGCCCCTCCTTAAGCGCAGTTACCTTGTCGATAACCTTGACTGTCTTCACACTCGCTTTTGCCAATTGATGGTGGACTTGGATCCCTGTCGCGTGACATCCTTGCTTACAACAACAAGGTAATCCTTGGCATTAGATAGAGCTTTGCAACAACAGTAATGCCTCGCCAAAGTATGAGCAAGCTTGACACTTCTTAGCATTGTGCGTGAAGACCGCCAAGCATGATATTTTGGCATTATTCTCTCTAGGTTCTCAACATTATCTCGCTCATAGATGGTATACATAAGGTTGTGTGCATCATCATCCGGGTCATCATCCCCTGCCAAGGAGGGCAGGAGTGTGCTAACAGAGATCCAATTCTTCTCGGCATCTCATACGAGTAAAGGCTTGTCATAGTGGTCCAAAGCTTGACTCCCCCGCCCACAATTGATGTGGGTCTCAGGGTCTTCGGCTGTCGCCTGCTCCTTCGATGTCTCGGAGGCCTCAATGTCTTCAAGATCCTCGCAATTGTTTAGCGATACCGCCGTGAGGTTCCGATGGACAATCATCTTCTTTCACCGCTTAAGCGGCCCCTGAATTGCCAGCATTGCGCCCACATGCTTCTTCCCCTTAGGATTGCAAGATTCATCCTTCAGAGCCACGACATATTCGGCAACGGGAGGGGGAGGCTTGCGCTTCCCACGCGGGGTCTCGGCCTTGCATATTTGTAACCCTATCAAGAGGGCGTCAGGGCCTACAATAGTGAGGATAATAATAGGGCGCTGCTATCCGCACCGCAGTTTTGGCTATTCGCACCGTACTTTTTCCTAATTTTTTATATCTTTTGAAAATACGCCTTGTACATGCATTTTTAGGAAACATGTTCAACACAAAAGTTGTAGATCTCGACGAGATCTACAACTTTCGTGTTGAACACGTTTCCTAAAAATGCATGTATAAGGCGTACTTGAGAAATACGTCTAGATTTCGCCTCTTTTGGAAATACACTTTGTACATCCATTTTTAGGGAAAGTGTTCAGCACGAAAGTTGTAGATATCTTCGAGATCTACAACTTTCGTGTTGAACACTTTTCCTAAAAATGCATGTACAAAGAGTATTTTCAAAAGATACGCAAAATTATGAGAAAGTGCGGTGCGAATAGCCAAAACTGCGGTGTGGATAGCAGCGCCCTAATAATAAGGGACCTCGCAAAGAGAAGGGCAATGAATCCGCTTTAAATAAATCTCTCACCCGTTGCCCTGTCCACATAAGCGAGTTTGTTAACCCGTCGCCTCAATTGAATGACATCCATTTCTTGCTGAAAGAGCGAGAGATACACATCCCTCGATCGATCGGGGATGCTCTACGACTAATAGTAACCTTAATCCCTCTAAATTGGACGAGAGGCATTTTATTTCCTTTGTTGTGGAAGGCCTGGATCAGAGACCTGAGATCATCCAGGTTCCCATATTTTGAAACGTTTAGGTCATATAACCTTCTTGACATGTAACCTGAAGAGGATGAATTTAGATCAAGTTCAACTTGGTGATCTAATAAGACTGGAAGTCCACATATTTCATATGCTCGAGCTCAAGATAGTTATTTCTGAGTGCTTGAAGAAGCTTTTGCACTTTAATGAATTTGACCTAGGTTCATCTTCAAGGTAAGTCGATCGAGACAGGAGTAGCACCAATTGCAGAGAAGATGAAAGAAGCTCAACTAAGATAGTTTGGACATATACAAAGGAGATCATTAGAGGTACCTATCAGACGTTGTGAGTCTAGTCACTAGGCATGTTAAATGAGGGAGGGGTAGATCAATAAATACTTGGAATGAAATTCTAAGGAAAGACATGTACTTAGGCACTGGTGAGATTATGACAAAAGATAGAGCACAATGACGACAAAAAATCCTTATAGCCGACCCCACTTTAGTGGGATAAAGACTTGAGTTGTGGTTAATATCGGGATGGACAAGCTAAAATTGGGAAACTGAGGGCTTAAAGTGCACTTTATAGTGCAGTGCAGTCATCCAATGACTGCGAGTGCATCACATCTCGTGCAGAGATGCGTGCACATCTCAGATCGCGATGAGATGCAATCACAGCCGTTGAATTGTGCACTGCACCGTAAACTACAACACACCCCAAATTATGGCTGTAATGGTTTGGTTTGGTTCTGTTTGTAAGCAAAATCGCAAACCGAACCATCCTTATGTGGTTCCAAAAATTTGGAACAGAACCGCTCGAACATTGAAACCGAATCGAACCAAACCGCCCAACATGAACGCCTAAAGATGTATAGATACAGATCAGGGATGGAGCAATGAATGAGGCTCAACCATCCAACATGAAAGTGATGTCTGAACACAATTCCTACCACCGTCTCCTTGCGCCTCTACCCTAATTTCTGAACGAAACACTTCACACGGGATCCGAGATCGAAATGACTAAGGTGGACAAGACGTATGAATGGTGTGCGGTACTCGAAACGATGGAAAAGAGGCGTGCAGTTAGAGGGGTAGGGAAAATCGCGACTCGCGAGGGAGAAGCACCCAACAAAAACTAGTTCTATATCGCCAGGTGAAATCCGCGAAAAATCACGCCCGGATGTGTTGAGTTCGCCCATAAGTTTTATCATTAATGAAATATAAGTAACTGTTTACCGCAAAAGTCAAAACCATGAAGCGTATAATTTAACATTTAACATATAGTTTAATGAAAATATGAAATGTAATTAACTGTTATATGATTAATCGTATAGTTTAATTAAATTTAATTAATAAATTAAATATTTTTATACACAACTGTTCAATTTGATTCGACTCGATTCGGTTTGTCACACAAAATCATAAACCGAACCGAATCGAAGCAAAGCATATAATTTTTTTAAAATCAAAACCGTAACCGAACTGCCCGAACTGCATACACTCATGTTAGTTTTGGGTTACCGGGCTACCCCGAATCCCCAAAATTGGACCGAAATCCCACGATTTGCCATTTTGACTTACCAAGGCGGCTGGCTCAACTCCACACTGGCACACCAGAAAAGCAAATCTCTTCCCCTCTACCAAGAAGCAGCAGCAGAAGAAAAAGAAGATGGAGAGAGGCCGAGGGCTTGTGGATTTATGCTTAGAAGCCGCGACGGAGAGCAGCGAAAGCGTGGAGAAATGGCGGAGGCAGCGGAGGACCCTTTATCGCCTGCCATCTCAGCTCGCCAACGCTCTCTTCCGCCGTCTCTTTCAGCGCCGCCTCCTCTTCCCTTCCATACTTGAGCTCTCTCTCTCCCTCCTCAGTTTATGAACCGGAATTCTACTTTACTTTCTTTGATTGTTCATTTCTGTCCTTCTGCATAGAATTTGGCTCTGGTCGGTGGCTGTAGATTTATAAAAAACCCGCAATTGTTTGAATTTCATTTCATTTGATTTCCTTCACTTTCCTTCAGTCCATACGTGAAGGATTGTGCATTTGTTCTATTCTGTTACTTAAATTGATTGATACCGGATTTAAATCTGTACATGATAGATTTTTGAACGGGTAGACTTCCAGATTTAAGAGATTTGACACAGCCATTCGGTGGGAGATGTAGTTCAAAGTGAAGGTTCTCCAGACACTTTCTTTTCTCCTCTGAGGTGAAACAAAAATGGCTCCCAGGGAAAAAAAGGAAATGCCAAACAGGGCCATATCATCACATCGGGAAAATCATGTCACTTTGTGTACTTAAATGTTGATCCTAGTGTTTCAGAATATCAATTTATTAGGAGATGAAGATAGATCTGGTGAGATGGGCCGGTGAAGAAGATGGTAGGTAGAGAGAATAGTTAGGTCAGCAATATAGGGGAGTGTTAGGTTTGACCTAACTCAACCTGAAAAACCGGCTTAACAAGTGAGGGTTGCCTTGCCATATAAACAGATCAGAACAGAGTGGATTGACGGTGTGAGACTATTATTAACATTCTGGTATCAGAGCGTAGGGAGATTGTTGCGGGCTGAGGGAAGCGAGCTGCGGGCTGGGCAGACAGACAGATGCGCGATCGACTACGATCTGGAGAGCAGCGACTACGATCTGGAGAGCAGCGGACAGGCGATCTGGAGAGCAGCGAGCTGTGGACATGCAGACAGATGCACGAGTAGAGATGCGAGTGCGAAAAAAAGTTTAATGGTAACAGGGAGAATGAAAAATCAGCCAATATCTTTGACTTTATATCAAAGTATAATCTCCTCTACTTTGATGCAAAGTCCTCATATTCTGATGCTTTCAACTGACCACCTTTTGATCACTGATGAAGATATATTTGACTCTGTTATTCTCCACTAGGAGTGTTCATGAATCGAATCAGATGAAATAGCTTTTCAATCGAATCCAAATTTGTCGTAGAATGCAGAGATTTTGATTCGTTGGAATATTTGAATTTAAATTTGGATTCGAATTCGTCCCAAAATCCTGGATTCGGACTTGGATTCGAATTCAAATGCAATTTAAATGAAGGACCAAATAGACTTTGATCGGACGGCTCAGATCATCTTTATATATAATATATAATATAGATATTACTATTATTCGTGAATTATTCACGAGTTTTGCCAATAGAGATAATGTTATTCAGATTAGGATTCGAATGTCGCTCAAATCCAAATTTAGATTCGATTTCGAAAAATACGAATCTTAATCTAATCTTCACAAATCGATTCTCGAATTATTCACGAACTATTTGGTTTGCGAACAACCCTCAGTCTCCACAATCTTCTCCTGCCCAACTGACGTAGTTTTTTTGCCCAAATTGATAAGCTGCGTTGACACAAAATTTGACCAAAATTGTGAAATTGTCACGGTCTCTTGCTGAGGTCACGAATCTTTCTCATACCTAAGGCTCTATACCGATGATTCTATGGTACCCCCACCTATTTCTTGTACTAATAGACGCACCACTAGTCAAAGTGCTTCCGTCAATCTCCTACAAGTTGGACGGTGTATTTTGTCCCTTCATAATCATTACATGAGCCGACCCCATTATAGTGGGATAAAGGCTTGATTGTTGTTGTTGTTATTATAATCATTACATGACCTTTCACTACCTCCAACTTTGAATGATAGCCCTACTTTGTCTAATGTGGCCAATTACAAGAAATCTGGATTCTGGATTATCAGAGTAACTTCAATTAGGTGCTCAATGATATTATGTCTTGAAGTAAAGTTAGAGGAGGATTACCAAACATTTCCCTATTTTAACTCTCATCATCATAGGATCATTTGATGGTAACAGTCTTTTATGTGAAGGAAACTTTGGAGATACGGGTAGTGATTATGACAACTCATCAATAATGAGATTATGATAAAGTTGAATCCATCAGATGAGTCACTGAGATCAATTATCAGTAAAAGTGGGAGGTCAAAGAATAAAAATGTAGGCTAGGACAATAAAGAAAATTTCTAATCAACAGAGCATAATAACGTCAAATACCTCTTAAGGGTGTGCACTCATATTGAGTACATTTCCCGTATTGGTATGTATCCTATACTCAAGGATACACCTGGAATTGGCAGATCGATCGACATATTGTGATAACTTAGGTTTGCTTTTATAAAGTAAACATAAGTGAGTTCTAGCCATTTTAGAATAGAAAAGACTGCGCCTATCCAATGAACACAACCAGTTGTGTTTGTTTATTTTATAAGACAAAAGTGGGCTCTAGGTTTAATTTTCCTTTTAAAATTAAAATTATGGGCAATTTGACATAAATATGGTTATGCTTGTTTATTATGTATTTGAGGATTTGTTAATCTTTAAATTGGTTGTGTTTGTGCCTGTTCAATATGAATATATTTATGTTGCATGTCATTTTATCCTCTTTTTCAAAATCCGTGTGCATGTGCGTGCGCGTGTGTGCATGTGTCTGTGTCTGTGTTTGTGTTTGTTCGTGTCCGTGTCCGTGCCTGTCTGTGTCCGTGCCTGTCAGTGTCTGTGTTTGTCTGTGTCTGTGTTTGTCCGTGTCTGTATATGTCTGTGTGTCCGTGTCTGTGTCTGTGTTTGTCTGCGTCTGTGTCCGTGTATGTGTCTGTCTGTGTCAGTCTGTGTCTGTCCGTGTGTGTCCGTGTGTGTCTGTGTGTGTCTGTGTGTGTCTGTATGTCTCTGCGTGTCTGTGTGTCTCTGTGTGTCTGTGTCTCTATGTGTGTCTGTGTGTATGTGTGTCTGTGTTAAGTTATTGTTGTAACAAAAGCTTAGAAGTGCCCATGCGATGTGTTTACAATGCATAATGGGAAGGATGTTTGACTCTGAAGCTTGAATTCCCGATTTTGTCCAGTCATCATTTGTCCAACAAGAAAGAGTGGTTTGAAACCTAAAAGGAGACCAACAATGATGAAGTTCTTTTTGGGGAATGATATAAAGAAAAAAATATTGGCTAGGAATTTCGACTTCAGATGTTTGATGGCCATGTGTGGGCACTTGTGATCACGAGACACATTTTAGAATTAATTCAAAACCTATTTTCTTTTAGACGTAATAAGATGCAAGTTTGTTGGCTATAATTTAAATCTAGAGGTAGGTGAATTATCATATGGTGCCCATGAAGGGGCAACATATGTTGTCGAAGTTATATCAGATTGACAGAAGCATGATTATTAGTGGTGTATTTGTTGATAAAAAAATAGGTGGATGATGTTACGGGCTTACTCGGAGTGGTTGTCGGAGGAGTGACCGAAGGTGGAGATGAGGGCAGCAAAGATACTATGGAGCCGGAACAGCGGCTGCCTAAGCGGGGTGTGCTCAAGGAAAGAGAGATTCTGAAATCTCTTAGAGGACAAGAAGACAGAATACTTTCATTCATGGATACCATGCATACAATGCTTATGCCTTTATATAGGCTACAAGATAATAATGAGACTCACAACTCCTAACACTCATCTAAATAGCATAATTAAAACAAGAAATAAAGACAATAATAAAGAAAAAAAGCTCCATGCTCAAGACCCATAATATCTTCTCCGCCCTTCAAATCGAGCTTGTCTTCAAGCTCGAACGAGGTCCTCCTGGTGACAGAATCGTTACCCGATGCCCTCCTTGTCAGAGTCTTTGACGCGCAGGTAGAAAAGCATGTTGCATCTGTGATTGCGAGTGAACTGCTCGTCGCAGTTAAAACATAATCCCTGGGAGCCTCATTGCAACATCTCAGACCGAGATAATCAGCGGATCGGTGGGGCTGGAGGGCCCTCGATACGGCCTTGTTGATCGATGTTGTTGGCAGGTGGGTGAGCCTCCTGTGCTAGTTGGAGGCGACGATTGCATAGCCTGGCTAGACTCATATCAGTCAATAAGTCTGGAGGGACCTGAAATTTGACATCCAGTGGCAGGCGGTCGCGAAGTTTGGCGGTGAAAATGGCGACCTGCATATCCGAGGCAAGAGTGACATGCGCCAAAAGAAGCTGAAATTGTTCCAGGTACTCGTCCATGAATCCCATTTGTCGTAAGAATGTGAGTTTGCCGAAGGGATTACTGCAGATAGGAGGTCCAAAACGCTAGTTGCAGAGCCGCTTGAAGTCTTCTCATATTAGATCCGACCGATCGACAAGCAGTTGAGAAGCCCACAAAAGAGCGGAGTCGAGCATGTGGAAGGATGCCAGATGCATTCGGTTTGCTGCTGGAATTTGTTGGTGGCCGAAGAATTGCTCACACTTGGTGAGCTAGCCCAAATGATCACTTTTTTCCATCGTAGGTTGGAAAGTCCAATCGGGTGTAGCATGACACAATAACAACATCAGGGTGCATGAGGGTTGTCGTCGGTGGTTCGTGGACGGTCTGGGGCCGTGCCACATGGAGGATAAGTGGTGGTGTTTGACTGCTGCTTGCTCGAACGTGTGCAGGGCCAACAAGAGTGTTCCGAGGTGACTGGTTGGGAGGTACCACGAGAGCCGCATCATCGCCCAATGTTGACACAATTATATCGGTTGAGCCCGAAATAAAGAAGTTCTAAATATGGTTGTGAGAGGCAATATGGTATATGAAGTATAAATAAAAGAAAAGGAAAGATGTGACTGGCGGTTTTGGTGGCTCGAGAGAGAAAGGGATGTGGGTTAAATATAGGATTATGGAATGACAAAAGCGACAAAAATGGGATCTGGCCAGGGGTTCATTGGAAAAGCAGCAGACGGCTGGGTAAATCTGTGGCGTGGGGGCTCGAGGAATTGGTGGCGTGCGCACCTTGCGGTTGTCGGCCGGTCCCACTTGCGGAAAGAAGACGCAAATACGGCAGATGAAGCCGACGTAGATGGATGCCGCTATCGATGTTGGGGATGTCAGCTGCGGCTTGTTCTCATGGCAGAAGAAGAAACACACACAGTCGTGCGTCTGGAGCTTCACAGCGAAGGAGACGCGGTCGCTGAGTTCGGTGGTTGAGCGCGCGTGGAGACTCTTCGCTGTTTGTTAGGCGGAGGGCGACGGTTGGTGCGGAAATTACTGCGGACGTGGCGACTTGTGGCCGCTGCTCCATCGTTTGGAAGCGTCATGTGCTGAGGTGGTTGCAAATGCTTGGAATGGGCTTGCGGAACTTGTCGACGTGCTTCGACGAACGAGGACCGAGAAGCTCTGATACCAGATGTTATAGGCTTACTCATAGTGGTTGTCGGAGGAGTGTCCGGAGGTGGAGATGAGGGCGGCGAAGATACTGTGGAGCCGGAACCGCGATTGCCTAAGCGGGGCGTGCTCAATGAGAGAGAGTTTCCAAAATCTCACAAAGGACAAGAAAACAGAATACTTTCATTCATGGATACCATGCATACAATGCTCGTGCCTTTATATAGGCAACAAGATAATAATGACACTCACAATTCCTAACACTCACCTAAATAGCATAATTAAAACAAGACTTAAAGGCTCGGTACCGTAGAGTCATCGATATAGTGTTCTAGATGTGAGAAAGATACACGAACTCAGTAGGAGGTTGTGGTAGTTTGACATTCTTGGTCAAAGATTGTGTCGGTGATGTTAATTTTTTATAATTCAAGCAAGAATGTTGCATCAGTTGAGCAAGAGGAAACTAGGGGACTAAAAGAGCCCTATATATCTTCAGGAGTGGTCAGAAGGGCATCAATTGAACACAATTATTGGTTGACTTTATGTCAAGGTGAAAAATGATAGGATTTGATGGAAAGTCAAAGACAAGGAATGATTGTCATTCTCCTATCTGTTGTTCTCCTACCCACATCCACTTACCATTCCCTCTAATTTCCGCCTGCCATTCCATCTCTCATATCCTTTCTCTATTTTGAACTTGGCATTATTCACTTGTTACGTATCATCCTAAAATTGAAGGAGAGCGTTCTCCTTCAGACCCTATGAATTGATGCTTTCAAGATTAATAATCTAAGAAGATAGCAAGCAGACACCAAAATCATCACACACCGTTAATCAAGCTTAAGAAATTGAAATCTTAATAGATTGATCTTTGCCCATATACCACTTGTTGCGCAATACCAATTTATAAAATATGGAGAGAGCGTTGGTGAGATGGGTTGGTGGAGAGGATGGTAGGTAGAGAGAATGGGTTGGAGAGCAACACATGGGAGAATAAAAACCGGCACATATCTTTGACTTTGCATCAAAACCTAAAACATGCGCTCTCTGCCTACAATTAATAGATTTTGAATTGAATGCATATATTCTGACATGATATCAGAGCAAAATTTTTAGTAAAAAAGTTCACATGTTAGAGGCCAAACACACATATGCTTTATAAATTAGGACCTTCCATTTCATATGATTTCTACCGTACTTGACTACCGCTAATGGTTGGCAATTTGTAGGATTTCTCTAGTTGCTGCTGGTAGCTGCGATTTTAATGTTTGCCTCATTTGGTTCTGGTACGATCCCGGGAGGAGATGGCTCCGGTCGGTCAGAGGGAGAGTGATGCGTTGAACAACAAGTGTACCGGTCGCACAAGTAATATAAAATGGGTGAATGTCCCCAAGTATCGATCTCTCAAGGAACACAATAAGGTGGAGTTAATTTTAAGGAAGACTTGAGATTGAAGTCCTTAGGTCGGAGTTAATGAAGGGGGTTTTGATTGTTGCGGAAAAAGAGAGTAAAACACTAATAAACTACTTCTATGCAACGCCGTTATGCGATGCTTCGCCAGGCGGGATGGAAGACTACACGGGCCGCTATGCACCGAATCGCTGAGCGGATGAATGAGTAGGCTTGCAGATGAGGTGGTGAGAACGGCGGAATGAGGGTCGAGAGCACCTCTTCGCTACGCACACCTCTAGCAATCGCTAGAGCGGCAGAACCGAATGTGGTGGCGGATGGAAATGCGGGCGCTACTCAAGCAACTAAAGCGGTAAAACAAAACAAGTTCACATAGACATGAAACAAATAATGTTTACAACTAAAGTGCACACCATCAACATAAATAGATTTAAACATACATATTCAACAAGAAAGCAAAAACAAGTCAAGAGATCGACCGAATCCGAAGGCTCGTCGAGGGGTCGCGGAAGGAATCGCCGGGTTGTCAATCCGCGTCCAAGCTCGGTCCTCAACTACGTCCGGGGTAGAGAAGACTGTCACTACCTTCCAATGGATCCGTCTTCTTCATGTCACGATGCAAAAGAAGGTTGCAAACTTCCCTTTGCTTGTTGGTTATGGCGTCAAACTTGAAATGGAGCTTAAAAGATGAATGAGGAGACCGAGAGCAAGCGCCGACAAGATGTAGGCTTCGCGAGCATGGCCGGGGCTTCTCTCCTTGGTGGAAGATGAAGGGCGGAGGTGGAAGGGCGGAGCTTTGCCCTAAAACGGCGGGAGGAATTGCGGGAGAAATAATTTCGGTCTCTAAAATGGTGGGAAATCTGCGCTTAAATAGAAGCAGGTTAGAAAAATAGGCACGCACGGTTTGGCGCACTTTCGTGCGTTAACCGTGCGTTATTAACTTCCAGGCCAAGCTTGCGGATGAAGATGCGTTGACACGTGCGTTTTACTCGCGCAGCGGTACTTCCGCCCGTGCGTGAAGGAAATCGCACGAGTAAACACAGAGCGCAAAAAAACAAGTTAATACAGGGGAACCATGCGTTTTACGTGCGCTTCCGCCCGTGCGTGAACAAATCGCACGATTAACCACAGATTGGTACAAACAAGAAAGCTGCAGGAAAACCGTGCGTTTTCTTCGCGCACGGTTCCGAAGAAACCGTGCGTTTTCTTCGCGCACGGTTCCGAAGAAACCGTGCGTTAACCGTGCGTGAAGATCGTCCAGCTCAGCTCGACGAAATTCGTCGAGCTCCACTCGACGATTCTCCCGCACAATCAAAACGCACGATCAAGAAGAAACGTGTGCTAAGAAAACACACGACCGTGCATTTTCCACAAACCTGAATTCCAGACTTGGAGGAAAACGCACCACCTGCATTCAAACAAATAAATCAAAAGAGGACCCTCCAACAATGCAGAAATGCAACAAAAGCAACTGAAAAGAGCCCATGGGGAGCACCATGTGCTTACCCCCAACAACAGAATGCGCAATTGCACACCCTTGAGCCAAAACAGTGCACAAAATGGTCATAGACCGGCTGATGCAAATATAACTGAATTCCGGTTGAAATGCGGTGCACGAGTGCAAAAACAAGCCCAGATGAGTCCAAAAAAACCCTAAATCGGACTCATCACACCACCAGACTTAAACATTTGCTCGTCCCGAGCAAATCATCACTAAGCGGAGTTTAAGAAAGCTAGTTGACTATGCAATTGCATAAATAGAGTACCATGCGAAGTCATACCCTCATGTACAAAAAGTAATAATAGAAAACTCATCTATACATGCATAATAATTTCTAATTCTTGTAAACATAGAGAAGATATTACAAATACTCCTAAAGTGAATCACGATGAATCATTTGGCTACGCGTAGAACAAAAGCAGACGGACAATGAGTTGAGCATTGCTAAAGATCGGGTTTCAGGAGAATCTCCAAAGGAATCCACTAATGTCGGAAACCATATGTTTGCCCGTTCACACTCTCCACAACACTAGTTTGACTCAAGCACGAATCCGTAGGACTTGAAGTATAATATAAGCTTAGGCAAAGACGGGGTATACAAAGATAAACAAGACAGACACACACTCAAAATGAGACCGCCCGAAAACACTCACAGCTGTACTCAACTCAACGAACAAACACGTGCGGCGCACCACCAAACTTGGACTTTTGACAGTGTGTGCATGCCCACAACGAACACAATACAACAAAATTTCACAACTCAACAACAATATTTTTTTTCTTTTCTCTTCCACATTGAGAATTTTCATTTCATTTACTATTATATTTTTTTTCTTTTTTTTTATCCAAATAGCCAAAACAAAATACGAAAACATGGCGAAACCACAACCTGCACAAACACCCACATAACTGTCACACATAACAAATACAAACTACAAAAAAACAAACAACTAACCGAGCGACCACATTCGGATGTGCGAGTAGGAAACACTATACGGCTTTGGTAGCGAGGCGTAGAGATGTCAAAGGAAGGGACAGGCTCAACGGGGATAGCAACGGATAGACGTCGGGAATGGTACAAGGCTCAAACTAGACAAAGTGACGGCCTACATCACGCGCGCACTTGACTAACCATGTACTCATGCTTCGAGAGTAGGTAGGAGCAAGTTCTTAGCCACCGAGAAAGACAACCCTTCCTCCCGACTCGAGCAATACAAAGCTATTGAACTCCCACACACAATCCTACACCACCGTTGATTCATAACCGGATTCACAACTAGAGTACCGTAAACAAAATCTACGCTAATAGAAAAATAGAAACTATAAGCATATAAAGAAATTTAATCTACACAGACTCTAAGTGAGCATGAGTGCATGCCTAGGAACACTCTTGGAGTCAACATTTTACTCCATCATGCAATCCTAAGTCAACACATCATTCTTTATTCTACGCACAAGTGATAAACAAGCTCGGCGCGTGCAAGTGCTTAAGTACACGCTCTCAAGTGGGTGTTGTGGAGTGCAAAGAAAATGCAAATGATATAACAATAAAAGCTTCTAGTATGCGAGTGGAATGTGCACGTAGCAGATAACAACTCAAGTCTCTCCCCCACCAGACTTAATCCATGCAACCTATCACAGGATTTGCAATAAAAATAATGAAATATAAGTCGGGGGAGAGGTTACCCCATACTCAGCAAATGAGCATACCAGAAGACGCGAGAAAGCTTGAAGCTAAACCTGCAAAAAATATACTCCTCCGCCGCACAAGGGAAAAACACCCTACAAAATAGCTCCAGCAAAAAATTTGTATATACAACGACAATATCAAATTAAATCTAAACTATAGAACACACAAAACAATTTTTTTAGAACAGTAAAAATTAACTAGTCCTACTCCTAGATAAGTACTGAGGGTATTGTCATCCCAGCACGACTTATTCGAAAGACGAAAAGTCCTAGCTAATGGGCCTATGAAATGAAAAATGCACAGGTAACTGACCTAATCTCCGTTGCGGTAGCAAGTACCGAAACGACGATAAAGCAGTTACCCATCTACCTAAATAATAATACCTGCCCAACACAGGTAGAGGAAGTAGGAAATAAGAAGAGGAGCGCTGGTCCTCGCTCATCTTATCACAAAATATATCCTTGCCTAGCAAGGCGTCGTCAACCACAGATCCGCAGGAGGCGATGACGACGACATGAACACAAGGTTCATCGTCATCCCAACGTACCCGTGGAGACTCAACCTACACAGGCTCAGTTAGAGAAGGAGGATCAAGTAATAAAAGAGAAGAAGAACTAAAACACGCAGAATATGGGAGAGTGATCCCGATATTACTCTCAGCAGGATCCGAGCATAGATCATCGTTGGTATCATACGAGTCGTATCGTGGGGAATCCGAGAACTCGAGGTCCACGGTGGTAAGGGGTACCACCTCGTCCAATAAGGAGGTGCAAGCCTCCGCATCAGAAAGAGGATATTCCTCATCCCACCGGGGTGCGTAAAAGTATTCCGAAGATCCACATTCTCCGTCGAGATAAAAGAATCCTCATCCCACCTTGGCGCAACCTCGTGCGCCGAATCACCCACGATTACGCCATCATCTGCCGACTCACAAGAAAAGGGAGTAGCACGATCAGACAAAAATTACGGAGGGGCAAAAATGCTCTCGAAATCAGGCATAGAATGAGCATGCCCCATCACAAAATCATTCGCAGACACCACCCCCGTCGACGGGAACAATCTCTACGTCTCATACAGGAGCGCCCATGGATTCCTGATCCTCTTTTTGCTGGCTAACACCAGAGTGATCGTCATCACTCAAGGAAGCTCGTAAAAAGGGAGCGAGAGACCCATGAAGGATCTGTATGCAGCGAGAGATTCTTCGGTAATCTCAACGGGTAAAGAACGAGCCAGATGAGTGATGTCAGTGTATGGGCCAGGCAACACCCTGGTAGGCCTATCCACAACAGTCTTCCGCCAACGGGAGGTTGCTGCGCACACGCCCTCAGAGGGAGAAGGCTCGCACAAGCGAGGGCAATCCTTTAACATGTGGCCTATACCTTGACATAGTAAACACCTAATACAATGCTCGGCATTTAAAACAGCCAAGGCGTCAATGTATCAGCGCAAAGTGTCATAGAGACAACACTCAGCTACAAATACATTGCGAACAAAAATATTTGCAGCAAGGGTGCTACACAACTGAAAATAAAAAATAACACGGATCCGCTTGTTAAGAAAAAAACAGAAAAGGGACAAAGAAAATATGCAACAAATTCTAAAAACTAAAGCAAAGAAGAAACATGAAATGAACAAATGAAAAAGTGCTTCTATCTTATATCTCCCTCTCCAAAAACCCACACGACTGTGTTTTCCGGCAACGGCGCCAAAAACTTGATGCGTTGAACGACAAGTGTACCAGTCACACAAGTAATATAAAATGGGCGAATGTCCCCAAGTATCGATCTCTCAAGGAACACAATAAGGTGGAGTTAATTTTGAGGAAGACTTGAGATTGAAGTCCTTAGGTCGGAGTTAACGAAGGGGGTTTTGATTGTTGCGGAAAAAGAGAGTAAAACACTAATAAACTACTCCTATGCAACGCCGCTATGCGATGCTTCGCCAGGCGGGATGGAAGACTTCACGGGCCGCTATACACCGAATCGCTGGGCGAATGGACGAGTAGGCTTGCGGATGAGGTGGTGAGAACGGCGAAATGAGGGTCGACAGCACCTCTTCGCTACACACACCTCTAGCAATCGCTAGAGCGGCAGAACCGGATGTGGTGGCGGATGGAAATGCGGGGGCTACTCAAGCAACTAAAGCGGTAAAACAAAACAAGTTCACATAGGCATGAAACAAATAATGTTTACAACTAAAGTGCACATCGTCAGCAAAACAGATTTAAACACACTATTCAACAAGAAAGCAAAAAACAAAAGTCAAGAGATCGACCGAATCCGAAAGCTCGTCGAGGGGTCGCGGAAGGAATCGCCGGGTTGTCATCCGCGTCCAAGCTCGGTCCTCAACTACGTCCGGGTAGAGAAGGTGTCACTACCTTCCCATGGACCCGTCTTTTTCGTGTCACGATGCGGAAGAAGGTTGCAAGCTTCCCTTTGTTTGTTGGTTATGACGTCAAACTTGAAATTGAGCTTAAAAGATGAAGGAGGAGGCCGAGAGCAAGCGTTGACAAGATGAGGCTTCGCGAGCATGGCCGGGGCTTCTCTCCTTGGTGGAAGATGAAGGGCGGAGGTGTAAGGGGGAGCTTTACCCTAAAACGGCGGGGGAATTGCGGAGAAATAATTCGGTCTCTAAAATGATGGGAAAATTTGTGCTTAAATAAAAACAGATCAGAAAAAAAATAGGCACGCACGGTTTTGCGCACGTCCGTGCGTTAACCGGCGTTTATTAACTTCCAGGCCAAGCTTGCGGATGGAGATGCGTTGACCCGTGCGTTTTACTCGCGCACCGGTACTTCCGCCCGTGCGTGAAGGAAATCGCACAGGTAAACACAGAGCGCAGGAAAACAAGATAATACAGGGGAACCGTGCTTTTACACGCGCACGGGCGCTTCCGCCCGTGCGTGAACATATCGCACGATTTAACCACAGATGATACAAACAAGAAAGCTGCAGGAAAACCGTGCGTTTTCTTCACGCACGGTTCCGAAGAAACCGTGCGTGAAGATCGTCGAGCTCAACTCGACGAAATTCGTCGAGCTCCACTCGACGATTCTCCTGTACAATCAAAACACACACGATCAAGAAGAAACGTGTGCTAAGAAACGCACAACCGTGCGTTTTCCACCAAAGCTGAATTCCATACTTGGAGGAAAACGCACACCTCCATTCAAACAAATAAATCAAAAGAGGCCCCTCCAGCAATGCAGAATGCAACAAAAGCAACTGGAAAGAGCCTCTGGGGAGCACCATGTGCTTACCCCCAACAACAGAATGTGCAATTGCACACCCTTGGGCCAAAACAATGCACAAAAGGGTCATAGACCGGCCGATGCAAATATAACCGAATACCGTTGAAATGCGGTGCACGAGTGCGAAAAAACAGCCCAGATGAGTCCGAAAAATCCCTATATAATCGGACTTATCAGAGAGCGGGAGAGAGAGGGAAGGTAGAGAGGGGAGAGAAGGAAAGGGAGAATTAGGGTTAGAGAGGAGGAGAGAGAAAACCAACTTTATTCCAGGATGAAAAAAATCAATGCTTACACATCCTCTTATAGTGACGAGGAGCGCACATAAAAAGGAAAATATTCTTAAATAGGAAGTACGAAATATTACTTAAATGACACACGCAAACAAAGCAACAAATTAACGTCATAAGCAAATACGGTAACAAATTAATTAATTATTCGCCGCGGAAATTGTTGGCCCATCCGCTATACGCGTCTGACGCGTGTAAACTTTCCAAGGTTTGCTCGTTACCGTGCAACTCCGTAACAATGCCGTCATCTGGAAAATGTGTCTTGTCCTTAAGGCAGAAATCAGAAAACTGGCGGCGAAAAATCATCCTGGGGCAACCACGTTGCGTCCGAGTCTGGTCTGGCCGGCCGTCCAGCCACAAGGACTTCCTCTGATATGCAGTCTCCTGGGATGTGACATCTCTGATCGACGACTGAGGCGGGGTAGTAGGGGTGCCTCCCTTGCGAGGTCGACGTCGGCCGGAATGTGATCTGTGGGACTGTGGTGCGCCCACAACGCGACGTAGCTTTGAGACATGGAAGATCAGATGAATGTGCTCCCGGCTGGAAGGCGAAGACGTTAGGCGACCGCCCCCTATGCGGGCGAGGACCTCAAAAGGCCCGAAGAAGCGAGGAACCAGTTACGGGCAGGGCCGACGGGCTACCGAAAGCTGTCGGTAGGGGTGGGGTTTGACGAACACCATCTCGCCAACCTCAAAAGAGAGATCTCAACGTTTCTTGTTGGCGAAGGAGACCATCTTCTGTTT